>JAMPIV010020556.1:0-126498 GCA_024509875.1 Oreohelix idahoensis
GCAAAAGGGCTGGCACCATTTTCAGGGGCCGGGCCTTGTAATTCCAGCTCCCTTAGTCGTAATTCGTGCTCCCTCTGCAACCTTCTATCTTCAGCCTCCCTTTCGGCAGTCAACCTTTTTTCCTCTGCCTCCCTTTCGGCCTTTTTATCTTCTGCCTCCCTTTCGGCAGTCAACCTTTTTTCCTCTGCCTCCCTTTCGGCCTTTTTATCTTCTGCCTCCCTTTGCTGTCGTTTTTCTTCTGCCTCAATCTGCAGCCTCTTAATTTCTCTATCAGCCTCAATTTGTAACCTCTTCTCTTCAGCTACCTTTCTATCTTCCCTTTCAATATATTTATCACATTCAGTCGTTACGTATTGAATTAAAATTTGACCATCCATCCCCATCTCCTTCGCAGTGAGCACAGCAGCTGATCTAAACTTTGCTAGCTCTGCCATACTTTTTGGACAATATAATAATATACAAGATAAATCTCTAACCAGTAAATACACTAAGTACTTCTAATTACTATATGACTATAGTCTAACTAATTCTAACTAACCAGTTAACTAATTAATTATTACTGGCTGTGAAGATTCACCAACTTTTATCTGCAGGGACACTTTTAATTTTAAAGGAAATTTTACAATTTATTTCCCTACTTTTATTTCTCCCACCAGGAGATCCTAATTTTACTGTTGGGCTAATTATCCCTGGACAAGACCCCAATTTATGTAGTGGTATTGATGGTATTGTATGATGGTGTTATTACTACCTGTAACTTGTATGAGGCCAGCTGTGAAGGCTCCTGAGATAAAATGTAGTTGAGAATTATCAGAAGGCCTTTCTTGCTACCACTACGACCTCACACTTAATTTTTTTTTTCTTAATGAATGTGGCTACGTAAAGTGTCTAGGGTAATGATGTGTAATGTGGTGTGTTAGTTATAAATACACCCACAGACATTTAAGAAGACTAATAAGATTAACAAGTGTTAAAATACACTGAACTAACTCACGTGTATAAAGTTTTTGATATAATTATATTACATTTATTTGTTCTGGATCAAGTTTTATTTTGACCAGAACTTGTTTTAAAAGAAGGATTGAAAATTTATGAAAAAAAATGCATGGAATGTTACATAATAAATGCAGGAGTGTACATATTTAAGTACTAGACTAGTTAGTTTTATTTAAAAAAAAAGTTCGAGTAGTCATCTCTTTGGGAGGATAGTTACTGTTTGTGCTGTTGGGGTGGCCTCATCACACCTGTCTATATTGACTACACATTGTCCAGAAAATGGTGGGATTTTTTATGGGGATATTAGTCACTACCAATAGTTGGTGAATGTCCAGCAGACCAGAGGCTCACTCATCTTTTTGTAGCTCTGGTGCTGAAAACTTGCGGTCCCACCTCTCCGTGCTGGCGGGCAATAATGGTGGTCTCTGTCACAAGAACTGCACAGATACACTCGAGTAAAGTCACCCACCGAATAGACTCTGCTTTGTTGTCGATAGAAAAACTCACAGCTCTGCAATCAAAGTATGGGCTATGTGTCAAAATCTATTCTATACCCACGTCTGGACACCACACTGACACAACAACCACATCATACAGACAGGTCAGATCTCTCTGACCAAACAGCACAGTTACCATGGTGGGTTTACATCCGATAGATCCTCCCAGACTATAGATTCTGAAAAATAATTATTAGTTGTCGGCCCTAAAAGAAGATAGGTAATCTGTTTCAACGCTTGATTTATTTTGCATAATCCTTGCTGTAGTTTATGTACACTGTTAGTCCCTAGACCCTGACTTGGGCGGGGGGTCTAGAGCAAAATCCCTACTTGTTTGTAAGGCTAGATTTTGATATGGCAGTATCAAATCACTCGAACATGAAACAATATTCAAAATATATAAAGAAATAATTTCAATCTTACCAGATTATGAATACATAACACAGAATTGCTAGCAAAACTCAGCTGAGCTGCTGGCTATAGTATGGCGTCCCTAAATTTATTCACTGTCTTTCATATGGGAAAACTCCACACTTTAAAATCTGTGTCTAACACTGAACAATTATTGAAGAATGACCCCACTTTCGCGTCTGAGCGCTAATGATATGATTGTCTGTGGCCAATCACTGCCTAGTTGTACTTTAAATTTCAAATTTCTACACTAAAGTCATTTCAGTCATGCTTCAGTCAAGTATGGATGGTTATCTGTTAGTCTGTCCGTCTCTACTTGTGTTTCTAAAAAAATGTGCTTGATTTTTGAAGCAACCTTTCTCTCCCCTTAAAATTTTGTCGTAAAAAGTTATATTTAGACACAGCTACCGCTCAAAAACCCTCTCCTCCATAATAAGTAACTTTGAACACCTGTTCCCAAGGTCGTGTTTTTTGTGTGCAAATTGTGACATTTTTAGATTCAATATAGTCTAGCGATGATGTGAACTACACTGTCTTTTGTCATTATCTTCAATATTATCTATCCGTTTGTAAAATTAAGATCATATTATTTCATTGCTCAGAATAGGCCATCCGGCCAGCTAATTTTTATATTCCTAACATTAATATTAAGAAAAATTACTTTTTAAATTTTTGTAATATTCCTAACATCTGCGTTCTTCCGCTCAAATTCAAATCAAGCGCTTGGTATCGCAAAACGTCCAATTCCGTACCTCGTGTCAATTTGGGGGACTTGAATTTTTTTACTTTCATCCATTTCCCCCCCATTGCGTCTCCTTAGCCTTTCCAGTCATATTTTTTTTCTCTTTTGATCCGCCGTTCCCCTCCTGTCTAGCAAGTCAATTTTATGGAGGGTGATGACCCGCGGTCTAGGCGATCATGTACATCAGCAGCCTACGCATTATGTTTTTATCCTTAAATGTTATCTTTTGAGTATTTTGCCGTTGTATCTCTGTCAATTTCACTACAAGGAGAAAACAAGGGGGATTTCGAGTACAGTCATTGTGACAGCACTGTTCTTTACCATTCTTCTTTCCTTTTATTGAATTTATGTGTTAGGCTTTACATTTACCTGATAATTTATATATGTGGATTAGAATTTCTCACGACACTCATTTGTTACAAATTTCTCCATCTGTGAAGGTACAGATTCATCCTATTAAAAAAAAAAGGAAGTGTGAATGATAATTGAGCGAAATTTTGGGGCTAAAGCAAATTATGGCAGTTGTTGCGTGAGAGTGACAGAATTAACAGAGTGTGGAAATCATTTAATAGATGTATTTATTAAATACACC
This sequence comes from Oreohelix idahoensis, assembly GCA_024509875.1. Lineage (NCBI taxonomy): Eukaryota > Metazoa > Mollusca > Gastropoda > Stylommatophora > Oreohelicidae > Oreohelix > Oreohelix idahoensis. The sequence continues at coordinate 3,239 of JAMPIV010020556.1, forward strand.
TATTTATCTATTAAATTTAACATTTCGTTTTACTCATGACCATACTCATTTTTACATGACCATCGTGATGTATGATTGAGATAATTGTTAGCTCTCATGTTTTGGGGACAATTGGGTGTGTTATTTTAAGGTAATAAATGTGGACTTGCAATTTAATGTTTCAATAATTAATGTTTGACGCATGAAACCAAAACAAAACTTTGATATCCATTTTCTGCAGGTTTTCTACTTTTGATTTCTGTAATTTGTTATGCATGTTGATTGTGACCATTTTAGTGTAAATTGCATTAGAAACAAACCATAACAAAATATTAAAAAAACGTAAATTTTACACTATTTCAGACTATTATATCTTCTGTTCTAATTGTGATAAAATGTTTGTTCTTGTTCTAAAATTTACTCTAACATTTATAGTCTAGCTTTACGCAAAATTAGAGCCGGTATTTATAATAATAAAGTAGCCTAAAAGATTAATTAAGCCCTATCAAAAGTAAACACCGCCACATTTTTTTCCCTTTAGGAAGTTGACAACGTGACCTCTGTCACGATAGCTATAAATAGCGCGGTCAGGGAAAACTAAAAGATCACCCTAGGTATCCCAATATAACCGTTTGTAACCTGTAAGGCAGGAAAGGAACACCATGAGCACGCCACGACACCATAACCAGACAAGTAACGAAGAGGTATCCAGACAGTGAGCTAGTGGTCCTTTTTAGGACCAGTCTTTTTCAGGACTAACAACCGACTAGCACCGAAGAAACTAAACGCAATATATACCCCAATTATAACCAACTTTCAGGTTGAACAGGGTATAACAGCATCATATTAGACAAAAGAACGAACTAAAAGATCGCTGGCAAACAGCCATGAGATAGATAGATAGATAGATAGATAGATAGATAGATAGATAGATAGATAGATAGATAGATAGATAGATAGATAGATAGATAGATAGATAGATAGATAGATAGATAGATAGATAGATAGATAGATAGATAGATAGATAGATAGATAGATAGATAGATAGAGATTTAAAACTATGTATTGCAACTTACCATCAACGCCGTGCAGACAACAGATAGCCATTCAAATCTCGCTTCCAATATTACTCACAAAATTGGTCACACTAGTGAATAGTATACTTAGATGGAGGGCTATTAAATGTAAGGCCCAGGAAAGCACCGACTGTCTAAATTTAATAACTTTTAACTCAGTGAAATAAAAAATAGAGTGAATATTGTAAACATCGCTTTAAACTATGTACACAACTTTTATAGTATATCACCGTGTGAAGAGCAGTTTGCTTTCGGCTGCGTTTGGACTTGTCTCCCTTTTATTTGACCGGGTTCTAAGTTTTTGGCTTTGTTTTTACCGTAAAGTGGTTTTCCACAGGTTAACGCGATCCGACGGGAACAAGGTTATGAGGCCGGCTGGTGGGAAGGATAATAACTTCTCTTTCGTAAAGTTCTGAAGTGCTTGGAGGTGAACTGTCGGTGATACGCCAATACATAAACACCCATACAGACACGCGCGAGCACGCACATAAGTACACACACAGAGGCAAGAAAGGACATTGCTAAGATAGACAGATGACATTTAAGTTCAGAAGCCTGGTGAGATAATGCAAAGATTAAATATTATACACATATGTTGACGCGTCCGCATACACACACCGCGCTCGCCTACACACACCAATATATACGCATGAAGGAACGAAACACAGAAATACACAGAGAGAGAGAGAGAGAGAGAGAGAGAGAGAGAGAGAGAGTACTTTTTTTTTGAATGGTTGAAAATTGAGCAGGCAGGCTCGTCTGACATTCAGGGAGAGGCAAAGAGATTCATAGTAACCCAAAGAGAAAAAAAAAAAATTAAGCAAGCTGGCATAAACAATTTCGTGTGTAAGATGGTCTTTATTTGTGACGACAAGGAAGGAATAAATGAAAAGATGAGGATGGAAGATATGTCTGTGCCATCCACCCTCAGCTTCTTCTTCTCATCTGTTTTTCCATTAGCGCTTGCCTAGCTCTTGTCATGTTCCACATTAGTGATCTTGACATACTTCAATCCTTCTATTTACGTAAACATCCCTATATGAAAGTCTATAACTTTTTGGTTATTGTTTTCGTTATTCTCCAATGTCCCAGAGTGACCTGCTGAGCACGATTCCCCAGTTACCTCATATAAAGCCTTTACGCCCTGTGTCATCCATTCAATGTCTTCCTGTGTCTTCTTTAGCCTTCCTTTGTTTCCATTTTTCTTCTGCGCATGTTTTTGGGTTTGCCTCTATGTCTTTCCCCTTAGAAGATTCTAGAACAAGAATTGCCTTGTTATATTATATGATGTATGTATCTGTTATATTATATGATGTATGTATCTGTTATATTATATGTTATTTTATATGATGTATGTATCCTTGTCAGTGCCATTATCATCTCCTTACCTCTTACTCCACTGGTATATGATCTTCGAATAGTATTTCCGTTTATTTTATTTTCAATCAGATTTCCTTCACGTTATTTGCCAATATTTCTTTTCGAAATATTCACAATATTAAAGAGGTAGTGGGGGACCGAAAAGAAACACACACACAAAACACAAAGAGAAGATAACTGAAGACAGAGATAGAAGGGATAAGAAAGATATATAAAGACCTTGACTGATGGCACGGGGCAGACGAATTTGGCATAAGTTTGTTGAATGTAAAACTTTTGCCTCGTTTTTAGTCGGTTATATTAGGGCGCATGTTCAAATATAAAAGATCTTTAGGTCTGGAGTCGAGAATAAGTTTGTTGAAGGATTATGATCCGAGGAGTGCTGAAGGGCAAGATAATGATGAATACAGATTCAAAGATATAATCTGCTAAAAATAAGATTGTATCATATACACGTTGATAGACACGAACAGATAGCATGCACATTAAAAACCACGTAATTGATAAAATTAATTCTAGACGTTTTTCATTAAATGTATAGAACGCAGGTCAGGCCATCTAGATCAGGGGTTCTTGTTAGGGTTCAAATAACAGGCGTCTATAAGGTTGCAAGAGGTGTCCAATACGTCTAGGGTTATTATACTACAGCCCTTTCAGCAGAGTTCAGTGGAACGTAAGGCACAGTTTTAAACAGTATAAAACTCAGTAATGCCTGTTTGACGTTATCACATATGAAGACTTTAATCACAATACTTGGCTCCTCAATAATTGCATCGACGAATAAGATAATGGCACTCATTAGCCAGTCTATACGTAAGTCTAACGTCGGTAGACTATCAGGACACTGTCAGAGTCATCTTGCTGAATTTATTATATATTATAATATACTTTCTTTCCACATCCTTTCAGCGCTGACATGTCCTTATGAATTATGATCAGACTAGGTTCTATCAATTAGACTACCTAGCTGAAATACACATATAAACTCAGTACTTAAAGTACATATTCAAGAGCAATTAAGAAACACAGCCTTCTCCCACGGAGACACAAATCCAAAGAGGACGCTAACTAGATCGTATGATCCATCGTAGCCCGCGAAACCACGTCTGCTAAAAATCTGCAGACAATGTGACGTACTTCCTGTGTTGTCGTAGAAACGATTTGTAAATAGGAAGTCAGCTCAACAAACCAAGTTTGAGAGCGACCGATAATGGTGTTATGAATTTAGTCATAACAGTTCTCAACCTTTTTTTATTTGTTCATAGCCTCCCCTTCAGAGCCTCGTTTACCTCAGTGGCTTCCCTCATATTCGCTGTTAGGTGGAAAAAAGGTACTTTATCATCTTACTGTGCCCCCCCCCCCCCCCCCCCCCCCCCCCCCCCCCCCGCGCCCTCCCCCCCCCCCCCCCCCCCCCCCCGGGAATATGACATGGCTATATGGCCCACGCTGAGAACCACTGATCTAGATCACGACGCAAAGCCAGTTTAAAAGAGTGCGTTCGGCCACGAGTATGTCTCAGGCCTAAGGGTCTTTTATATTTGGACATGCGCCCTAATATAACCGTCTAGGTTGAACGGGACGCGTCTCGCCAAAACGAGGCAAAATTGTATTTAATAAAAAAAAAAAAAAAGAGTGCACGACTGCACGCAGTTCAAATCAAGGCCGGCTCCAAGTGTCTAAGAAGATATCGCGGCGACAGAGGTTGTTGCTGTGGTCGTGAAATTGAACTTATAATCCAAATTTCCCAGTTGTAACTGATGGTAAGTCGATTATGGTATATTGTGGATGAAAGTTAGGAATTTTAAGTACCAAATTTACTACAAAGTTGACCAAAGCAGAAAGTTGAAGTTTTTGGGGTACACTTTTTACAGGATGGGGTAACCAACCCCATGCCAAACCCTCCTTTATCGCTTTTTATGACATAGTGCTACTATTCTTTGCTTCCTTTTAGGGCCCCGGTAACACACGGGTGAAAACAGAAAGGTTAACAGATAATAACAAAAAGATTTGGAGAATGAAGTTACAAATATTAGTGCTGAATATCAACAGTCGATGGCCTAACACTCATAAATTGTTAAAGACTTGACAGAGAAAAGTCGGGGTTTGTGAAAGAAAAGAAACTGAAAATTATCGCGACTGGCCGGCTGTCGCAGAGTGAAGATAATTTGCCTATTTGAAATTTTCTGTCCATCCTGTGTATTGCTTTATTTTCTGTCTATCCTAAGTTTGTGGAAAAAAAAAATGTTTCTCACGCACTTAACTCAGGTGAAGATTCGGTCAACCAGCGTTCAGGTCTGTTAGGATTTTCCAGACTCGTCTGTCTAGAAATTTATGGCCTGTCTTCTTCCTCATTGTTAAAACTTCTGAGCTCGGAAACCACAGCACGTACAAGTGACATTCAATATGCAAACTAATTTGCAGCGATACTTTTGGCTATCGTGGGAACGTTTAAAATGTAGCGGGTAAATCGAAAATAATTCTGTCTTTCTTTCTTTAAGAAACTAGTTTTAGACTTCACTTGGTGTTAAGCATACGGGAAGAGAAAGACGCATTTCTTAGTCTTGTAAAGTAAAACTGTGCATAGGGAGACTTGAGTTAAACACACAAAGTGCCCTCTAGTTTAACTTAACAGACTAAAATTCCGGAGCGGGTATGTATTCGCTTTTCCAGTATATAGGAAATTAGCTCAAATATATAGATATGAAATATATTACTATCATGGTGAAAGTCTAATGAAATATATTACTATCATGGTGAAAGTCTAAGTGTATTATATAAACGGGTTTCCTTTATCATGTATGTATCATAAATGCTTACGAAAATTCATTTATTTTCACTGCTTGTATTTTAAAGCGATGTTATGTTACAATGTTTGTATCATTCATAATTTCAATGATCATTTTACTTTTCAATGTTTGTAACATTAATGTATGAGCATATTATTATGAATGCTGGAAGGAATGAACGGTGGAAAGCAAAGAAGGATTCTCTAGCGCGCCCTCATGTGACCCTTGTTCTTGTGTATGTACATGGACTGGCCAGCTAATTCATTCACAGCAGACAGGAATGCTTAAGAATGGACTGACCTATTTTAGGAACGAGACGCATGCATGGATATCAACATGCCGACGCTGGACACGGCTTAAATTGTTTCTGTTGTAATCTGCATGTTGCAGCAGAAGAGTAGTTACACATGTATTTTTGTTTTGTCTAACAGATTTTTGCAGTGCAAGTCTTGTCTCGTATTGCTGAAAAGAGGTTACCTTTGGCCAGTGGCCATATAGTCCTCGTCCACCAGTCACAATAATTCCCTTCAATTATTTCAATTACTTCAATTATTTCAAGTATTTCAAACATTCTCAATACCAAACCTCACCCTACCGTACTCCACCCATTTTAACTCTCCATCCCACCTTTGGAAGCAAATTAGTTATCTGTGGATATCGCATCAACTGTGGATACGTTACACCTTTCTTGGATTTATAAAAATCGTGTTCAGATTAGGTGCCCTTTGTGGATACCTTATTCGAACAGTGAAGTCGTTACCCCAATCTTGGATTTATAAAATCGTGTTCAGATTCTGTGCCCTTTGTGGATACCTTATTCGAACAGTGAAGTTAATTTCAAGCATTGGATTACGATATATTTTTCCAAGAGAACCCCAGGATATAAGTTGTTTCCAACATTCACACCAAAGGAACAAAGGAACAAACATTCATTTTCACACAAACAGTATTTCACATATTTTCCAGCAAAAGCCTATCAGGCCTGCCGGGAACTTTACTAACACAATTCATTCATAATCCTTGTTTTCACTATTTGTGTAATAATTTTTTTCTTCTTTAAAATCATCAAATTGTTGTGAGTTTGTTTTCTCGTGATTATCTTTATTATTATTTGCTGTAAAATCCTTATTGATTTATTTACATTTCTAAATTGAATAAATTGAGTTAACCTCGATAGGATTGTTCGTTCAGTTCAGACTACTAAATCCTCAATCTAACTTTACTTCTTTACCCTACTATTTGTGAGTGACACAGTGTGTGCAAAAGAGTAATATTGTCGCCAGAGAAAACAAGAAGAGCTGTGTGTGTGGTTTTCTTAGTGAAGAACTCACTGACTCAGCCTGTGCCTTCTGCCTATCTCTCTTGCGCACCACTATCACACGTCCGTGTGCATTATTGTCCATCACGCCTATACAGCTGTCAAGCTTTACCTACTATTAATTATATTTTCATGCGACAATTATTGGGAATCTCGTCCTTGGATTTGAATTTCTTCATTCTTATTTCACAGTGACTACAGGGAATCTTGTCTTTAAATTGTTCTGCAGAAACTGTAAGGAATCTTGAACTATTAGTCTATACTGTGGACTATAATTTTATAACGCCCTTGACAACGACACTTCTGGTAGTATCTGAACAGAACAATTATAATTTTAAAGTAACAGAACGTTGCTGTCACTAATTTAATTCAGGGTTATTTAATTTAAATAGTTAACTAAGGTAATTAAATGGTACATTTAACAGGCAGTAGAGTGTGTATGTGTGTGAGATATTGAAGGGAATTGTTTATACTTGAGTATTACTCAAGTGATGAGACCTTAATTCAGCAGAAATAAGGAATTGTCAAAAATCCAATTATACTAAACTTCCATTAATGAGTTACATTACTTCATAGAATTAATAGTACTCCCTGGGGCTTAGTAAATTGATTATCAGTTAGTTGTATTGGTTTGTTGTATTACAATACTTCATAGAAATATTAGTAATACCCAGAAACTAGTGTAACATACTGAGAGAGTGTAACAACCTGCACAGAAATATAGAAAATGACTGATTTACTACAACTAAGGATGGGTCTTTTAAAATACACTAAAGAGGTTGGAATGAGTGAAGAAGAAGGTAATGCATTCATAGAGGCCGAAATAGAAAAACAAAGAGAAGAAAACGAAAGGATACGGGCTCATGAGTTCCGGCTCAGATAACTAGAGGTTCAAAATCGTCCCGCTTCTCCCACTAACGCTTCATCACCTGACAAAGCCTCTGCTGGTCTAGCACTCAACTCACCTGCAATGACTTTCCCAATGGAAAAATTGGCGAGCGAAATGAACAAATTGATCTGTTCTTGGATAGATATGAGCGAACTGCTTCATCGTATGGCCTGCTTAAAAGCATGTGGAATCTTAAACTTTCTCAAGGATTAAGAGGGACGGCTTACGAAGTTTTTACAAAATTAACCCCAGCAGAACAGAGCGATTATGACGCTCTCAAGCAAGCACTGTTACGGCGTTTTCAGCTTACAGCCGACAATTACCGAAAGCGTTTTCGCCGATCTCACAAAGAAGGAGGAGAAACATTTGGCCAATTTGCTGCTAGAATTGAATCATATCTCGAAAAGTGGCACGATTTGGGAAAATTTCCTAAGACTTACGAAGGATTACATGAACTCTTCCTGGTAGAGCAAATCAAGGAAACAATGTCACCAGAGATGAGAAAGTTCCTAGTGGAGCACGGGGCAGACCGACTCGAACAAATCCTTACATTAGCAGAAAGGTTTCAAAATGCTATAGCAGAGACTCAAACCTTCAAACGGAAACCTGCTGAACTTCAACCTAAACCAATCATCCAGCCCACCCAAAATCAGCGATCACAGGTAAACGCTCCAACGCAGGATACACGCAGAGATCGTTCAACTAACTCAAACACGAAAAATGCACAGGAAAACCCCCCTTACTTCATGAGGAGGGAGAGGAAATATTGTCATCATTGTAAGCAGACCTCGCACAATACAAAAGAATGTAGAAATCGGCCCAGCCCGCACTTGGCGGCGTGTTTACAAGGAGACGCACCAGAACAGCGTCAAGACAGAACAAAAGGTGGTAAACCAGAACGGAATTCTGTAACGGATCAGATTATCGCAAACGGGAAATTTGTGCGCTGTCTTTATGACACAGGATTACAGTTTGACTGTATAATCGCTTCACATTTGGTCACACCTGAGCAGATAACCTCGGAGACAGTAGATCTGTGTGGAGCCGTGAAAGGAGACACTCCTATGACATTGAAAATAGCAAACGTTTATATTGATTCAAAATTTGTTAAAGGATGGATTCGAGCTGCCATTATGGAGAATCCAATCTATGACGTAATTCTTGGATGTCGCTATGTGTTCTTGGGGGAACCAAGAAAACCTCTGATAGCTGCAGCAGTAACTACAAGAGGTCAGACGAGGACAGAACAGGAACCAGGACCAGTGACAAACCTGCTACCACGGGAATTGAAGGATGCTCAACACAAGGATCCAACACTGGGACCATGTTTTAAGAAACTGCCACTTGCCAGTAACCCGTTGAAAAAAGGAAACTTTTATTCAAAATCGGGATTACTATACCGTAGGTCGGGCAACACTGTACAAGAACATAGCCAGTTGGTTGTTCCAACTACTTATAGGTCACAAATTTTAGAGATGGGACACACTCTTCCTTTTAGCGGCCACATGGGACAAAATGCTACCATGCAAAGAATAGCAGCGCACTATTACTGGCCTGGGATGAACGGGGACATCATCCGATTTGTGAAATCCTGTGTGCAGTGCCAAAGGGTGGCACCAAGGCACTGGACACCCCTGCTCCATTGGGGGAAATGCCTATTGTCGGTACGCCATTTGAAAGAGTAGCTGTAGATATAGTAGGCCCACTCTTAAGAACAAAGCGGAGAAATTGCTGTATTTTGACTCTAGTCGACACCTGTACTATGTGGTCAGAAGCAGTGGCGCTCCCTTCTTCTGATTCTGTGCATGTCGCAGAAGCGCTCATGAGTATTTTCACAAGGCTCGGATTTCCACAGCAAATACTCACTGATAATGGATCGCAGTTTAGAGGACATCTGATGGAAGAAGTCTTTAAGATCTTCTGTACTCAGCATATTCACACCTCACCCTATAATCCACAAGCAAACGGACAGGTAGAGAGATATAACGGGACCCTCATCACCATGCTGCGAAAATTAGCCCAAGAAAGTACCGAAAACTGGGACTTATTCTTGCTGGCTGCCTTATTTGCCAATAGGGAAGTGCCGCATGCCTCCACTGGTCTACCTCCTGCAACATTATTATTTGGACGGCCAATAAAGGGACCCCTGGAAGCATTGCTTAGGTCTTTAACCGACCAGAAAGCAGACGAATCTATTGTATCTGCATCAAAATATGTGCAAGAACTGAAGGAAAGGTTAAAGATAGGTTGGGAATTAGCCAACACTAACCTCCGACAAGCTCGTGCCAAGCATGCAAAACGGTACAATAAGACTGCGAAGGAAAGAGTACTACAACCTGGAGAGAAAGTACTGCTGTTACTCCCAACAGGGAATAACAAACTTCAGATAGGATGGCAGGGACCATTTGAAGTAATCGAGAAGATCTCTCGAACAAACTACAAAATCTCCATACGAGAGAAGGAAAAGATTTATCATGTTAACTTACTTAAAAAGTACATAGAACGCCTCGCTGCTCCTCAAGCTTATCTCCTGACCTTAGCGGTTGCAATGGAAGCAGATAATGACCCCCACGAATATGCTGAATACCCGCTAAAACAGGAAGAATCACACACGGATGTGAAGCTCAGTGAAACATTAACTGAATTGCAACAGCATGATGTCAAACAACTGTTAGCCGAATATTCAGAAGTGCTCACCGATAAACCGGGACTAACCAACCTCTTGGAGTTTGATATAAAAGTATTAGATCCTAAGCCTGTCAGGACTAAGATTTACCCAGTCCCATACGCTAAAGCCAACGCTTTACGAGAAGAGATTGACAAGCTACTGCAAGATAACATAATCTCTGAATCGACATCCCCATACAGTTCGAGTGTAGTGCTTCTACAGAAACCCAACGGGGAAACTCGGTTATGCATCGATTATAGGTTACTCAACACTGTAACAGAGTTCCAACCAGAACCATTACCGAGCCCTAATGAACTCTTTACAAAGCTGAGCAGAGCAACCATTTTCTCTAAAATAGACCTTAGTAAAGGCTATTATCAAATTCCGGTAAAGGAAGAGATTAGACCATTGCTCGCCTTTAGTACCAGTGACGGACATTACACGTTCAATGTAATGCCTTTTGGATTACATAACGCACCTGGAGCTTTTACCCGGATGATGAGAAAACTATTACACCCTTTACAAAGCAACACCATTCATAATTTTATGGATGATATTCTCATCGCAACGGCTACATTTGAAGAACATGAAGAAGCGTTAGCCCTGCTCCTCAGGCGGCTCAAGGAAACTGGTTTAACAGCACGCCCAAGCAAGTGTCTGATTGGATTCAGAGAACTTGAATTTTTAGGACATACGATCACTCATGGTTGCTTGTGGCCAGTAGAGAAAAACGTTGACAAAATCCGAAATGCAAAGCGACCCATAACGAAAAAGGACACTAGGTCGTTTTTGTCACTCTGTGGTTATTATCAACGGTTCATTGAGAACTTTAATAGTTTGACTGCACCGTTGACTGACCTCACAAAGAAAGGTCAACCTGAAAAGGTAACATGGACTGCTCAATGTGAGAGCGCATACACCACACTCAAAGAAAAGCTGACGACGAAGCTCATATTACGCCTCCCTGATCTCACAAAGACCTTTGTGCTAAGAGTAGATGCCAGTAATCTTGGAATAGGATCAACGTTGCTTCAAGCTGATGAAAACTACCCGGAAATGCTTTTTTCCGTGGCCTATGCTAGCCGAAAATTGAACGCTGCAGAACGCAACTATTCAACCATTGAAAAAGAATGCTTGGCTCTAGTGGCGGGAGTAAAAAGGCACCACGAATTTCTTTATGGAATCTCATTTGTCGTGCAAACGGATCACGCACCCCTCACGTTTCTAGCAGCTTGCAAAAACCAAAATGCAAAAGTAATGCGATGGGCTATTTTGCTAAGTGTCTATTCCTTCAGGGTCGAGTACATCCCCGGTCCTGAAAATGTAGGAGCAGATTTTTTAAGCAGACATTCAGTAGAGGAACTCGCTAGTAGTGCAGAAAATCATCTTTTAACGCCAGCAGATAAGAAACAATCTGAGGGAACCTCGGAAGAAGGAACAGAGAAGGAATTAATGGACGACACTGGGAATGATACACACTAGCCAAATTATCATCTCTCTCTGATTTAGTTGGGCAACTAACTTAAGTTCGGGGTATCTGTCGCAGAGTGAAGATAATTTGCCTATTTGAAATTTTCTGTCCATCCTGTATATTGCTTTATTTTCTGTCTATCCTAAGTTTCTGGGAGAAAAAAATGTTTCTCACGCACTTAACTCAGGTGAAGATTCGGTCAACCAGCGTTCAGGTCTGTTAGGATTTTCCAGACTCGTCTGTCTAGAAATTTATGGCCTGTCTTCTTCCTCATTGTTAAAACTTCTGAGCTCGGAAACCACAGCACGTACAAGTGACATTCAATATGCAAACTAATTTGCAGCGATACTTTTGGCTATCGTGGGAACGTTTAAAATGTAGCGGGTAAATCGAAAATAATTCTTTCTTTCTTTCTTTAAGAAACTAGTTTTAGACTTCACTTGGTGTTAAGCATACGGGAAGAGAAAGACGCATTTCTTAGTCTTGTAAAGTAAAACTGTGCATAAGGAGACTTGAGTTAAACACACAAAGTGCCTTCTAGTTTAACTTAACAGACTAAAATTCCGGAGCGGGTATGTATTCGCTTTTCCAGTATATAGGAAATTAGCTCAAACATATAGATATGAAATATATTACTATCATGGTGAAAGTCTAATGAAATATATTACTATCATGGTGAAAGTCTAAGTGTATTATATAAACGGGTTTCCTTTATCATGTATGTATCATAAATGCTTACGAAAATTCATTTATTTTCACTGCTTGTATTTTAAAGCGATGTTATGTTACAATGTTTGTATCATTCATAATTTCAATGATCATTTTACTTTTCAATGTTTGTAACATTAATGTATGAGCATATTATTATGAATGCTGGAAGGAATGAACGGTGGAAAGCAAAGAAGGATTCTCTAGCGCGCCCTCATGTGACCCTTGTTCTTGTGTATGTACATGGACTGGCCAGCTAATTCATTCACAGCAGACAGGAATGCTTAAGAATGGACTGACCTATTTTAGGAACGAGACGCATGCATGGATATCAACATGCCGACGCTGGACACGGCTTAAATTGTTTCTGTTGTAATCTGCATGTTGCAGCAGAAGAGTAGTTACACATGTATTTTTGTTTTGTCTAACAGATTTTTGCAGTGCAAGTCTTGTCTCGTATTGCTGAAAAGAGGTTACCTTTGGCCAGTGGCCATATAGTCCTCGTCCACCAGTCACAATAATTCCCTTCAATTATTTCAATTACTTCAATTATTTCAAGTATTTCAAACATTCTCAACACCAAACCTCACCCTACCGTACTCCACCCATTTTAACTCTCCATCCCACCTTTGGAAGCAAATTAGTTATCTGTGGATATCGCATCAACTGTGGATACGTTACACCTTTCTTGGATTTATAAAAATCGTGTTCAGATTAGGTGCCCTTTGTGGATACCTTATTCGAACAGTGAAGTCGTTACCCCAATCTTGGATTTATAAAATCGTGTTCAGATTCTGTGCCCTTTGTGGATACCTTATTCGAACAGTGAAGTTAATTTCAAGCATTGGATTACGATATATTTTTCCAAGAGAACCCCAGGATGTAAGTTGTTTCCAACATTCACACCAAAGGAACAAAGGAACAAACATTCATTTTCACACAAACAGTATTTCACATATTTTCCAGCAAAAGCCTATCAGGCCTGCCGGGAACTTTACTAACACAATTCATTCATAATCCTTGTTTTCACTATTTGTGTAATAATTTTTTTCTTCTTTAAAATCATCAAATTGTTGTGAGTTTGTTTTCTCGTGATTATCTTTATTATTATTTGCTGTAAAATCCTTATTGATTTATTTACATTTCTAAATTGAATAAATTGAGTTAACCTCGATAGGATTGTTCGTTCAGTTCAGACTACCAAATCCTCAATCTAACTTTACTTCTTTACCCTACTATTTGTGAGTGACACAGTGTGTGCAAAAGAGTAATATTGTCGCCAGAGAAAACAAGAAGAGCTGTGTGTATGGTTTTCTTAGTGAAGAACTCACTGACTCAGCCTGTGCCTTCTGCCTATCTCTCTTTCGCACCACTATCACACGTCCGTGTGCATTATTGTCCATCACGCCTATACAGCTGTCAAGCTTTACCTACTATTAATTATATTTTCATGCGACACCGGCCAGTAAAGATCACACAGCTGCGGCAGCATCTTTTATATATAAAGATAAATAAAGACTACGCATTTGTATGCATGTCCCGTTTAAATCCTGGGGTCTCTGAAGAGACAAAGAAAGGACAGTACTACCGCACTCTCACTCATGTCGTAAGAGGCGACTGATATGAGGTTGGGCACGGAGTTAGCAACCCTGATGATGTAAAACAAATGGCAACAAAACTCACTGATGCAAGAGTATGTGAATGGTTGGTGCAGGCTTCATACAAGGGAATCAGTAGCAGTTGTTGATCCACGAACTGTAAGGAATGCAAAGACATATGATGATGACGTAGATATGCGTGAAAAACTACCATGCTGATTAAAGGTCACTATAAACAGCTCTAGACGTTCTTCGTTACGATTTATAGAACGCAGGTCAGGTCATCTGGATACCGACGGTAAGCCTGTTTAATAGAGGGCGCTTGGGCAACGAGTACTCTACTGCACGCAGTTCAAAATAAGGTCGGCTGCAAGTATCTAAGGAAATATCGCGACGACAGAGGTTGTTGTTGCGGCCGTGAAATAGAGCAGGTCATGTTACAATATCCTTGAACAGGTATCTATAATCTAAATTACCCAATTTTAACATATGAGAATCGATTATGGTATATCGTGGATGGAAGTGACCAATTTTGACGACTAAATTTAACATGTGACGTTTATCGAAATAGAAATGTCAACAAATACTCGTAGCTTACAGATTTGGGTAATGGAATTAAAATTTTAGTGCATGTATGTGCTGAAGATCCACGATTGATGAACTTAAGCTTACGACAATGTTAAAGACTGGAGAGCACGTGAATGTTTGGTGCAGTTTTCCTGCATTACGACCAGCTGCAGTGGTGATGCCTTGTTCTACACTAAGTTCTTCTTCTTCTTCTTTGACCCTTAGCCGCCGACCGTCAAAGCAGTCAGTGGCCATCACGCCTAGTGGCGTCTTGTAGGGCAACAACAAATTGATTCCACTTTGCTCGGTCGGTGGCCATCCTTCGTACAGTGCCCCAACTCTGGTTCATTCTTTGCATCTCAGCCTCCACAGTCCTCCGCCAGGTTGTTTTTGGTCGGCCTCTCTTTCGTTTTCCTTCAGGGGTCCAAAGCATAGCTGTTCTTGTGGTGGCATCGGGGTCTCTTCTGAGAACATGGCCAACCCAGCTCCAGTGTCTGCCAGCTATGACGGTGTGCATGTCCTCTTGCTTGCTACGAGTAAGCAGATCTTGGTTAGTGATGATATTCGGCCAAAAGATTCGGTGAATTTTTCTTAGGCATGTTGTGTGAAAAGAGGACAATTTCGACATGTCCTTCTCTGTAACTCTCCAGCATTCCGCACCATAGAGAAGCACAGAAAGCACGCAGCTCTGATATAATCTTAATTTTGTGCTTGTGCTGTATTGGGAGGACTTCCAGATGTTGTTTAGGCTAAAGAAGGCTGTTCTTGCCTTATTCATTCTGATGTTGATGTCTTTGCCTGCCCCGCCGTCTGGTGTTACTATGCTTCCTAGGTATGTGAAGGTATCTGTCTGTACCAGTTGCTGATTCCTTACTGATATGGGCTCAGGGTTGCTCACATTGAGCGTCATGACCTCAGACTTCTTTAAATTGATATTCAAGCCCACCTGCTGGCTAAACTTATTAAGTCTATCCGTTTTTCCTGGATGTGTTGATGTGAATGTGCTAGTAGTGCAATGTCATCTGCATATTCCAGATCTTCCAATGTAGAAAATGTTGTCCATCTTATTCCTCTTGGACTGCCCTCTGTTGTCTGGCGCATCTCCCAGTCTATGACTGTTAAAAACAGAGTGGTTGATAAGGGGCATCCCTGTCGTACTCCTGTCTTCACCTCAAAGGTTAGGTTGCTCTGCCCAACACTACACGTAAAGTTGGCATAGAGGCTTTTTATGATTGACACTATGCAGCTTGGAATTCCATAAGCCCTCAGTATTTTCCATAAACTGTCCCTATGTATGCTGTCAAAAGCCTTTTCAAAATCAACGAAATTAATGTAAAGCTGTCTTTGCCATTCTGAGCACTGCTCTATAATGTTTCTGAGAGTGAATATATGATCTACACATCTTCTGTTCTTTCTAAATCCTGCTTGTTCTTTCCTCAGTTTGTGGTCTACTGCCTTTGACATTTTCTGTATAATTATCCTGCCTAGTATTTTGCTGGGAACTGAGAGAAGAGTGATTCCTCTCCAATTATTGCAGTCTGCAAGATCTCCCTTCTTGGGCAATTTGACAATTATTCCTTTGTTCCACTCTGATGGTGTTGTACCCGTTTTCCAGACTTGTGCAAATAGTGGTTCTAATAGTTCTCCTGCTAGCTCAGGGTCTGTCTTAAATAGCTCTGCATTTAAGTTATCATGGCCCGGAGCTTTGCCGTTCTTTAACCCTTTGTTTGCTGTGATGATTTCTTATTTTCGTGGAATGTCTGTATTTACATCTAGATCGTTTTCAGCTTCAGGAACATTCAATTGTGTCTCTGGTGGTTCCTTGTTCAGAGTTTCTCTGAAGTGCTCTGCCCATCTTGTTTCCTGTCCCTCTGCTGTCGTGATGAGATTACCTTGCTTATCTCTTACTAATGTAATATTGTTTGCACCTCGTTTTCCGCTGATGAATTTAGTTATTGTGTATACTGTGCTTTGTTCATTTCTCAGTGCTGCCTCCTCTGCCTGTCTTGCAAGATCGTCTAGGAAATTCCTTTTGTTGGCTCGGGTTTGGCGTTTAACTTCCTTGTCCAGCTGACTGTACTGTTCGATATATAGTTGCTTTAACCTGGGGGACTTCGCTTCTGTTTTCTTTCTTTTCATTTCCGTTCTCATCGTTATGGTGCTTAATGTTTCTGGTGTTATCCAGTCTTGCTTCTTCCTTTCCTGGAATCCCAAGCATGATATGCTGCTTTCCTTGTATATTGTTGAAATGGTGTTGAAATTCTGGTCTATATCATCAGTCAATGTCTTTTCCTGACTTTTGGCAAATTGATATCGTTTCTTTATGTCGGCCGCAAAAGCTTTTCTGGTAAGGGAGTCCTTCAATTTGCTGATGTCAAACCTTTTCTGTGTAGTTACAGTTGGTCCAGCCCTTCTTAGTTTCACTTTCAGTTTTGCTACTACTAAATGGTGATCACTTCCCACATCTGTGCCTCTTCTTACCTTCACATCTTGTAATGCATGTCTCCATCTACCGTTAACCATGATGTGGTCTATCTGGTTTCTGTCCCGACCATTTGGTGATTCCCATGTTAATTTGTGAATTTCTTTATGTGGGAAAAGTGTTCCTCCAATGACCAGGTTGTTAATGCTACAGAAACTTATTAGTTTATCCCCATTTTCGTTTGCTGTTCCGCTGCCGCATTTCCCCATTGTTCTTTCAGTATATGTATTGTGTGTACCAACTTTCGCATTGAGGTCTCCCATTACTATAACAAGATCATATCTAGGTGTGTCTTCCATTTCTTTCTGCAGTTGTTGATAGAATTCATCCTTGACCTCCTCATCGCTATCATTCGTTGGTGCGCAGCATTGTATTATTGTAGTGTTTGTGAATCTCCCTCTCAATCTTAATCTTATCAGTCAGTTGTTGATGGGTTTCCATTCCAGTAATGTCCTTTCTATTCCTTTCTGTAGAATAATGGCTACGCCTTCATTGTGCTGTCCATCCTCTCTTCCAGAGTAAAGTACTGTTTCTCCTGTTGCTGTTTTAACTTTTCATGCCCCTGTCCATCTGCTCTCGCTTATCCCTAGAATGTTTAACCTATAGTTTCTTATTTCTGCCGTGACCTGTCTTAGTTTACCTGTCTCGTTCATTGTCCTGACATTCCAAAATCCTATTCTTGTATCCTGTTTTGCGGTCAGGACATCCGTTTTCATGTCAGTGGCTTCCTTTCGGCTTTCACCACTGACAGTCATACGAGCCACAGACTCCGAATGTCCATCCCGCAGCAAAGTTTGTTCATTTATTGTTGTTTCCGTAACTTCATTGTTTTTTTTTTACATAGACAGGGGTGTCAGCCCTATGCTAAAACCCCCAACCTGGAGGACCAGGGTACCAGCTTTTGTCTGACCCCTACCCACACAGACCAGTCCAGCTTGGTTAACCTACCAGGAGTAAAACTTCCACTGGCATAGCTCTGGGGATTGTCAGGGTACGCAAGCTGCCATACCGCTACAAGGTATAGGTACCTGATGCGTGATGCCATATGATGATGGATGGCATCCGCATGTCTGGTTTTGTGTAGTGTGTAGATGTGTTCAGTCAAAACAATGTTCATGCAACAATAACAGGGCAATCCACATAGGACGTCAGTAAACTCACGACGTATAAAGTCAATGAGTCTTGAAACAGCCGTTGACGTTTTTCTTCATTATTTATTGTGGACGCCACAGTGACAAAATGGTTACGCAAATGTGTAGGCACATCAAACAGTCATTATCACAGCAACATTCAATACAGCAATAAACGGTAGACAGCATTACAATGATGAGTCAGATGCATGTTATATTTCATAGTGCTGTAAATGTAGTCAGGTGGAAAACTCCATCCTTTTCTATAACAGCCAGGAGATAACCAGATGTATGAGATCAGTTCACTCTCCTTAGTTTGACTTCAGCAAGACAGACACGTCTGCCGAAGTATAAATAATGTCCTCAAAAATATCCTCTAGATAATAAAGGTTTTCCAAACCTAGTTCATTTAACAGAGTAGCAAGTAATGGTCCTTGGTACCTGCATCAACCGATGCAGTACAATGCAGCGACATGTGAGCTGGGAAAAAAACATCTCGTGACGACGACTTTCGCAGACAGGCTATGAATCGAAATCGCTCACGACCCAAAATCAATAGAGTTAATGAAAGAGTCAATTTACCTTGCTTTCATGAAATACACAGAAATATCACGCCTCCCGACATGTGGGAAACACTAGAGGTATTATCTCGAATAAACGAAATATCCATTAAGAGGACTACACATCCCTGACAGAACAACAATAGCGGAGATCCCCTCTTCAACGAGGCATCTCTTTCGCCATTCCAAATCGCTCACTCCCACTAGTGGTGGGCGGAAACCGATCGACAAAGAAGCAAGACAAGTCATGCGCAGTCCAGCGCAAAACGACCACAGCTCAAACTTAACTGCATTCGATACCAACGCGAGAAGACAAATGCTTACCGAGAAAAGTGACTATAAATTCCAAGCAGTTGTTGCCCTTGCGTTATAAAACAGATATTGAAATAAAACGATGTTGCGAGAATTTATCACGCAACAGTACCATTGATGGCAGACACTAAGTTCAGAACCAGAAATTCCTAGTTACCAAAAACGGGTACAGCAAAACGTCGCAGATGGTACCTAATTCTTGCTTATCCAGTGGCGTATCTACATTTTGGGGGGCCCTGAAGCTTGAACTCTTTGGAGGGGCCCCTGTTATATGTAAAAAAAAAAATTGGGGGATTGGAAAGAAACGTATAGTGAAAACTGAAACTTCATAAACAGAAAAGCAACAACAAGACAAAAGATATCATCTGTTTATAAGGACTATTCTTGTAAATGACTGATTTTATTTGACTAACTTTACAACACATCCTATTTGCTTCTTCAGAACTTTCACTTGTTTTGATGAATTTTTGGGGCCCTGATGCTCAAGCATCATTAGCTTCATAGTTGATTCGCCTCTGTGCATATCTGCAACTGAGAAATTTGCAGTTGCGTTGGCGAATAGTTTGAGACGGGAGAACGTGATGTAAGAGATATTTGCTCATCACAAGGCGAGGAGACTTCGCTCACAGACACAAGGCGAGGAAACTTCATTTACAGACAAAAGTCGAGAAGGCTTCACTTACAGACACACGGCGAGGAGACTTCACTTACAGACACAAGGCGAGGAGAATTCACTCACAGACATAAGGCGAGGAGACTTCACTTACAGACACAAGGCGAAGATACTTCACTCACAGATACAAGGCGACGAGACTTCGCTCACATACATAAGGCGACGAGACTTCGCTCACAGACATAAGGCGACGAGACTTCGCTCACAGACATAAGGCGAGGAGACTTCGCTCACAGACACAAGGCGAGGAGACTTCGCTCACAGACACAAGGCGAGGAGACTTCACTCACAGATACAAAGCGAGGAGACTTCGCTCACAGACATAAGGCGAGGAGACTTCGTTCACAGACATAAGGCGAGGAGACTTCACTCACAGACACAAGGCGAGGAGACTTCGCTCACGGACACAAGGCGAGGAGACTTCAGACATAAGACAAGGAGACTTCGCTCACAGATATAAGGCGAGGAGACTTCGCTCACAGACACAAGGCGAGGAGAATTCGCTCACAGACACAAGGCAAGGAGACTTCACTCACAGATACAAGGCGAGGAGACTTCACTAACAGATACAAGGCGAGGAGACTTCGCTCACAGACATAAGGCGAGGAGACTTCGCTCACAGACACAAGGCGAGGACACTTCACTCACAGACACAAGGCGAGGAAACTTCGCTCACAGACACAAGGCGAGGAGACTTCGCTCACAGACACAAGGCGAGGAGACTTCACTTACAGACACAAGGCGAAGAGACTTCGCTTACACACAAGGCGAGGAGACTTCGCTTACAGACACAATGCAAGGATAATTCGCTTACAGACACAAGGCGAGGAGACTTCGCTTACATACACAAGGTGAGGAGACTTTGCTCACAGACATAAGGCGAGGAGACTTCGCTCACAGACATGAGGTGAGGAGACTTCGCTCACAGACACAAGGCGAGGAGACTTCGCTTACAGACACAAGGCGAGGAGACTTCGCTTACAGACACAAGGCGAGGAGACTTCGCTTACAGACACAAGGCGAGGAGACTTCGCTTACAGACACAAGGCGAGGAGACTTCGCTTACAGACACAAGGCGAGGAGACTTCGCTCACAGACATGAGGTGAGGAGACTTCGCTTACAGACACAAGGCGAGGATACTTTGCTTACGGACACAAGGCGAGGAGACTTCGCTTACAGACACAAGGCGAGGAGACTTCACTTACATACTTCAGACTGTTGTACTCTTATTGTAAGTTTACTTTGCAGACATAACTACCGTATTGAGAAAATTTATTATCATTGTACCTCTATCCAAACTGGCAACTACCACTGCTTGATAAGAGAACAAAAACATATTGTTTACTTGCACAAATGTGTTTAAACCGGGTCGATAGACGGGAGGAATTTGATAACCGCTTTTATGGCCTATCAGTTGCCCGAGGAGCACAGGCTTTCAAAAAATGTACACTCCAACCTTTATGTCCAATTGTCTTGACGAGTCTTCTTTAGCTCCTTCATAAAGGTAGTCCCTTAATAAATCAGATACTGTCGTATGGGAGTTAAATGTTCGAGACTTCACTATACTAGGTCCAGCTTTTTTGTGTGAGGTAGGGTGAACAGTTCCCATCCTCGCTGCCTTTATCTATCTTAACTCAAGATTCAGGCGCCCATTTACAGCTGGGTAGACTCGAGCTTGACCGCCACCAAGTTTCGCACCCAGCAACTTTGCCGAGAGACCCAAGCGTTCTAACCAATCGGAAGCTCATGTCCATGTCTATTCCCATTATCCATGTATTGTTGTTTCCCCTCTCTTTCTCTTACCCGGGAGACTCCAGAACAAAGACTGTCTTGTAATGCTATCAACTGAAATTCTCAGTGTGTCCTTTATTTAACGCCAGTGTCTTCTCCTCACACCTCGTTCCACTGGTAATTGTCGGGTTCTTTGCATCAGTTTCACATCGGTGATCTTGTCAAACCATTTCAATCCTTCTATTCTGTGCAATCATCCTTTTATGAACGTCTGCATTTTTCTGGTTGTCATTTATGTTGTTCTCCGTGTTTCAACGACCTTCATTAAACAGCTTTGACATTTGAGTTGCAAGGATATATCACACCGGAAATCGTGTAATCAAAACATAACAGATAACAAGTAAGTGGTTAAAAACTCGGATAAAATAAGATACGAGTTGGTGATAAGGGATTTGTTCAGTAACGCATAAACAGTTATAAACCGCTTTTTCTTGTTTTCTAGAACATCCACAAACTTCACAAGGTAATCACAGACTCTTCCTGCCCTCTGAGCTAAAATTAAATGCATAACAGTTAAAGCACTTAGAAACTTACGAGAATGTAGCAGACCTGATATAGGAGAGGAGATATTTTTGGCTACTACATACTTATATTCCAGAGGATGTTCAGTCTTAATTGCTTGGATACCTTCCCATGTTGGCATAGAGGGAAATGAAAAGGCAGATAAAGAAGCCAAGAAAGGTAGATCTGATAAAAATCTAATAAATGTAGGGACGAGTAAATCAGAGATTAAGAGCTTAATTAAAGATTTAATAACAGATGAATGGAAAGCAGAGTGGGATAAAAATCTGAAAGGAAGACATGCATATAAGTTGTTCAAGGCTCCAACAAGAAAATGTCAGATATCTAGGGAATTGAAAATTCCCAGTAATAAGAAACCTCTCAGACTACAGCTGGGAAAAGGCTATTTCAGAATAGAAGAACCTTACTGTGCAGTATGTCTTCAAGACAATAATATAGAACATTTCTTGTTAAAATGTAAGAGCTATGAACAAATGAGAATACTAATATTAGATTATTTGCAAGCATCCAACTTACCTATAAATATAGAAGAGGTATTAGAGTAGACAGACCTAGGGAACTGCATAATATAGTCAAACAATATTTAACACGAACAAATGTTAATATATAGTGGCTGGGAATGTGAAGGTCTGATGCTGTTATTAAAATGCTTATGACTTTTAACAGATGAAAGTCAATTAATTATCTGTTAAAGTCAGTTATATAACTGGAACCGCCAGGCCTTTACACCCCTTCACTTTAATATTATCCTTGTTCAGAGTTTCTTCTTGATTTTGTTTGTTTGTTTGTTATTTATTTAACGTATAAGCACAATTGTGATTGTCCCTATTTACAATGATTTAACAGGTGTGATGCCACTTTCTCATATCGGCAGTTGTTCATATTATTTGGAATTGAAAACAATATATATCCTAATTATAACCCATCAGAGGTTGAACGGGATATTTTTCCTTATTAATATTTAATAAAAAAAATATATGTGTAATTTCCGCAGAAAGGAATTGAAGAAACTTAGAAGGCGAACGAACTTTATTTTTGAAGGGTTAAGAATTGGGCGCGCAGGCCCGTCTAACATTCTGCCCTTACACTCTCATTAATCTTGCGTATATTTTATGGTCCTATTCTTTTGCTCTGAAACACGGAGAACAACAAAAACAACAATGGCGAAGCTACAGACTTTCATAAATGTGTGCTTGCGTAGAATAGATGGATTGAAGTGGTATGACAAGATCACTAATGTGGAACTGATGACAAGATCACTAATGTGGAACTGATGACAAGATCACTAATGTGGAACTGATGACAAGATCACTAATGTGGAACTGATGACAAGATCACTAATGTGGAACTGATGACAAGATCACTAATGTGGAACTGATGACAAGATCACTAATGTGGAACTGATGACAAGATCACTAATGTGGAACTGATGACAAGATCACTAATGTGGAACTGATGACAAGATCACTAATGTGGAACTGATGACAAGAACAAAACAAGTTCCTGGAACAAGAGATGAGAAGAAGATGCTGGAGATGGAAAGGATACACACCGAGGAAGCTTGTTTGCAGCATCACCAGGCAATCCTTATTCTGGGATCCCCAGGATAGGAGAGGTAGAGCAAGACCACGAAACACATGGAGAAGAGAACTGGAGGCAGTCAAGAAAGGCATGCAGACGACATGAAAAGATCTTGAGCTGATGGCACGGGACAGAAATACGTGGCAGACGTTTGTGGAAGGCCTATGCTTCTTGTGGAGCTGAAGGGTACTGATGAAGAAGGAGAATTGAAAACATGGAAAAACGTTGATTGGATGACACAGGGTAGGAATCTTGACGTGAACTTGCTGAAGGCCTATATTCCACAGGCAATTGAAGGGTAATAAGTGGAATAAACATTTAGACCTGAACGATTCGGACATTTTTATAGGCACTTTTTCTCCCAGAAGAAGACACAGAAAGACCTTCAGCAGATGGCACGGGACAGGAAGACTGGGCATAATTTTGTTGACGGCCTATGCTCCTTTGGGAGTTGAAAGGTGAAAGAAGAAGATTACTTCCAGACTGTCCTATTAATAAGTGTAGGCCGAATAACACACATTACACTGGCCGTAATACTCATGTCTAGTAAGTCATGGTAGAGTGTTAATAGACAACAACATTGGCTGATTTATGGAAATGAACGTGTGAACGGTAGGTTTGGTTTTGGTAGGGTAAGTGAGTATAGAAAAATGGTTAGGGAATAATGAATGGACTTGTAAAAAGACTGTTCGTCTTTGTTAAGGGGAGATGATATGGGTGCAGGAGTGTTTTGTGCAAAGGGAGATAAATCTTGGAATCCTTTTTGGAAGATGACGTTGTGGTTTAGAGTTAAGCATATTGAGTGAGTTCCAAATTATGGTAGAACCAATTTGCATGTTAAGATTTTGTAATAAGGTTTAAAGAGGAGAGTATGGATTTCTGTATACTCAGCAAAGGGAGTCAACTAGAAATTACATCCCTTGATAGGTTAGTGAGCGAGAAAAAGTACAGACGCACGAGAAAAGTTTGGGGGATGAACACATTTTAAGGGTGAATGAGAATAAAGTACATAGGGGATGAGCAGTCTTGTTTTGAACGCGCTCAGCGTAGGTCAGCGGGTTGCTGAAGAGAAAAATAAAGTTGTGAAGTCGCGATTCTGGCGAACAAGCCATTGGAGGTGATTGATACTGTAGTTACAGGCGAATATCAAGTTGTTATGCCGTGCAGAAAGAAAGACGATATCGCCATTTTTGCAAGAATTGAGTTAACAAGATTTGTCAAGATTTTCACAAACAGAACAGGTATGTTAATAAAGATGTACAAGCATGATAGACAGTAGCTAGGTCGGAACAGGGAACAGTGACTAATTGAGATAAACGAAACAGCCCTGGTAGTCAGACCAGTTAATTATTTTATAATAAATACCTCAAAAACTAGTTCATCAGACCAAACGGGTTTTCCTCATGAGTTGAAGTAAACAAAACCCGGCTACATAAGTTTTTCTAAGATGAGATAGAACAGACATAGCAGACTGTGCATATAGAAGGATTGAAAGAACGAGAAGAGAAGCTATTATAAGTTGTGCTTATGACATTGTATATTTTGTGAGAATTACCTGCCTAGATTGAAGATTAGGCGAGAGTCAAGTTTATTTCAATGAAACGTGATTATTGGATGATTACTGAAATTAAACATCATCTTTGTTATTCACCACTTGGTTTCGTGCAGTACTTTAGATGGAGATTCTCCACCCACCAACAGTGTTTTCGTATGATGTCCTAGAGTAAAATAACTTATCATCATCAGCACTGTACTGTCTACTGTTTTGGGGTAGTGAGACGAACACACTATACGAACACTAAAAAAATGCAACAGCAACCAGACCATCACGGCCACAAACGAGCAAACACAGAAGTTGAAAATAAAAGAAGAAAAGACCGAGACTTTTGAATCAATGAAAAAAAAAAACGAAAAAAAAAAATACAAAAAATGTGCGTATGTATATATATATATATATATATATATATATATATATATATATATATATATATATATATATATATATATATATATATATATATATATATATATATATATATATATATATATATATATATATATATATATATATATATATATATATATATATATATATATATATATATATACGGAACATGTCAGCCTAATAGGCGTGGATACCCAGCAATGGAAATGGGACATGTACGCATCATACAGTTAATGACTATGCTCGGCTTTATTACACGAAATGGGGCTGCCACTGTGGATCATCACCAGGCAGGCGGGGCCCCGGACCCCCAGCCTCGAAAGGGTCCACCAAAGGCTACTGACGATGACTCTGCGTATCGGGGACCCGGGATGAAGCAGAGTAGAGCTACCGGCCAAACCAAAAATAACACAATTAAGATTATGCAGTGGAACAGTGAGGGTGTAATGAAGAAAAAACTTGAATTGCAGAACTTCCTCCAGAAAGAAAAGATAGATGTTCTGTGCATCCAGGAAACTCACTTGAACGAAAGCAGCAGATTCTCTATCAGAGGCTTTGAATGTTTCCGACAAGACAGACTAGGCCACAAAGGTGGGATCATCACTATGGTAAGAAACAATATCCCCACTACAGAAATCGCACGGAACCTAGAGGATTCTGAACATCTCACCATCAAACTACACACAACACCAGAACCTCTGTTTGTTACAAACTTCTACTGCCCAAATTACAAAAAACTAAACCTTAGGAAAATTCCCCTTTCAGAATCCAACCACATCATAGTGGGAGACTTCAACAGCCACTAACCCAGTTGGGGATACCCAGCCACGGACTCACGAGGAGATAGAAGTAGAAAACTAGATGATAGAAAACCGACTGGTCCTCATAAACATGCCACAAGCAGAGTCAGCCTTCTACTCCAGACGATGGAAATCTCAGAGCACCCCAGATCTTGCTGTTGCAAGAGAGAATATCCAGCGTGTGACAGAAAGAGCAGTAACCAAACAACGTGGAGGGAGTGACCATAAACCTATCATCCTCACAATAAAAGGGACCTACAGCACAGAAAAAAAGACATAAAATTTCCAGCTAGAACTACAAAAGGGCAAACTGGAATGCCTACCAAACCCTCACAGAAAAAAAAACTGGAAACACACTTTGAAACAACAAATTTGAGGAAAAATTTAAAGATACTAACAAACATAGTCCTGGAAGCTGCCAACAAGAATATACCTAGAGGCAGAAGGCATAATTACAAACCCTTCTGGAACAGAAAACTCCAAGAGATTCATAATCAGGCATCTGCTGCAAGATTCAAAATGGAAAATAATCCAACTGAAACCAACACCATTGAACACACCAGACAACAAGCTATATTCATTCATAACCCTCCACTCCCAAAGGAGCACAGGCCTTCAACAAACACATGCCAAGTCCTCCTGTCCCGTGCCATCATCTCAAGTTCTTTCCACGTTTTCCTCATCATTTTCACCTCTGTTTCCAACTCTCTTCTCCATGTACTTCTTGGTCTTTCTCTGCCTCTCTTGCCCTGGGGGTTCCAGAACAAGGACTGCCTTGTAATGCTATCAACAGGTTTCCTCAGTGTGTGTCCTATCCATCGCCATCGTCTTCTTCTCATCTCTTGTTCCACCGGCACTTGTCTAGTTCTTGTCATCAGTTCCACGTTGGTAACCTTGTCATACCATTTTAATCCCTCTATTCTACGCAAGCACCCATTTATGAAAGTCTGTAGCTTTTGGTTGTTGTCTTTGTTGTTCTCCATGTCTCCGAGCCATACAATAGGACTGACTTCACATTTGAGTTGAAGATTCTTATTTTCGTGTTGGATCCTATTTCTCTTGATCTCCATATATTTCCCAATGCAATGAAAGCTCCTCTTGCCTTTTGTATTCTTATTTTGATATCGCTGTCTGTCCCTCCAACTTTGTCTATATTACTGCCAAGATATGTGTATGATTCTACCTCTTGAATTGGTGTTTCTTCAAGTTCAACCCTGTTATCATTACCTGCATTTATTCTCATTATTTTTGTCTTTTCCCTGTGTATTTTCAGACCCAAGTGCTGTGACCTCTCATCGAGTGTTTTCAATTTGTCCTGCATCTGATTACGGTTATGGGACAGAAGAGCCAAGTCATCAGCAAAATCCAGATCATCCAACTGCTTAGTCAGAGTCCACTGGATTCCATTTCTGTTGTGTGTTGTCGATGATCTCATAACCCAATCTATTGCCAGCAAGAAAAGAAATGGAGACAAGAGGCATCCCTGTCGCACTCCTGTTCTTATCCCAAACGGTTCTGTAAGCTGTCCTTCATGAAGAACTCTGCATGTCATGTCTTCATATGTTTTCTTTATTAAATTAATGATCTTCAGGGGAACTCCATAATGCCTCATCAATTTCCAAAGTGATTCTCTGTCTACACTGTCAAATGCCTTTTCGTAGTCCACAAATCCGATGTATAGTGGTGAATTTCATTCCAGACTTTGTTCAATTATTATTCTCAAAGTGGCTATCTGGTCTGTACATGATCTGTTTTGTCGAAAACCTGCTTGTTCATCTCTTAGTTTTTTGTCTATGGACTCTTTTAATCTCTCAAGGATAATCCTGTTTAATACTTTTCCTGGCACTGATAGTAACATTATTCCTCTATAATTTGTGCACTCTTGTAAATTTCCCTTCTTAGGCAACTTAACCAGATATCCTTCCTTCCATTCTGCTGGTAT
The DNA here is from genome assembly GCA_024509875.1 of Oreohelix idahoensis. NCBI lineage: Eukaryota > Metazoa > Mollusca > Gastropoda > Stylommatophora > Oreohelicidae > Oreohelix > Oreohelix idahoensis. The sequence continues at coordinate 31,418 of JAMPIV010020556.1, forward strand.
CTCTTCCTTTTCCCAGACTTTACCAAGTAATTTATATAACATCTCTGTAGCCGTGTCGATATCTGCTTTGATGGCCTCTGCTGGAATGCCATCAGGTCCAGACGCTTTTCCCTCTCTTAGAAGCTTTATGGCTTTCTTTATTTCTTCCTTCGTTGGTCTTTCACCGTTAATTTGTAGCTCTTCTTCTGCTGGCTGGATGTCCGGCGGGTTTTGTGGAGCTGGTCTATTGAGAAGGTCCCCAAAATATTCTGTCCACCTCTTCATTTGCTCTTGTATATTGCTGAGCAGTTTCCCATTCTTGTCTTTTATGAGGCAACTTGTTTGCTTGTATTTCCCTGTTAGCTTCTTTGTGCTGCTATACAGTTCTCTCATATTTCCTTTGGCTGCAGCATCTTCTGCCTCTCTTGCCAACTCTTCAATATACTTCCTCTTGTCTCTTTTGATACTTCTTTTTACTTCTTTGTTTGCTTCTGTGTACACTTCTTGAGCCTTGGCTTTGGAGCTTCTAGTTTTGCTTGTGTTTAACTCTGCTTTCTTGTTTTTTCTGTCTTTTATCTTATTGATGGTTTCTGTTGTTATCCATGCTTTTTTGTTGTCTTTCCCTTTTCCCCAGTATTTCTTCACATGTCTCCTTCCATACTGTTTTGACCTGCTGCCAATAGTCTTCTGTATTCTCTACATCTTCCAGCTGTTGGAGCACTTGGAATTTGTTGGATACTGTGACCGCAAATTTGTCTCTTGTTTCTTGATTTCTTAGCTGTCCTACATTAAACTGTTGTCTATAATTTTGCATTGTTGCATATCTCTTGAGTTTCATTTTTACTTTGGCTATCAGAAGATGGTGATCTGATGCCACATCTGCTCCTCTATATACCTTTACATCCTGCAATGATGATCTAAACTTCTTGTTTATGCATATATGATCAATCTGATTTTCTGTTCTATGGTCTGGTGATATCCATGTTGCCTTGTGTATTCTCTTATGTGGAAACATGCTTCCTCCTATAGCCAGTTGATATGAAGCACAGAAGTTTGCGAATAGCTCTCCATTTTCATTCATTACTCCTAGCCCATGTTTTCCCATGACTTCTTCAAATCCAGTGTTGACTGTACCTATCTTTGCATTCATGTCACCCATCAAAATTGTGATGTCTCTTCTTTTTACTTTATCCATAATTTCCTGTAGTTTAGTATAAAATGCTTCTTTCACAGACTCTTCTTTGTCATTAGTTGGTGCATAACATTGGATGACATTTACATGAATTTTCTTTTTAGCTGTTTTAAAAGAAGCTGTTATTATTCTGGGTCCAACAGCTTCCCATTCAATTAGTGCTTTCTGTGCTTCTTTAGATAGCATAAGAGCTACCCCTTCACTGTGGTGTGAACTTTCGTCTTCATGTCCTGAGGACAGCACCAATTCACCTGTGATGAGTTTCTTCCTGTCTACCCCCTTCCACTTTGTTTCACACATTCCCAGAACCTCGATTTTGTATTCCCTCATTTCTGCTGCTACTTGCGCCACTTTCCCTTGTTCGTTTAATGTCCGAACATTCCAGGTGCCAAATCTGGAAGTTCTCCTAGAAGAAAGAAGGTTAGTCAGCAACACAAACTCCTTTCGGCTTTCTCTGTGTTGCATCATACGCCTCCCCGCGAGAGGACCTTCCCCTGTCTTGGATGGCTGTGTTTTATTTTCTTTATTTGACTTGTCCATATTTGTTGAAGTTTTTTGTGGTTTAAATTTTTTTACAGGATGGTGTAACCGGCCCCATGCCCAACCCTCCTTAGTCGCTTTTTACGACATGCTTGGTAGGGGACAGTGTTACTATTCTTTGCTCCCCTTTCGGGCCCCGGTAACACACGGGTGAACAAGCTATATTAAGAAGAGAAAAACTGAACTGCATCAGATCCAGCTGGAGAGAAAAAAACTGCATCACTTAACATGGAAACAGACACCCCTAAAATATGGCAAGGGGTCAAATGTCTCAATGAAGAGAACAAACCCCAAGGAAGCATCATTATTGAAGAAAATGGAAGATCCTACACTGGCTCACAGGCTGCAAACGTTCTAGCAAACTTCTACGCTGAAGAAAGCACAATCAATATGACAAGAACAAGAACTGCTGAAGTAAGACACGAGACAAAAAACCTCCAAATTCAGCAGCCATGCCCAGACTCAATGACCTAACTCTTTAACAAAACAGAACTGAATATAGCAATCCAGAATCTTAAAAAGAAGAAGGCCCCTGGGCCAGACGGAATCACAAATGAAACGATCCAGTATCTAGGACATCACGGAAAGGCCAGAATATTAGACCTCTTCAATGAGTCATGGACACAAGGGATCTTCCCAGAAGAATGGAAAGAGGCAGAAATAATACAAGTTGCAAAGAAAGGGAAATAAAAAACTAAGAAATCAAGCTACCGCCCCATCAGCTTGCTAAGTTGCCTGGGAATAGTAATGGAAAGGATGGTCAACAACAGGCTTCTGAATTATCTTGAAGAAAACAAGCTACTAGATGATTGCCAAATTAGGCTTCAGAAAACACAGAAGCACTGACGATCAAACAGCATATCTCGCCCAGGAAATTGAAGATGCTTTACAGAAAAAGTCCAAACTCCTAGCTAATTTCTTTGATCTCACAAAGGCATTTGTTAAAGTCTTGAAAGAGGGCCAGCTGCTAAAACTAGTCCAGAAAGGAATCGGAAGCAGAAAGCTACAGTGGATAAAGAACTTCCTACGTGGAAGACATGTGTCGCGAAATTCTTCGCCAACTTCTTCTCTCCCTCTTTTCTCTTTTTCATGATTTCTAATGCCAGATAGAACAGTGACCCAAGATCGAGGGTTTTCCAGTGCTTGACGCTTTGATATTTTAACCGAGAGGCCAATGACCCGTGGGACCACCCAGTGACCCAGAATATCAAGGAATTCCCAGGTACAGCAGCTGATAGAACATTCACCCATGACCCAGTTCGCCAGGGGTTTTCCTGACCTGAATGAGGCCAGTGACCGTTGTTTTAATGTATAAATGAGAATATATCGGTTGATTTTACTCACATCTGCAAAGCCCCGAACAGACAAGCCAGTTGCAGAAATCTTCTAGCAAGTAATTTGTCAGACCAGAGGGCAAAAACATTGCTTATGTATATGCCGTCTTTGAGAAGCCAAACTGCAAATTGGAACAAAGCGGGTGAGCTGAATGCATTATCTTCTTATATGCAATTATTTGTATTGAATGTATGCACTGCTTTCAATTATTATCTCATTATATGCAATTAACTTTAGTTAATGTTTGCACTGTTTTTCCGTCAATTGCATACTTTCATGTAATGGTTGTATATTTTATGGAAATCATATATTTACTGTTATATGATTTTTGTATGCCTTTGATGTTCTTCAGGTTGTTTCAGCCCACATCTTTTATTTAATAGTTGTATATTTTATCGCACTCATGTATTTAATGTTGTATGATCTTTGTATGCACGAGAAAATGAAAGAACTAACCAAAAACCGATTGAAAAGATCAAGCTTCAACCAGCTATCAAGACAGCTGATGGTTGCCAATGGAGAAGTAACCTCAGAAAACCCAGATGAATGGGAGCAGCTCGTCGCATACTAAAACATCACAAACACCATACCTACGTACACTGTACACCTTACAATCACAGGCACTGTGGAGATTCCCACTATTCTGAAAACGAAAACACAATCACCTCAACAACCAATACCCCAGTTCACAGTAGATTCATGTCTTCACTGACGGATCTTCAGAAGAAGCAGTAAGGAAAGGAGGAGCAGGGATCCAAATACTAATGCCAAACGGTCCAAAAATAAAACAGTCAATTGCTACTGGAGAACTCTCAACAAACTACAGGGCAGAGCTACAGGCAATCCTAGAGGCTACAAAGATACTGGAGGAACAAAGACTCAAACGATCAAATATAGTCTTCTTATGCGACTGCATGTCAATTCTCCAGACTATTCAAAATTAACCTGAAGATCTCCTAACAAGAACAGCCATAGAACATCTGAATCAGCTGTCCGTCAACAACAAAGTTTCACTGCAGTGGATTCCTGCACAGTGGTATTGCAGGAAATGAGGCAGCCGACAGACTGGCAAAAGCAGGCACCCAGAAGGAACAGTTTCACCACAGAGCCTCACTGAAGGAAGCAAAGACACTTATCAAAAGAAAGTACAAAAATTCATGAAGCCAGAGAACAGGCAGCAATTACCCACAAGACCCCATCCTAAGGCTAGACAGAACACAGCAAACCACAATTTTTAGGCTCCGCACAGGACACTGTAGACTGACTACAAGCCCACCTCCACAAAATGAAGGCTGCCCTAACTGACCAGCGCACATGCCAAAATGGCCCCCAGACTCCGGAACACATTCCGGTACACCTTGTTACAAAGACATTACTTTAGCGAAAGTAATAATTCTGTCATGTTAGACCAGTGTTTCTCAACGGGGGAGGTACCGCCCCCTGGGGGCGTTTTTAAGATGTCTGGGGGCTTTCTGATGTGTCGCAAAGATTGGGGGTCGCTACTTCCATTCAGGGGGGCGTTGTGTACATTTTTACAAGAATCAATATGAAACAATTACAAAAGATATTCCTCTTTCAATAGACTGTAACACTGGAGTGTTTCAAGGATTCCAAACGCAAAATTTTAGTACCTGGGATGTTACCATTGTCATGAGACAGTAGGCGGAGATTTAAATACTTAAACACATATTTTTTGGGATCCAAAGACGCAGCAATAGAGACCGCAGTCAGCGACTCATAGCTTGACTGCTTGCGTCAGGACCAGCGAACCAGAGCTGGTCAAGACCGTGCTCCATCTCCACGTGGTGGTCCTGGAAACAGTCTGCAGCAGTGCAGTCTGGCTGAGCGAGCACGGATCGAAGAGGGAAGGCAAACCAGGTCCCAAAAAATGCCGTGCAGAAGTCGGATGTGTCGACCGAAAGGTGCAGATATCACAGCTTAGGCGTAAACAGACACAACACAACCACCGTCCTTTTCAGGACGAACGAGGAAGAAGGAAGAAGAAACACATATTTAATATAACTATGTTTTTATAAATGTGCTTTCTATTTTTCTTTATATTATAAGAAAAGATAACTCATTAACTGCATTGCTTTTTTAAAAGTATGGTGGAATATATGTATATATGTGTATGTGTATGTTTGAGTATACACGATAAAGAGCAAGGGGGTGTTAAAAGGGTGGGGGGGGGGGGCCTTTTTAAAATATTAGTTGTCAAAAGGGGGCGTTGCTACTATCAGGGTTGAGAAACACTGTGTTAGACCGTCCAAAAACGTGCCCTCTCTTTGGTGACTTGAGAGCTCAAACCTGGCCCCAGGAGACGAAAGTGGAAGATAAACTGTGGGGCACCCGCGAGGACCTCCTGCTGACGACTGGATTCATGGAGGCAACTCATCTCCTTGTTTAGACTGCTGAGCATAGGAAACTGATCGCAGAAGAAGAAGAAGAAACAGTATTCAGAAATCTCGTTTCATGTGAGTGAAAACAAATGCGAGCTAGTGCGGCTCGTGTTTGGGGAACCTAACGGAGGATTCTGACATAGTTTTAGAATAAAGCCAATCAGATTCGAAGTTATTTTTAGACATCGAGACCTAAGTTATTTTTGGCGCGCATTCAAATTCAAGTAGTTTCCCCAGCACTACAATAAATAAATTCACATGACTTCGTTCATTTCGGGATCGTATTTGTAGAACGGATACCATGCGCGTACCATGCAATTACTCATATACAGTACGTGTATATACCCCCCCCCCCCCCCTTTTTTTTAGGTATTTATGCCAGTTTAATATGTACAAGATATATTTTCCTGGTAAACGATTCATTTTTACCTTGGCTATTGACCTTTGCGGCTTACTTCTCCATTTCCCCTTTAAAAAAAAAATATTGCTCCAGCGTTGTCTAGGTCTTATTTTCACGACCTCCTATATTTAAAAGCGCGTTATTTTACTTTAGCCGATAACTTTAGCCGCAGCCTGCATAAATCACGTGGCAAACAATAAGAGTACACAGGAAAATCTAGGTCACAGCCAAGTTCATGTTTTTAAGAACCAGAACTTCATACTTTATAGTCATGTTTCATACCTCTTCATGAGTCACACATCCGGCTATTGCTAGCGTGCTGTTCGCACGCACCACTAAATCTGTTAAAATTTATAAGTAAGGAAGTTTTTTTCCTCCATAACACGAGACAGAAATTATAAAGCATATAAGGGAGATAAATTCAGACGGTTCAAAATATGCCATGTAAGTGTAGCAACCTTCTCGGAGCACGAAAATATTGTGTGCAATTTTATCAAGATTTAAAAAAAAACAAAAAAACTGAGCGATAGATAAAAGGTTTATGAGGATTTCAATACATGAAAGCATGTGGCCACTGGCTTACATGCTCAAAACAGCTCAGGGCATCGACCTAATTATTGATTTCGAAAAACACAGCCAAAGGCTTACTTCTGTATGAAAATGCAACACGTCTGCTCACACTGCATACGTGGCAAACTTCATAATGTACAACAGGTTAGCCGGAAATGTCGATGTTATATTTTAAACTACACTAAACCACGGAAAAATGAGAAAACAAATAACGGTACTGACATTTTATTTTATCAATATCTGTCTGTCTATCCCAACAATGACAGTAAGCTCGTTTGCGAAAGAGGCATGCATAGGCCTACATGATTGTATCATGCGGACCTTATATAGCTAAATATTAAAGGTAACGATTTTATGTTATTTATAACTAATGCAATAAATAACTAAATTAAAAAATTGCAAATAAATTTACTTACTTACCTTATTTCATTGTAAAAATCTAAACATCCCTTGTTCGGTGATAACTAAACATTCTGATCTAAAATATTAAGCTGTTTATTTTAGGAAGATCCAGATCAACCGAGAAAAACGTCGCAGGGCACGCTATCCGAAACATACAGAACTTCAACGCTAAACAACACATATGTAAAGGCTATTATTTAATTGTTTTTTCTTCAGAGTTTGGAGTTAAATAACTTACATAACAGCAAACGAACAACAAGAATAGTTTGCGTTCAAGTAAAAGGTTTATGAACAATTACAAAGTTTAAGAAAAAATAAATAAAATAGTAGAAACAGTATATTTATTGCTGACTGTAAAATTTCGGTATTACACTAACCAGAAATCTAGTTTAAGCTGGTTTAAAACTGGCGGAGAACAATTGCTCTGCTTAATCGTATGATTTCCTTCAGTATTACAATGAAAACAAGTGTCGTACGAGACTGTAGTGATACTGCGGTTCTGAGTCTTCGCCATAACAATGTTGTGAATGTACTCCGACACACTCACTTAATTTAACAAGTTCACTTGAACTAGTACCAACAATACCGAACGTGAGTACTGGATACAAACTATAGTTGTCGGCCCTGTAAAGACGGACCTTGAGCAAGTGCTGGCGGATTTTATTTCTTGAGTATAAACAACCACTTTGCGACTAATTTAGCTGTGCAAATGACTATAACCACGAGCAAGTACGCCCGTCAAAGCAATGGCGTACCAATCGCATTAATTTAATCAAGCGCGCATCAAGTTGTAGATTCTATTTAATATGCGTAGATTTTGTTTTTAATTTGTTCTGTTGATATATCGTTTGGCTAACATTTAGATTTCTACTGGGGCGTCTTTATTGACATTGGCATAACTACCGCCCTATTGGACCGGTTCGTCCCGCGGCCCAGGACAGAAGTGCATAAGGAGTGTGAGGGTGCGGTCCAGCCCGGAGGACAGCCGGAAGTAGGTGCCATCGGACACTATTATGACAATCAGGGCCGGTTCTTGGGCGGTGCAGCTGAACAGGGCACCGTTTTTAAAAAAGCGGGGGGGGGGGGGGGGGGGGGGGGGGGGGGGGGGGAAAGGTGAAGGCGACATAATTTTTTAAAAAAATTGCAGAAATTATAGTGTAATCAATCTCTATAATATACAATTGACATTCAGAAGAGAACAATACAGTGCGACACGAGTGTGTGTGTGTGTGTGGGGGGGGGGGGGGGGGGGCCGAAGAGCGATAAAACGAGATCTCGCACCACCTTGAAAAAGCCCCAGGACCGACTCTGATGACAATCATCATCATCAGCTGCCATCTTCACATCGAAAGTCGGCTGTAATGGATCTCCAACATCTTCTGTCTCTTGTCTTGATGGTGCACTCTAATAGGCTCTTTCCAGTCCATCTCTTAATGGTATCTTCCCACTTTTAACGCTGTCTACCCCTTGCACGTTTGCCTTCAACTCTCTTTTCTGATGACAATACTGTACTGTTTAAAAATATGCTCGTAAGCATAATTTTTGCATGTGTGTTTCATTGGGGAGGGGGGAAGGAGGGAGTATCTAAGGATGTCACTGCCGAGTAGGCCCTTTTTTTTTTTTATTTTTTTTAAAAACCAGCTGCACTTGGGCTTTCAGCCCTTCGGCCCAATGACATGTCATTGCGAGGCTGGGGAACCTGAGGACTTTCCTTCCAACCCGGTCAGGAGCTTCGCTCCTTCCCATCCACAGAGGGTTTATCACAGGAGCCGTTCAGGCTATTCAGTCAAATTTCCGGACGTAAACATTTCTTCAAACGCCGACGCCCGGGTTTGAACCATGAACACCTGGTCGCCAGTACAACGCCGAAGCCATTACACCAGCGCGGCTCCCCAGTAGGCCCTTTCAATGAGGGTGAAATGGGACCCTCCATATATATATATATATATATATATATATATATATATATATATATATATATATATATATATATATATATATATATATATATATATATATATATATATATATATATATATTGTTTTCAGTTGTTCATGTCGTGGCGGTATTGCCTCCCCTGCTTTGCAGTAGTGGTCCAACAGTGGCCAAAACTCAAGAGTATCTAATAGGGGCTTCAAAGATGTCTACCTTTGCACAAGATTACTCTTGGCAGAGATGTAGACAGAAGGGTAATGACACTTCTATCACAAAGTGAGTCTTCACAAGATATTCAGATAAGCGAAAACAATGCTGCTTTGGCTTAGCACGTTAATTCTGGAATCTGCCGACCACTTTTGTGAAGAATTAAATAGCTCAGTTTAGAGTGTGTGTAGTAAATTGACTGAGACAAACATGCAGTAACTTTAAAATGATTAAATCGAAGTTAAATTTGTAAAACTTACAAATAACAAAATTTAATAATCACTTAAGTTTTAACAGTGTGAAAATAATTGAATAATTATGGATCAAGAAAAGTTATCATCACGTTCGTGATAGGAGGTAACTGGTTTTTACAAGAAATTCAAGTGGCAGCATATATTTAACTTAGCTGCCAATGACGGTTCTGCTCCTTCTGATGGGTTGATTCTTTTTACACTACTCACACTCGTCGCTGGTCAAGGTTAAAGGCGCCGCGCTTTCCCAGAACGTCAAGGAGTAACGGCCAAGCTGATCCTGCGTCTGTCTATAAGACCCTCTTATGATGGCGTCTCGCACAATGTCAGTCCACTTCTACCTTCACTTGGTTCCAGAGGTAGTACTTTCTGCTGGTACCACCAATAACTATGGTAAAGAATAAAAACGAAACGCTCTTCTGAGTATTGCGTTTTCCAACCCATGATTATGGGTCCCTTTCTTCCATTACACCATCCCATTTAACTCAGAATTTACCCTCGATGAGAATTAAATTTAATCCCTCGGGATTCAATTTTCTTTTACATTTAAATTGAATAGCTTTCGCTTTACATTACATTTAAAAGAAAAGGTTAATAGTACAGATAGAATATGTTTACATTTACCTTTCCAATGATTGAAAAGTGTTCACAATATAAATTGAATATGTTTTCATTTATGTTTACGCTGATTTGAAAAGTTTGAAACTTTCATTAATTTTAAAGTGCATATGTTAACATCGACATTTACACTGGTTTGAAACTGTAAGTATTATGCTTAGAATGTACATCATTTCTTTCATCTTTCCCTCCCTGCTCCGTATGGAACCTGGGACTCATTATGCGGTTAGTTCTCTTTAAGAAACTAGCAATAAAGCAGTCACCAGCCCGTGCAGTGATGGTTCATAAATCATCATTCTATGCGCTGATGTTGCCAGCCTCAAATGACTGGGACATCCACTAGCAATTTTCACATATTAAAATTCACATGGTAATATACATATATATGTTAGTTCACATGTTAGTAATAAAATACAGAATCTAAAATCACAACTTACGCCAATCCTGGCTCACAGACTTTTTGCTCAGATGAATAAAAGGCACTAGCAGTTGCCTTATTACACGTGTACTTGGGGTCGTTAATTTGAACTTTAATTCCCTTTCTGACTCCGTGTGTTTCAGTTTTCATAGTCCTGGTTTCCTCGTTAAATATTAACGATAGAGGTTTCCTGGACTATTTTGTAAGTCCGTCCAAAATTCTCTAATAAAAGGTCCAAGCTGATAAAAGGAAATTCTGAATTCTAACACTGACAATGTCTGGTGTCTTGTCAAGTCTTTCTCACAGTGAAGTAACACTGAAACGTCTCAGGTTATATTCCTGGTCTCCCACTCATCTGTTTGTTATGAAACGAAATGAAAAGCTCCAATCATTTTCAAACAGGCGGGTTAGGGTGTGGTGATTTCAAAATCTGTGCATGTGAAATAAGGTGCGTGAAGCAAACGGACACGTATTATCATATATGGCAATAAGTCATACGATGCCTTGTGTGCACACTCACGAACGCATCTGTAAACGTATATGACCATGTGCTTCAGATGTAAAAATATTACATTTATCTAAAATCTAAAGTAATCTTGTCCTTCATGTCTGTCCATAAGTTGTCTCCATGTATTCCAAGCTTTGATGATGCGCGCACCCGTCGTAACAGCGATTAAGCACTGCGCTTGCTGATTTTACTGATAATCAAGAGTCTGAGGTTGGCCACACCTGAGATAAGGCAACATATTGTCGATTAATATTATCTCAGCAAATAGGTGCTTCGCCAAGAAAATGTGCGTATTATCACCTACAGGGAGTGTCACAATGGTTGCACATACAAACTACCTGCTACATAGCAGATAATGAAAAGAATTTGTGGCTATTGAATGCACGCACATAAAATCAGTACAAAAAATGTATCCGATGCTACCGGAGTGCAACAGAGATCGAGGAGAGGTCGTCCCATTCTGTGACACATGTGTTAAACGTCACATCATGTCTCAAACTCTGGAGACAGAAATGAAAGGAATAAAGATTAAGAAGACAATGTAAGGTCTAGAAAAAATGACATGGGAGGGAAGGGCCTGGCTCAAATATGTTGAAACCCTATGCTCCTTAGGGAGCTGAAAAACACCGATGACGATGAAGTAAGTAGTAATATTTTTATACAGATTTGCCGCATATTGATTATACCTGTTGAGCTCGTTACATAAGGAGGACCCCTACATAAAGTGCGCCCGGGCATCCCTTGCACCGTAGTTACGCTACTGTATACTGAGCACCTTCTTTGCTGTTACAAGTGGATTGACATAAGTCTGGGGCCTGACCATGAAGGAGTCACAGGAGGAAAATGAAACTTGGCACATTTAAAGTTCATCATATTTGCTCTGAATGTGTAAAGTACGCGTTTGTTTCTTTAATGGGTTTTCCCGCTACGGTGCACGGCGCCCTATTGACCGGATCTGCTGCTCCAAAGATTTGACAAAACAATGGAAAAGAAGGAGGCCAGAGCTGTGATAAAATTTCGGATGTTTCAGGAAAAAGCACCTACAGAAATACACAGGAAATGGGAACCAGTGTTTCGTGATTCTTGTCCTTCATATACTTCGGTAAAAAAACTGGTGTCAACAGTTTAAGTGCGGCCGCTCAAATGTTGCTGATCTGCCAAGATCTGGTAGACCAGCCTCAGAGTGCAATGATGAAAATGCAACAAGAGTGAAGAAAATCATTGACCAGGATCGAAAAATGACAATTGTGGAGAAAGCTAGTAGAGTAAAACTAAATGAAAGAACAGTTTATAGAATTTTACACAACAGACTGAACATGAGAAAAGTGTGTGCACGCTGGGTTCCGCGACTGTTGACACGTGAACTGAAGCAAACGAGGGTAAATTGCTGTCAACAGTTGCTCAAAAAGTGTCAGTCAAAAAATTTTTTGGAGACCATGGTGACAGTACATGAGACTTAGGTACATCATTATGACCCCGAATCCAAAATTGCCAGCATGCAATGGAAAACCCCGGGCTCCCCAACACCTGTCAAGCCGAGAGCGCAGAAATCTGCAGGAAAAGGGATGCTGGCTGTTTTTTGGGATGGCAAAGGTGTCCTTTTGAAAGATTATCTGCCTCGTGGCAACACAGTTAATGGACAGTACTATGCAGATCTTCTCACAAAACTAAGAAAGGTTGTGACCAAGAAACGAGGGATAACGCGCACTCAAAATCTTCCTTTGCTTCAAGACAACGCGCCCTCTCACAAAGCACGGCTTGTGCAGCTAGCAGCCAACGATTTGAATATTGAAATTCTTCCACACCCACCATATTCTCCAGATTTGGCTCCATCAGACTTTTTTCTATTCTCAAATCTCAAAAAGCAGCTAAAAGGAAATCATTTTGACACCGATAAAGAGGTTATACTGGCATGTGATGACTGGTTTAGTTTGAAAAATAGGGTGTTCTACTCCCAAGGTCTTTTCAAGGTCAAGCAGAGATGGCAGAAGTGTGTCAATTCAGACAGTGGCTATATTCAAAAGGAATAAACACTATACAAAATTTCAGCTCTCTGTGACATGTCTTTCATGGTCAGGCCCAAGACTTATGTCAATCCCCTTATTATGTTCACCTTGCTCGATCGTCAAAAACGCTCTCCAGCTTATCAGTGTCGCGAGACCTTTTTATGGGGTCGTCATCCTTTACCGGGTCATGACAGCTTTAATTTTCAGTATTTTGTTTGTCTTTCTCTGGTTGCAAAGATATTTTCCTTCATGATAGAGACTACATCGACAAGGTCGCTTGAGGAATATCGTGAGGTCAGGGCTAACATTAACTTATCACATTTTTCTGGGTCCTAAAAATCTCATTGACTGAAATGTCACGCTAATAAAAAACTACAGGTTGTTTACCCAGAATCCCAAATGCTCGGGGACGGCCGTGTTTCCAAAATCGGATTTTTTTTTCGATTTTCGGATATCGCCCAAAGTAGCCCACGACGCCCAAATATCGGTTCGAAAATCACCAAAAAGTCAGGCGAAAAAACTTTCAATTTTCGGAATATTTCAGTTTGCGTAAGTTCGGATTATTTGTTACAAACCTGTAGTTCTAAAACGAGCGAGTAACACGGCAAAAATGTCCGGTGGAGAGGGTATAATTACCAATATGCTGTGCTCTTTCTGCTGTATGTCCTGATGACGGCACTAATTCTCCATTAGTCATTTCATTCCTTTCCGTTCCTTTTCAAATTCACTAGATCTTTGTAGTCAAACTTTTATCATTACTTATGGTTAATTGTCAGTCAATGCACCATGGAAAAAGAAATTGAAAGGCATGCATGCTCTTTAAATAGGCGTTTCATTTCTCGTTCATGGTGCAATGTGCGTCGTTTTCTTACTGTACAGAAAATGCACCGTGAAAACATTGCAAGGCATGCGCGTTCTTTTAAAACTTAGCTTTCACGATGTATCCCGCCTTTTCCGTACTTTCTCAAAAAGCTGATTGGATTCTTTCATTGTTATGTACAGACTATTTCAGTAAGGCAATTAGTGTGTAGAGAATAATATGTTGTTATTGCCGCAGTATACCTCCACATGCCAGGGTAGAAGAGCAATGACTAACTAAGAACTGCCGCAGTTAAAGGTGAATCCCATGATAACCTCCATTCTCTGTCCAGTGAGCACCTGATTCAATTCATCTGCTGTGCATTCACGAAGACGCAGGCTCGAACCACGACATAGCAAGAGAATGTTATTCTTTATTTTTTTTTTCCTATTTTTTTAGAAAAACAATAAAATAAAGAAAATGTACTTCTTGTGGTCGGGAAAAAAACGTAAATTTTATGTAGAAGGTTAAGGTAGTACCGTTGTTGTTGTTGTTTAACTAGGATTGCTGATCTTCTCGCTCTTTTGCAGCAATACCAAGATTAAGAGTCCTTGGTATTATCTACACTGTAGATCTAGGCTTTTCCTGTGGCTTTTCTGCCGTTCCGAAACGTGTTGAGTAGAAATCATGAGCCCCAGATTCTCCAGCTTGGCTTGCATTCAAAAGCTCATCACATGTGGTCCCAAGCTAGGAGGAAGAAGCGTGTGGCATACTGTGCATTCCCCGCCATCCAAGGGGCTCTCCAAATATGCAGAGCTAAAATACTGTGCTCTGGTTCTGGGCTCTACCAAGGAATCGTCACGTCCCATACAGTGCCACTTCTCAGCTCCCCCTACATATCACGGGGTCCATAATGAGATCCTCGTGACCTAACGTCTGTACGTGTTCTTTTGGTGGCTCTCTCACACCTTCAGCCCTCCGGCAGTATCATTTCTTCTTCATTTTTCTTTCCGATCGCTTATTAGTTGGCAATTTTTTGCCCTTTCATTCATTATTTTGCTCTATGCTGAATCTAGTAATAGAAGTCTCTAACATTCCACTCCCCTACGGAAGTATCTGCTATGGGACTATCTTTATCTCTTACATTTTTGCTTTACCACTCCTCAGACTTATTTACGTTCCGCCAGGTGAACTGGGGTATTATCGTAACAATACCCGGTCATTATCACCGATCATCGGTAATACATTTATCTTATTCTCTCAGTCTGACAACCCTTTGAAACGTGTCGGTCCAACATTTGACCCCAGGTGAAAAGCTGATGACGGTGTTTACCCAAGACGGTATAGCGCACGAACACGCAAAGAAAGCCGTCTGAAGGATGGGTGATAATTAGATTATCGCATCTGCTGGCCCCTGTCTGTATCATTATCACAGATAATTTGTCTGGGTAAACAATCTTGACGGAAGGTACTTAAACAGGTAATCAGTTCACACATTTATTTGTGAGAGTGCACAAGATGTCTCCGGAAATATTACGTCTTATTATAAAGAGGTCACGCGTGGGAATATTAAATTTAATATTTTAAACACGCGGGGGAAATTATGAATTTAAACACCCCAACCCACGCAGTGCGAAAAGAGCTTACGATTGGATTGAAGTGAGAGCCGGAATATACATGGAATCTCATTGGCAAGTTTGCCGGAAAGTACAATTTGTCATTTGAACAGGCAACTGAAAATAAAATCTAGCGAACTCAGAGAAACAGAACAGACAGCTTCGCAACTTCAAACGAGCAACGGGACCCAACGATGCAGCAATAGAGAATGCAGTCAGCGACCCATAGCTTGACTGCTTGCGTCAGGGTCAGCGAACCAGAGCTGACCAAGACCCTACTCCACCTCCAAGTGGTGGTCCTGGAAACAGGCTGCATCACTGCAGTCTGGCCGAGAGAGTAGGGATCAAAGTGGGAAGGCAAACCCGGTCCCAAAAAATGCCGCTCTGAAGTCGGATGTGTCGGCCGAAAGGTGCAGATATCGCAGCTTCGCAGTAAACAGACACAATGCAACCAACGTCCTTCTCAGGGCGAACGAGGAAGAGGAAGAAGAAGAAGAAACGAGCAACTCCCAAAAAGCCAGAAAGAGAAGGATCGAACCTAGAATTCCATACTTATAAGTGACAAATCGAAGTATTAGGGAAACTTAAAACCTTAAAAAGTAAGCCCGCCTTTACAAATACAGAGGACTAAGAGAGAAAAACGTCTTCCTCCTGGCTTGGTTCCATTCTAGTCCTCGGTCCTTCAAAGGTTGTCTAATGTTGTCCTCCCAGCAAAGGAATTGGATCACCCGTCAAAGAGGGATTAATACAGTTTCCCAGACCAAGTGTATCGCAGAACACCTGTCGAAGATAAATTACTAGTTTCCCAGGCCGAGTATATTGCAGAACACCCGTCATAAGAAGGGATTCAAAATTTCTCAGACGAAATTGATTCGAGAGCATATGCACCGAAATTGCTCGTGTCCATCCAAAACCTGTGCGAGGAGATTGTGTATAACCCAATTTGGGGTAAGTTGTGAACATTTCTTTTACAAATGTGAATTAACATGTTTTCTTGCTAAGTGGATATACATGAGGCTTGCAACCTCAACATACGAAAATAGTATATTCATCAACCCCTACAACAAGCGCTGGTGATTGTTTCTGGCTAGTCGTGCGGAAAACCCGACAGCAGAGGTGATCCCAGACTCCGACTGGAGCAGTAATGAGTGATGATTACATCACATGTGCCTCAAGTGTATAATATCATTTTGTGAGATATATGTAGCTTGTTAATGTTAGTTCAGGCACAAATCATTATTTGCGCTGTCCAGACACATTTTCCCAGTTAATAACCAGAGAAATTTAGGTGAATTTTAATGATCTTTCTTGAGCTATGTTGTGTACTCCAGAATTTAATTCTTCTGAGAGATTAACATTGGTGGGTGGACAGCGAGAGGATGCGCCTGTTAAGCTCAGTGCTTAGCCGAGGCATTTGAATTTCTATTTTATCTAAAAAAAGTTCGTGGTTACAAGCTATCAGCCGGTGTGAAGTACTAACGTCACGACGCCGCTAGTATGTGGAAAAGTGCACTCATCACCAACAAGAAGTGACGGAAACCACTGCGACAGGACTCACCTAGAGTTACGTTTTCGTGTAAAAAAGACGAAAGCAACGGACTTTGATAAATCCTCACCTACGTCTCAGTGACGAAAACTTGTATTTACAGCAAAATTTCACCAATCGTTCCATATTTATTTTAACTGTTAAAGACTAATTCATGATTAAAATTGTTACATATTCTTTTAAAACTAAACAATCATAGTCGCTTCATCTGCTGCATGCAGGCAACCAGGTAAAAGCCAAAGTTTCGTCTGGGGCTCAAATGACTTCTCCAAGATTAGTGTGCAATGCTGGGTTCTCAGCATGTTTCTTCACGGGGGAATCCCTGGAAGTGTGTGGATAATTTCAAGAGTCAATGAGGGTGTAATTAGCCTCACAGACAGGTTCACATCAAAATCTACATACTATAGCACTGTACATAGCTGGTAGTCATATAAGGATGACTCCAGATATACCTCCATGCATGAGATAGTCCCGTACTGTTTAATATCTTCCGTAACATTTTCAGGAATTACTACTCTGTGGTTAGCATAGCTTGTTTCGTAATTTATTTTATTTGTTGACTTGGTCTAAGCGTTGTCTCATATAATATCTTCTGTGCACACAGAGAACAGACCTAGTGACAAAACATGGCCTAAGGCCTTGCCAAGCATGCATTGTTTTATGAGTGGCCAGCAACCCAATTTTTCCTTTTCGATCATTAAGACTTCTGCTTTTAATACTGTGATTATTCTCGGATCGTTGCTGTCAGTGTGTAAATTGTTCAACTTTTCATAGTCCTCCGATGTTTCACATAATCGAATCGTCGCCATCATCATCATTGTTATCATCATCATCATCATCATCATCTTCATCATCATCATCGGCTTTTATCCTTACATCGAAGGTTGGCTGCAATGAATCTCCAACGACTTCTACCTCTCGTCTTGATCGTACACACTGATAGACTCTTTCATGTCTATCTCTTGATGTTACCTTCCCACATATAGAGCAGTCTGTCACAGAATTTTCTCATTCTCTCTCTCTCTCTCTCTCTCTCTCTCTCTCTCTCTCTCTCTCTCTCTCTCTCTCTCTCTCTCTCTCTCTCTCTCTGTGCAACTATCCATTTATTTCTTCATGTTACGCACATAAACCTGTCCCATCGCCGCGCTTTTGATTTGTTGACTTCTGTTCATACTGCAATAGTTTTATTTCTCGGCTAATTGCCCATCCTTAAGGATTAATTGTAATCGCTTAAGTTGTTAAACCTGAATGGCTTCGTACGGTCAACGGAAAGTATTGGTGACTTTCTTAGTAATCCATTCCGGTCAGACGAACGGCCGTCTGGGTGCATTTTTCACTACAACCGCGTTCAGACACTTGGGCGGATAATACAATAGGAAGTGCAGGTGATAATTGCTTCACTCACTTCCGACCAGACATTGTCTGTGTAATTATTACAGATAAACCCGTCTGGGTAGACAAATTAGCGATGACACTATCTGCAGGCGATGTTACATATCATAATTTGAAAGGTTACTTAAGAGAACGGAAGAAGTCGGGCCATATATAGAAGATGAGGTCATGTGTTTAAATTTCAAAATGATATTTAAAATACGCGGAGGAAATTGTAGGGATAAACTCCATTATAAACCGCAAGATTGAATACAAATGGCTAGACAATTCTAGATGTTATAAACAATACTTATGATTGGAGCCTGGTCATATTGTAACAACCACGTGCGTGGGACGAAAGTTGCAATATAATCTGACCCTTTCGCCGGTTTAAAGGACTGTGAAATTCACCTCGTCAAGAAGACAGTCAACTAGCCAGAGTAAGGAATATGATCAGAATTCCATTTATCATGCCGGACCGTGTTTGAGCATCTTGTGGACGTGCATCCCAGGAAAACTCTACCTTTATTAACACGGAAAGCCGGAATCCTAGGAATTTGAAACACAAAGTCAGAGTGGGAGCCTAGTGTAAAGTAATACCCCAGACCGCGTGTAAGAGGCATCTTAAACAAGTTGCCTTAACTATTGCTCTGAGCCAGGAATCAGTATTCCTAAAGAGATTTTAGGGTGAGTTGTACATTTTAAAATTCTATATTTTGCATTTATTAACATGTGAAAATTCCTAATGGATGTTCAAGCCAGCTGAGGCTGGCAACCTCAGCTTTTAGAATGATGGTTTCATGAACCACCACTGCAAGAACTGGTGACTGCATTATGCGGGTTTCTCATAGAGATCTAAAAAGCAGAGATAGTCCCTAAATCCAAGTGGAGTAGGAAGTGGATGATGATAGAACTGATGTACAAACTTATTATATTATTCACCTTTTCAACTAGTGCAAATGAAAACATTTTCAATATAAATGTAATGAATGTTTTCCGCTCTCTGGGGTTAACATTAATGCTCAGAGAGGGTAAAGTTCTGAGGTAGATGGGATGGTGGAATGAAACGGGTGGAGAGAGAAACACAATTGTGTGTCAGGAAACCTAATATTCAAGAGGGTATTTGTTTCTCTTCTGTCATTATACTAGTCGGTGGTTCCAGTTGAGGGTACTATCTCTGGAACAAAGTGTGTGATATAAGTGGCCTGCTGCCAACGCTGGACACCATCATCAGACGGGTATTGCAGACGTTAGACCAGCTTCGTGATTACTCTCTGATATTTCTTGGAACGTGTCACAACCTCCCGACTTGACCAGTGACGTGAGTGAACCAGTCCATAACCTGCAAAGAACCAACCATCGGCTGGAGCAGAAACCAACAAACTTACTGGCAGCTAAGTACAAGCTTAAAAGCTGCCAAGTGAACTTTTCAGACTATTCCCTCAATATCCATAACATCACCCTGTGATGATAACCTGTTTTTAAAAAAGAGAATTATTCATTTTACACTGTTAAATACAATTGATAATTAAATTTGTTACTTGTATATATACACATTTATAGTTGATTTAATTCTTTTTAGTCTACTGCACCCGTATGTCTCAGTCATCTTAAATACACTTAAAACAGAGATACTTAAATTAAGATTTCACTGAATTAAATCAGTTGGGATATTGAACGAGCTAAATCATACCATATATATATCTTCACAAAAGTTGTCGGGCAGTTAATAAGTTAAATGTGCTAAGACACATTCAGCACTGTTCTTGATTTCTGAAAAATCTTGTGAACACTCCCTCGAGGTAGATGCATTATCATCCTTCTATCTGTATCTCTGCCAAGAGTAATCTTGTGCGAAGCTAGATACCTTTGAAGACCCACATTATATACTCTAGGTTTTGCCATTGTTGGACATCCAATGCAGAGCAAAGGAGAAGGCAACCCGTGACGCTGTCTTCCTCTTGCGTGTTTACCTTTATCTCTTCCCCCCCCCCCCCCCCCCCCCCCACCCTCCCCCCCCCCCCCTCCCCCCCCCCCCCACCCCTCCCACCCCCCCCCCCCCCGCCCACCCCCCCCCCCCCCCCCCCCCCCCGCCCCCTATCCCCCCCCCCCCCACCCCCCCCACCCCCTCCCCCCTACCCCCTCCCCCCACCCCCCCCCCCCCCCCCACCTCCCCCCCCTCCGACCACCCCCCCCCCCTCACCCACCCCCCTCCCCCCTCCCCCCCCCCCCCCCCTCCTCCCCCCCACTCCCCCCCCCCCCCCCCCCCCCCCCCCCCCCCCCCTCCCCCCCCCCCACCCCCCCACTCCCGCCCCACCCCCCCGCCCCCCGCCCCACCCCCCCCCCCCCCCCCCTGCCCCACCCCCCCCCGCCCCCCCCCCCCCCCCCCCCCCCCCCCCCCCCCCCCCCCCCACCCCCCCCCCCCCCCCCCCCCCCCCCCCCCCCATTATGGTCTTCAACAAGGTGTTATGTCTGTTTATGTGGCCAAAATATTTTAGCTGACTAACTTTGATCTCCTTTTTAAATTCTCTTATCATTCCTAGCTTATATAGGACCTCTTAATTTGTTTTCTTCTCTTTTCAGGAGATGTACCCAGTTACCGAATGCTAATATTGTAATCAATGAAGCGCTTGATTTTAATAGGTCTTTATCTAAGTATTTTCACCGTTTTAACAGTTATCATTAGGTAGAAATCACAGCATCCCTTAACAAGTGTCTATGTGATCATTTGAAGCGTCCGTCATTATTGCATGCTCTGTCGTTTACTTGTACTAATTTAATGATCAGAAATGTAAAGACAACAATGGGGCTATCTCCAGGATTTTAAAATAATAAACATAAATTTGAACGTTGCAGGTACATGTGGGGGAATTAAGGGTAGGGGTGGGGGGGGGGGGTGGGGTGGGGGGGGGAGAAGAGAAGATGTAGAAAACTAGAAAGCAGAAAAGTAACAAGCTTTCCTGGAAACCGAATTCAGAACCATCCGCACAGCACCATGCCCTCGCTACGGGAGTGAATTGTGACCAACCATACTACCAGCCCAGGACTACGACAATAGTGCTTCGTGGGCAGTGGTCATTGACACCACCAGACTTATTATAGACGTCACCACTTCTATAACTTTAGTATTCACAAGTATAGGCCAGATAACACGGGACAAAGACCACAGTACTGTGTGTAGTAAATTATAGACGGATTAAAAAAAAAAAACAGTACAAAATAGAGCATAGGTCTCTAGAATTTTTACATCCCAGTATTGTTGGTATCTTGTCACATTTCGTCATAAAAATCCAGACATCCCCCCTCCCCCCTCTCCTCCTGACTTGACAAATCTCGTACACCCCCCCCCCCCCCCTTTTTTTTTCCCTAACAAATTTTAAAAAAAATTCTGACAAGCAGCAACGTAATCGAATGTAAGTTAGTTACCTAGTCATCATCAATGACATAATAATCATCGCCATCATCACTGACATAATAATCATCGCCATCATCGCTGACATAATAATCATCGCCATCATCACTGACATAATAATCATCGCCATCATCACTGACATAATAATCATCGCCATCATCACTGACATAATAATCATCGCCATCATCACTGACATAATAATCATCGCCATCATCACTGACATAATAATCATTGTCATCATCATGACCTTTCAACTCCCTAAGGAGCATATGCTTTATACCAAGTCTTCCTGTCCCGTGCCATCAGCTCAAGACTCTCCATATCTTCTTCACCCCCTTCATGTCTGTCTCCAGTTCTCTTCTCCGTGTATTCTCTGGTCCTCCTCTTACTTGGGATTACAGAACAAGGACTTGCCTGGTAAATCTATCAGCAGGTTTGTTCAATGTGTGTTCTATCCATCTCCAGCGTCTTCTTCTCTTGTCTGGTTTTCCTGGCACTTGTCTGGTTCTCCTGGCATGGCATTTGTCTGGTTCCTGTCATTAGTTCCAGATTAGTGATCTTGTCATATCACTACAATCCTTTCCGTTTTAGGCAAGCACCTATTTTTTATAGCCTCCGTGGTTAAAGCGCAACCCTCTCAAGGCAAAGATATCGGATTGTAAACACGGTGGCGTAACGTTACAGTCTATCAGCTGTAAATGGATACCTGATTCTGCTTTTGGGCCAGGAAAGGCAAAGGCAGCGAGGAGGGAAGTGGTTACTTCACCTCTCGAAACTTGATCTAGTATTTGATGTTTTTAGCACTTCATTACCCTACGGCAGTATCTGCTAAGAGACCACTTTTTAAAACCCATTTGTGAAAGCCTGAAGCTATTTTGGCTGTAGTTTTTGTTGTTCTCCATGTTCAGAGCCATAATATAGGACTGACTGGACATTTCAATTGATTCTGATTTTTGTGTTGGACGCAGGGTTGTCAGTTTGGCTTTTTTGACGCCAAATTTCTTTGAGCCAGGTTTCAAGGCCCTTTTTCAGAATTAAATTTTCTACACATTGACGGAAGAAACAAACATGATAGAAGAGTAATAATGAAAAATAAAACTTTTATCGATTGAACAAAACAAGCCCCATTTAATAAAGATGAACTCCACCGACAGTGAACTATTTTAGACTGGCTTACTTTAACACGAGTGTCTCAAAATGGGGCGATCATCCTCGATCTTTGTTTCACTCCGGCAGTATCGGTACATTTGTGGTACTGATTTCATTGTGTGCTTTCATTTGTTGCACTGTCTTTCTTTTTTTTTCTGCTATGGATAGCAGATATTATGTATTTTCCTCCTTACACTCTTCTCAGGGATAAGTAGATATGTCTGGTGGTTATTCATTTCTCCCTGCGTTGCAAGGAGTGGCAGCGACCTAACCATGTTGGCTATCGTGGGCGCAGCCGATATCTGTACACAGATAAACATGTAAATCGCCACAGCGCAGTGCTTAATCACTGATAAGACTGATAAGACACGGGTGCGCTCATCACCAAAGCTTGGAATACGGGGAGACAACTGATGGACAGACACAGATAAGAGATTACTTTTTGATAAAGTAATGATTGTTACATTGGGAACACGTTGTTATATGAGGTTAGCGACATGTTCGTAAGTTTGTGCCTGTCGTAAATTTATTTTGAGAGAAAAGAGTCGTAGAAATAGTGGTCCGGTTTAGAGTGGAAAATGATGATGGAAAGCTCAGTGATAGAAAATGTAGATATTAAATAGTTGCTTCACAGCGTGCTGGAGGAGAGTAAAGACAGACTTATTTACGACAAATCGCTTCTCTCAATCTTCTCTTCCGCTCTCCTGGTCAAACAATTATTTGCCAGTTTTCCAGACTCGCCTCTGCGCGTACACCGATTTGTTGTTTTTCACACACACAGACGATGTAGATACAAACTATATTAAACGAATAGGGGAAATGTTGGGCTTTGGGTACATCCAACACACAGACCTAAATGAGTTTATGTGATTTTATTCACTTTAAACATCAATCACTAACAAATATCAGGTATTACATAAATTATCATAAGTACACAAATGCAAATAACAAATTTGGGAGGGGTGAAGAAGATTGGTATCGACTAAGCCCTTCCCGATGATTATTAGAAAAAGATAAACCCAGTCCAGAGATAGATAATATCAGGAACATAGGTACGTTAACCTAACAGTGAAGTTAATTACTCTGAAAAGAGGTGTTACCAAATTAGTTATGGTGGTAGACAAAAAATACTGTTATCCCAACTGGTGTCTTCCCTTTACTAAGCAAAGAAAAAAAAAGGGGGGGGGGGATGAAACAGAGTTAACAAATTATCCCACTAAAGGAACAATGCCGGGTATACAGAAAACGTATTACCCGGTAGGCAAGTTAACAAATGGTTTGTTGCAAAAAAAATTAAATCTCCTGTCATTCATACACACTGTGCGGATCCACACTCATATACACCACACACTTACCGAGTTGCAGCATCAGACAATCCCTTAGAATGATAAACACAATAATTAACTCTTGACGTATGACAACTGTCTAGTCCTTCTATGTCCCGCCCCAGATAATGCGAGGATTCACTGAGAGCAAATATTCCCGCTTATCGCCGGACTTGAAGTTCTAAGAGTTCTTGTGTTTTATTATAAAGAAACGAGTCTATGGGATGGCACTGACGCAGTTCGACATAGGGGTGAAAAATGAGGTGATGGTATAATCCTTCACTGCGTGATGATAGTCACTGACCGGGAAAGTTTTTTTAATCCAGTGAGGAAAAACTCTGCTCGGTCACAGTCAGGTAAATCGGTAATCTCTCACAATAGAGCAGTATATAAACTATCGCTACTGGCACTGTTCATCTTCCAGTTTATCTTACAGATTTAATTTGATGATAATAATCAAATGATCTGGGGTAGGCTTTCTTTCATGTAATTATGTTAGCTAGGCCGTACCGGACCACCACAAGATTTACTTTAAAAAAATGTCTCATCAAACTGTCTGGAAGTTTAAGAACCGAGTATGGAAACTCTGAAAGATTTCGTTATTGCTGGGATTGCAAAAGGTGATCAATCTAGAGAAAAAGATAGAAAACCCATAACAACATAATCATACTTTAAAACAAATAATCTTCTAAGCGCGCGATAAATTTCCCGTTAAGCCTATAATACACTCGAGTATTTAATTATGTATTTAATAAACACTGCGCGAGTTCTAGTGGTTAAATCCCACATCTATAAATATAGGACTTAACTAAATTTATTAATTATAAATTCCTTCGCGACTTTAAAAGTTAATTTAAGCATCTATTATCTTTTGAAATAATATAATAGATAGATCATTATATTTACAACTGGAACTATTGAGACGGTTTAATTTAATAGGTTTAAATTAACACAAAATCCAATGAAATATAATGAATGAACTAGACCACTGATCACTTTACACAATATATATATTACCGCTTTGCACAGAAATAGAATTCACTGCAAATAAAATGAAAATCCAGGGGATAATCTAGGAAGATTTCAAATATCGCTAGTGCTACTATCAAGTTCTGGCCAGCGAATGATAACGTGTCTATTCTTCATGGTCTATTTATCTAAAATGAAATGTAAGTTGAGTGGGACATGATAAACTTGACAGCTTATTTGATCTGATGAACTTTTGGGGATCTGACCGCCAAATCAAGAGAAGAAGCCGCCCCCTGGTCTTCGTATCTCCGTTCGCTGCTGCCCGTTTCGGCTTTCCCCCGTTCGCTCGGTTGCGATTGACACCGAGACGCGAAATTAGCGGCAAGCAACTGCGTCTCGTATCAGGGACCACTACTGTCTTTGATAGCGCCGATAGTCTCCCCTGAAATCCCTCAGTCTGTCTCTTTGATCTCGTGCCGCGTACTAAATGAGTCCCGGTGGAATGAGTTCTGGCAAACGAAAAGTTACAACAAATGTTCAGGGGTTCTAATGTTATGAAAAGCTAAAGGTCCCTTTAAATCATCCATCATATCAGGGAAAATTCACTTGTCAAACTAGACGTACGTCACAGTGCCCAAGGACAAGCGGATGTTTACAGCCCATTTTCAGAATATTAATATTTGAAATTTTGCATTAGCTGAGTCATGCAACATATTCAAATCAGATTAGCTGATAATTTGAGGCGTGCATACCAAATGCCTGGGAAGGCAGTGAATATAATCTGACCATTTTCTCAAGCTATTTCACTTGAGAAATCGCTCGCCAAGATACCAGACCTTGCTAGACTGAAGAATTAGTATTCAGAATTCCTTCTTAACATACCGGACAGCTTTTATTGGAGAATTTTGGACGGACTTTCATAGCCCAGGAAATCTCTTTCATATTAAATAAAGAAACCGGGACTGAAGAAACTGAAGGACCAGGCACGAGCGAAGTCAGAGAGGGAACTTACTAAATCAACGACACCCCAGACGCGTGTAAGAGGCCGATTCAAGCCTCTTTTATTCATCTGAGCAAAAAGTCTACAAGCCAGGATTGGCTTATTGGTGTTTCCAGCAGACAGTACTATCTCTGGATTAGAAGGGAACAGTGGCCTAAGCTTTAAGACGAATGACCCACTTGGTAGACTCTCCTTGACATTTCTGGGAAACGAGCTACACCCGACAACCTTGACCAGGGACGAGCGTGAGCAGTGTGAAAAGAACCAACCCATAAGAAGGAGCAGAACCGTAATTGGCAGCTAAGTTCAAATCTATGCTGCCACTTGAACTTCTTATAACATTTCACAATCCATAACGACCGTATTGATAACTTTTCTTGATCCATAA
Organism: Oreohelix idahoensis; assembly: GCA_024509875.1. NCBI lineage: Eukaryota > Metazoa > Mollusca > Gastropoda > Stylommatophora > Oreohelicidae > Oreohelix > Oreohelix idahoensis. Next base: position 57,753 of record JAMPIV010020556.1, read on the forward strand.
CTATTCAAATTATTTTCCAACTGTTAAAACTTAAGTGATTATTAAATTTTATTATTTGTAATTATACAAATTTAACTTCGATTTAATCATTTTAAAGTTACTTCATGTTTGTCTCAGTCAATTTACTATACACTCTAAACAGAGCTATACTAGAATAATAAGAATTCCACTGAGTAAATCTTGATGATCTGAAATTAAATAGGGCTTAAATCCTTCACAAAAGTGTTGGCAGAATTACAAAGTTAACTTACTCAGCCAAAGCAGTATTGTTCTCGCTTATTCTGAATATCTTGTGAAGACTTCCTGGAGTTAGAAGCGTTTTGTTTCTTCTATTTACATCTCTGCCAAGAGTAATCTTGTGCGAAGGTAGGGACCTTTGAAGCCCATATTAGATACTCTTGAGTTTTGGCCACTGTTGGACCACTACTGCAAAGCAGGGGAGACAATACCGTCACAACGAGGCATTTAAAGAGCTCACACCCGTTGCCCTTTCGTGCCTAAAAACCCCCGTGAGTAATGCTGTAGTTGAGAGATAATGCATTCTCATATAAAATAAAATCAAGAAACAGAATGCATCTGCAACTTCTTTTATGTTATGGTAAGAATTGCAGCTGAATTGTTGCTTTCAAATACATATTGTACGGATGTCACTTTATCATTAAACATTTTAAAGGACTTTACATTTAACAAAGTGTATGGGGCAGGTACCAGTGGAGAAGGCCTGGATCTGGCGCCTTTATTTTTGTGATATGAGTAGGAAATACCTATAAACACATGCACAAGCTACGATTGTCTGCTTCACCACTGTGCACATGTGGATTAAACGAACAAACTGCTGAGCATGTTCTACAGGACTGTCCTCTGTATGACCAGTTAAGAAAGATATACTGGCCCAATGACTCAACACTAAACTCAAAGCTATATGGAGTTAAAGAGGAACTTCAAACAACAGTCGAATTCATCATGAGAACTCGTCTGACGGTGTAATCATCAAAGATGCGATCGCAAGAAGACCTACTTAAAATTATTTGGGTTTTTTTGTGTGGTGGCGTTAGGCTTTTTTCAAAAAAACGTCTGGCAACCCTGGTCGAGGTGACATCTTTTGATCTCCATATATTTATTTGTTCTCATCAGACTGTTGTCGGGATGGTGATAACCTGTTAATGTTTTTTAAAATCTAATTTTTACACAAGACAGTCTATTTAGTCTGTATTTTGTTTTCTAAGGAGTGTATTAAATTATTTAAAAAAGAAATATAGAATTAAAAACAACTTAAACCAGTTAAAAGTTACAACTATCCAATATTTCAGTTGAGATTATAATATAAAGATTTTGTCTACGAGGGAGTTATTATCTATCGCGGATAAAAGTTACTATTGCGGATAAAAGTTAGCTGTTGCGGATACAAGTTAACTATTGCCGATACAAGTAGAAACATCATTTATGTAAGAAGCGAGCATGACTCATATATTTGTGTGGCGTCACATTTTTCCAAACCCCTCCCTCTATCGTCACACAATGCCACAAAATTCTGACCCCATTCACTACGTGACGTCATATGTGGACGACCTCTAAGCTAGCTCGTGAATTTTGACCTGGAAGGTGTCACGGGATTTACTCCCCTTGCTCTGCAGTCATGGTACAACAGTGGCCAAAATTCAAAGTATCTACTGAGGGTCTTCAAAGGTGCCTACCTTTCGCTCAAGATTACTCTTGGCAGAGATGTGAATTGAAGAATGGTGCCTGATATGAATTTAAGAAATCAAGTACTACGGCTGAAAAGATCCGGGCCGTGTAAACTTTATATCTTCCCTGACCTTCTACGAGGAGTAAGAATTTTGCTCGTTCTGATGAGACCCTCAACTGATTTAACTCAGTAAAATATTACTTTAAAAGCTCTGTTATAGGTATTTAAAATGATTGAGACATAAAGGAGCAGTTAAAAGACTAAATCAACTATAAATGTGTGTGTGTATATATATATATATATATATATATATATATATATATATATATATATATATATATATATATATATATATATATATATATATATATATATATATATATATATATATATATATACTGATAACACAATTTAATAGCCAATTATCGTTAACAAATGTAAAATAAATAAATAAGTAAATAAATATTATAAATATATATAATATATAAAATAAATAAATAAGTAAATTTCATGTGAACCGTTATTTGTAGAACTGATTCAATACCGTTTTATTGGTTTATATACTTGTGAAATAAATAAGGGTGGGGTGAATTAGATAGTCTTTAAAATTTCATCACTGGGGTTGATCTGGATAGTGTGTTTTCTCTTTCTAATTTTCTTTAAAAACATAAAAAGGAGAGTTCACTTGGCAGCTGCCAGTAAGATGTCGGTTGGTTTCTGCTCCAGCCGATGTTTGTTCTTTGCAGGTTATAGACTGGTTAACTCGTCACTGGCCAAGTCTGGTGGCTGCAACACGTCCCTTGTGGTATCGTGGGGTAATTGCGAAGATGGTCCAGTGTCTGTTAAGACCCTTCTGCTGTAGGTGTCTAGCTTTGACTGAAGGCTACTTATACCACACATTTGTTCCACATATAGCACCACCTGTTTGTACTACCGACTAGTATCAGGAAATAAGAGAGAAACAAATACTCTCCTGAGTATAGGGTTTCCTGACACAAAATTAGATGTCCCCCACCCCCCTTCCCCCCCCCCTTCCTCCATTCCAACATCCCATCTGCCTGAGAATTTTACCCTCTATGAGTATTAATGTTAATCCCAGTGAGCGGAAAACATCCATTGCATTTATATTAAACATGTTTACATATACACATGCACTGGTTGAAAATGTTAATATAATAAGAATGTACACCACTTCTGTCATCATCCACTCCCTGCTTCACATGGAATTTGGGACTACTCTGCTTTTGGTTCTCTATGAAAAACCGGCATAAAACAGTCACCAGCTTTTGCGGTGATGGTTAATGAAACCATCATTCTATATGCTTAGGTTGTCAGCCTCGTATGACTTAGAAATCCACTAGCAATTTTTACATGTTAATAAATGCAACAATATAGAATTATAAAATGTACAATTCGCCCCAAATTCTTGGGCAATATACATAGACTTCTGGCTTAGAGGAATAGAAAGGCAACCTGATTAAGATGTCTCTTACACGTGGTCTGGGGTATTACTTTACAATAGACTCCCACTATGACTTAGTGTTCAGGTTCTTAGGATTCCGGGCTTTCGATATTAATAAAAGTAGAGTTGTCGTTGTGTAAATCCACAAGATGCTCAAACACGTTGTCCGGTCCTTTAAAATGGAATCCTTAACCTATTCCTTATTCTGGCTTGTCTGGCTGTCTTCTTGACGAGTTGCATTTCACAGTCCCGTAAACTCAACAGGCGCTAAATTATAAGGCAACATTTGGCCCACGCATGCAGATTGCTACTATATGACAAGGCGGCAGTCAGAAATGGTGTAAACTAATATCTGAAATGCCATATCAGTAGCATGCTATTTGCGTATAATTTGGTGGGGCATATTCCCCCTACCTCTCACGGAAAACTCCAGCGTGACATCTGCAAAACAATGCGTTGTTTACGAGTCACCTCTCCATATATGGTATGTCAGCTTCCGTCTATTATCGATCATCTTTACACTCACGACTTAATAATCTATCAAAGGTAATCTCTTTCATGATCGATATTTATCGTCCGACAAGTCTGTCCGGAAATGATTGTGACATTTATCCGGTCTAGCCAACAATCAACAAACTGGTCAGACATAACTATTATCAGTGATAAGATCGACTGTGGTCTTCCCAAGGTTGTTTACTTCTTAATCGGGCGCCCCCATGCACTGTCTGGTAGGAAATGTGTTACACATTAGTAAACCACACTTCTCTCTACAGATTCAGGCGTCAGTATTGGTTCAAACGAAAGTCATTGATTTCCCTAATCAGCAAAAGATGATCGCTGAAGTCCCGACATAACTAGAATTGAGGGAAACAATGAATCGAAAATACCAAATACTGTCAGAGGTGAGTAAAAAAGAGTGAAGAGCATATAATAAATTATAGGATGGCACAGGTAAATGTAACATTCGAGGCTATTTTGTCACAGAAGGATACTGTGCTTTTACATGCCAGGGAGAGAGGGTTAGTCTGAAATTCTTCTACCTTTAACATTCTTTCGCCTTTCTCCCTCAGTCACTCTACCAAATTATCCACTGTGATCTACCTGTAGTTCGAGATCTACCTTATGTAAACCCCTGTCTTAGACGAAGCTCGCCCTAAAGCATTCATGTACTCTTGCTATGAGGGTTTCTGTAGCAATTTGTTTTGCACCCTGAGGATGTCAGCTCCATGCTCAACCTCATATTAGTCGCGTCTTACGATTAGTCTGAGATGATTATTCCTGACCGCAAGGTTTGTAATATTTGAACATGCACCCTAATATAAACGACGGACCCAGTGTCTAGGTTGAACGAAGATCCTCGCCAAAAGGAGACAAAATTTAATTTAAAAAAAAAAAGATAGCCCGAGCAAGCAATTGTTCCATTCTTTCTCTATCTCCTCCGAGACCCCCGGAAGCATATGGAGGAACTTACATAATGCCAGTTTGTATTCCTTCTATTTCTCATTCCGTTATGTCGTGGAAAATTCCTCTGATTACCAAGAAAATGGTGTCAAGGCCATCTGACTGTTCTTAGTTCATAAAGGTAATGCTATACAATCTCTAAACCTGAACTTTGGCCTTGTAGCATTAGATTCAGTTGTTTACAAACATTGTCTCTGGTGCATTCGTTCTTTAGCGGAAAACACTACTCAAGAGTGTGGAAATTTTGCGCGTGTTGTTTGTTTGTGGGACATTAAGACAGTTCAGAACATTTTGCCCGAAAGAAGTAGCTGACGAGGACAGTAGAGAAGGTACCCAATGTTGCCAAACTGGCTATCCATATTTACGTTACAGCTAGCCTTAACCTAACCCCAACCCTGTTTCATGTTTTGTCAAACAGCTAGTCTTAACCGAACATGAACCCAGTTTCAAGCTTTGTCAAAATTTTAACGCCCGACAAACACTGAGGCCGTTCAATTAAAAAAAAAAAAAAAAAATCAAACTTGAAGCGAAACGCCGCGTTTTAGGCCAATATGGCGGCCTCAAGTCTTCTTTGTCCTATCACAGCCGAAGAGAGAAATGTTAGTAGCCGTAACACTGGCCTGCTTAAACAATCGGATTATTGTCCTCAGGGTCAGATACGATTTTAAAGGGAGTTCGATTTTAAAGGGAGATAACTCTAAAATACCCATATTCTGTGCTGAACGAAAAGCCACGAGTGTTAGGAAATTGCCATAAAATAAAATGAAAGTCGGTAATCTCCAAAAGAACGTTGCCTATCGTTCAACACAGAATATTCACTTGGAGAGATTTCCCTTTAGCAATGTTTCGTGGACTATCACACTATTTGAGGTGCAAAAACGCAGAGACAATTATAAACACAATAAAGCTTGTTTATAATAAATAAATAGCAGCTGGAGAAACCAATAAGAACTGTGGACGAGATTATAACCGGACAATAACCAGTACAATGGAGGTAAGAGAAAGTGGAACCGGGTAAGAAGTGGTAAAAGGTAAGCCCATAGCAGATACTGGCAGCGGCGGACCTGAAGCATTTGGCACCCCCCGGCTTTTGCCAGAAAAAAAAATTGTGAAATTAAAATACACAACAGAAAAATACATTATGCTTACAAATAGATGTTTAAACAGTTTGTTTAAACAAATTGTAATTTTAAAACAAATGCATTACTTTAAAAATTCAGTGAACACGTAATACTACACTTCATTTAGAAACACACACACACGCACGCACGCACACACACACACGCACACAGAGGAAATAAAGTATCACTTTGAGCCTCTTCTTTAAACAAGATTCACAAACTCTGGATTTGAGCCTTCGTGTCTGCAGCAGACTGATTTATGACCTCATCAAAATTCATTTTCTTTACAAATTGATACTCAGTAGAAAATAAAGCCAGATTTGTCAAACGCGTGTGACCCATTGTTAAGCGAATGTTTTTTAAAATCAATTAAAAAATTTTCAATAGTGAGGCCCTAAGCCAAGGGTCGGCAACTAGTAGATCCAGATCTACCGGTAGATCTTTGGCGATTATTTGGTAGATCTTTCAGCGACTGCAGGAAAGTAAAAGACTGTTTAAATTAGGCAAATTTCAGACTATACCTCTCCAGCCGGAATTTAAAATCGCGGCGTCCCCGGGATCAAATATATTTTTCTGCATTCCCAATGAAAAAAAAATCACGATACCAAAATACATTATATTTGTGAACAAATGAGGAAGCTTACAAAGAAAATACCGCGTTCCTATCTCAAGAAGTTCACCCCCGCTTTTAAAATTACACACACACACACATACACACACACACACATATATATATATATATATATATATATATATATATATATATATATATATATATATATATATATATATATATATATATATATATATGTAGATCTTCAGATGGCGCAATGTTACCAAAGTAGATCTTTAGAAGGCTCAGTGTTACCAAAGTAGATCCCAAAAGCGTATGGGTTGTCGACCCCTGCCCTAAGCTATAGAAAGCTGTAGAGGCCCTATTTGGTAACAGATAATAAGGCCGTGTAACAACTGAACTTAGCAAAAGAGGTTCCGACAGACTGAGAGGCCCTAAGCTGTAGCTTATTTAGCTCATGACTAAATCGGGCCCTGGACCGTCAGGATGTTGTTTCAATACCTTGCCATGCTGCGATATTACAATACAAATATTATCTTACGTATAAAATAGCTAACGCCAACCCTGGTGAAATAATTAAGGAAATTAGCCATGGGGCTAACTGAGAAAATGATGGAAAAACAACTAAGTTAACAAACAAAAAAAGTTAAAACCAACCTTTTATCACAGAGTTTCCAACGACACAACACAATAACTCCTTCGAAATGTAATGCAATCTAGGCTACTTATTCGTATGCGACTAGAGATGCCTGTAGGAACAATCTAAACAGTTTGCTCTTTACTTTGTCGTGTGTCCACGAAGATGCTGCGGGGTGTAGATTTGACAATTGATCCAAGGTGTTCCGGGATCCAGTAATAGTTTCCAGTCATTGAGTGTCCACTTTCTTAATAGCAAAAGGACGGTATCATTTTTCGTAGTTTAACCACCAGGCGTACACCGCTATTCGACTACATAAAGTCGCTACGGTCGCTCTATTCATTTTCGGCTGATCCGAGGGTATTACATTTTATAGCAAGTGTGGTCACCTGTTTTTGGTGTGTGTGGGGTGGGGGGAGGGGAGACGATCAGTGGAATTTGTACACAAAAGGGGCAAAATTTACACCTGTGTCAAACATTCCTGTTACTCACTGAACTGAAATAATTTTGTACAAAATACCAAGTAGATTTTCATGATGTTGTTATCACACACATAGTCCCTAACCAAATCACACAAAAGGGAAAATCGCATCCTGTGAGGTGAGATGCTTAAGAAAAGACATTAATGTTACTAGGAGAGACAGAGTGAGAAATGATAGCACTTCTGTATCTGATCGAGTTACAACAAACTAGCCTTTGTGCTGGCGACAATGAGTCTTGCCAAGGATATAAGAAACATGATTTTTCCCAATTTTGTCGGTTGAAAGAATGCGAAACAAAAAGAAGAAAAGGTGGTTTGTCTTATTCAGACGAGAGACAAAGAAAATAGCCAACGTTGCAGCCACACGGCCTTCGTCGGGGAAAGGAAAGAAAGTAATTTTGTCAACATTGGGGAAATTATTTCAGGAATATTTTATTTAGTTTCAACAGTTATATTGGCATTTTCACTCTCTCGATGGCACCCCCCTACTGCCTGGCACCCGGGGCGGACCGCTCCCCGCACCCCCCTTAGTACGCCCCTGGATACTGGCGTATGGTAGTGGCGTTAGAGACCTCACCATTACCAGATCTCAGCTTTTGTAAGAAGGGCTGACCAGTTCCCTTTCTCGCTGACTTTGCCCTCGCTAACTCAAGAGCAGAATCAGGTATCCTTTTATAACTGGGTAAACTGGAGCGTGACGCTACCAGATTTGGAACACGGAAACTTTGCCCCGAGAAGCAAGCGCTCTAACCAATTTGCCATTCAATGCTCGGATATGATACCATTGTTATCATCATTTCCCTTGTCATTCCCTAAGTAGCCCCCACCACAGCTGGTCCCCATAAAGCCTGCACCATTCATGCGTTCTTGCAGCAATTTGTTTCACATGATGTGGTTGCCGGCTCCACGCGCAGCCTCATTTTAATTGTCTCTGACGTCATTCCTGAGAAGGCAGCAGGACTGTTCTTTCACGAACTGAAGAAAAGCAAACCAGTAAAACCAGACATGATACTGACTGGAACCCAGAGAGGAAGAGAAAAGTGGGGAGGTCAAAGAGAATCTAGACAAGGAGGTAGGAGAGAAAGCCAAAGCAAATGCGATCTTATGGGTAGAACTGATGAAGGTGGTTTAAAATAAAAACCAGGTCTTCTTCTTCGTTCGCTCTCAAATAACCATAACTAACTCTCATGAAGTTGGCATTCCGTTTCAGACTTCTTTCATTACAATACAGTTTCTCCTCAACTAGGTTAGAGAATGTGACAATGTAACTCTGCTCCTCTGATAGAGCTGACAATCTTGCAGAACGTGATTCTATTTGTCTTTCCCTCATGGTCATTTATCTGTATTTCCGATGTTCAATGTGTCTGAATAAGTGGTATTTGAGTCTGCAGTGACCGGTGTTCTCATTCTGAAAAGTGTCACTTGATCTCTTCTGCTAATGAGTAGTATGGTTCTGCTGCATTGATTTCTAGGTCTTCCTTATGTCATGTTTCTTCAAAATTATTTTCGATAATTAATATAATCTCTTAATAAGTTGCCTAATCTTCAGACTGGATTTTTATATCGCAACGTCTTCCTTCTCATTTCCATATATCTTGCAGTGGCCAGGGATTCACTGTGCTGTCACTAATTTGAATTCATGGCTTGGTTTCCGTTAGTGCTTCTGCCAGGCTGTCTAATTAGTTGTTTCAACTGTTCCTGAGGGCAGTGTTACTAACATGACTGTCATATGATAATGATTCATATCAATGACTCCCTATGACTGAAAGGGGGTCTCCAAGGAACACAATCTTGTCTCTAGCAAAATCTTTGATTTCCATGACGGTAATTGCAGCTGTTTTTACACGTCACGCGCAACGTGTAACCAAAATGTTCTACAGTGAACGAAATCAGTGATGACGAGACTAGCTTCTGTATTTATTTTTTCTTCAGGGTTTTGCTAATTTTGATGCGGCACTTACCTTTCGGCCTAGTCTGAAGTCATTTGATTATATCCGAACGTAATTGCCATTCAAAAATAAGTGAACTCTGTCAAATAAAGTATAGAGTAGATACAAACTAAACCCTAAAAAAGACTCATAGCTGCTGTTGGCTAGCCTGATGAAGACATGAAAATGACTGCTAGCTACGTCAGTGCTGCTCATAATTTTGGGGAATAGTAGACTGCATTCACAAGACTACGAGATTACTAAACAAGTTCCGCCCTATTTATTATGATTATTATTATTATTATTTTTTAATATCCTCCCTCGTATCGTGCATGGAAGAGATGTCAAAACAAAAAGCGAAAAAAATGCCACTTAATTAATAAGAGTTTGTTAAATGCTCTGTTTCCAGATTAAAATAACATAAAATCTAAAATGATCAATGTCAGTACATTACAAGAGAGAACCAAAATTTCTGCCTGCAATGAGGTCATGCATTGAGCAGATCGGACCTCACGTTGCTGTGATCTTAATGTGACATAGCATTTGATGTAATAAAACCAATAGTTATATCTCTTATTGTGACGTCTCTTGTCATATAAATTATTTGGATGGGAGGGAAGAAACTAAAATATAAAAATAGGGAGTGAGTTTCCAGTCACGCCTTAGTATCTGTTTGCATGCTTTTAAGTAGGATTACGACAGAGTACGGTAATAAATCTGAAATCCGACGTATAATTGTTTAAATTTGCCGCGAATTTCGGAGTTACGAAATATACTTGTACTTTCTTTAGTTGACTTGTCCAGATCTTTTGTTGAAATTGTTGTTGCGTAAAATTTCTACACGATGGGTAGCTAGCCCCAAGCTCAACCGTCTTGTCGCTTGTGACAAAATGGCTTTGTGCATTTATTTTTGTGCCCCCCTCTCTCTCTCTTTCACTCCTGCAGTATCACTTAATTTCTTCATTTTTCTCATTCATCGTCCTTTATTTGGTATGTCGTGAAATGTGTGTGTAAACCCACTTCTTTGTTAATACATAGCACAGCCAATCCCCGTTCAACAGACTGAGACAGATTAAATTACATGAAGTATACGCCATCTTGTTCCCCCAAGATGGCGGCAGAAGGAATAAAATTAGGCATAAGCACTGTATTTCGGGACTCGGTCACGGAATGTACGAAACTGCCGAGAACCAATCAAAAGAGTTCCTTACGCACTGGCAGATTCCTTGCGTCTACCTATATAAACGTGCGCATTTTATTCAAAAAAAAAAAAAAAAAAATACACACACAAACACGAAGGCCAGCACGACGGACTGGGGAAAGAGAAAGCTGTCAACATTGATTTATTGCTTACCTGCGTGACCGGGCACTCTTGCTTCACTAAAGTCGAGTCCAAATCTGGCTTGTATTAATCTTAGAGGGTAGGTAAACTTAGTATAAACTGGTAGGAGAATAGGCCTACATCAGATATATAATGATTGTATTTTTTGTGTGTCATTTATACTACCTACACCTGTATATATTTAATATATTTTGTTTTACTATGAATGTATCAGGTATACTGATTGTATCTTGGGGAATTAGGTATAATGATTGTATTTCCTGATATGATTGCTGAAGACGATAACCAACCTGAAATATAACCTATCAGTCCTTTTTAGGGCTCATATAACTCCAACCTGAAATATAACCTATCAGTCCTTGTTAGGACTCATATAACTCCAACCTGAATATAACCTATGACTATATCATGTATAATGATTGTATGTTATAGTATCATGTATAATGATTGTGTATGACTGTTGAAGAAGGAAACCACCAGAAAATAGCCTACACCTGTATATATTTAATATAACTTTAGATTTTGTTTTACCATGAATGTATCAGGTAAACTGATTATATCTTGGGAAATTAGGTATAATGATTGTATTTCGTGGTATGATTGTAGAAGAAGAAAACCAACCTGAATATAACCTTTAGGACTCATACAACTACAACAGTATTGTTAGGATATATTTTACCAGCCAGTATAGCACTTATCAGAGATGGCCTGGTATATTATAGGTGGAAGGAAAACTTAAACCTAGCTTACAAATTATTGGATGTATCAATGTATTGAATTATTAGAAAGAACGTTTTGCAAGTAGACACCTGTCTTGTCTCGCTATTGCTAAATCATACTGAGCCATGTTGTCATTCATCCTACATGCAGACACCTGAGACACGCTCATCTCATATACACTAGAAATAGGTGGGCTTGATGACAGAAAATAGCCCCTTTTTTTCCTTGTTACAGGTTTTATTCGTGTCATCCAGCCTGAGGTCGTATTCGAGTCAATCCAGCTGCCTGGAACTTCGCAGGAGCACAGTGATTGTACTGGAGCTACATCCTTAGTCCCCCTCAGTCTTGGGTGGGCTAAAGGAAAAATCATCAGCGGTGTGGTAAAAGAGGTTAATGGTGTTATTAATTAAGGGTAAACAGAGTGAGGTCAAGCTGTGTAAGTTCCCTGAGTCTAATTGTTGATGATGATGATTCTCAGAGTCCCTATCCGCCACCTCTCAGATCTCAATCTGTGTAAAATAGGCTCTGTGATGTTGTGTGGCTGAGTGTGTCTAGGGTAATGTATTTAATATAAGGACGAAATAAAATGTAAACAGAACTGTAACTCAATAATATTAAAGTGAGTAAGACTTTTGTTAAAGTTTAGGTAATTATCTTACAATTTAATGTCCCTTGTCGTGAAACGACTCTCCCCGACTTTTTCTTATGTCTATTATTTTATCCCTCTACAAATTTCTCCTATCATTTGACAAGAAACCAAAAATCTCTCGCTAGATTGTAACAAATTCCCTTCACATATCTTTTTCATTCTTATAATGAAAAAGTCTCTCTCTAGTTTTAGATTTCACAGTATTCGCTAGCCTCAGGATTCACACGGCCAAAAGGTAATAAATTATTCTCTCTCTAGTTTTAGATTTCACAGTATTCGCTAGCCTCAGGATTCACACGGCTAAAAGGTAATAAATTATTCCCTTGGCCAGCCTAAGTCGTTCCACTTGAAAAGGTGAAAATCAGTCCTACGAACAGAGCGGATGTCACGAACAGGACACACGTAAATCAAGAAAGGGGCAGAAACCCTGCCTGCCGCTGCAAACACGTACACAGTGGATACTAGGGCGAGTTTAATGAAGTTAACTTGATACCCCTGGGACCAAAATAGAAATTTGCAACAATGCCACCCAAGAGGTCGACCCAAAAATACAGCTGGAATTTTGGGAGGAAATTTTAAGCCATTAGACCGCTACCATCCTTCGAAGGAGACGGAATCTATGGGCCCTTGAGTGGGCATTACTGTTGCAAAATATTCGTAGTGAATTCAGTTGAGCGAATCCACCCAGGTTGCGGTTACCAGATACTAAACCAGGATGCGGTTACCAGATACCTAAACCAGGTCCAGGGTACGAGTCCATGGTACCAAAGATTACCCTTACCCACCATACCCTATCAAATAGGTTATCATACCCAACCATATCCTATCACCCAGTAACCATACCACACATCCCATAAGCAGAAGAGGTATTCAGCAGAGGTGACTTACCCCATCCTTATCTGTGATGTGCACTGAGTCCAGGGAAGCAAACTCTGACACCCTCTGAACCCATAGAACTGTTTATGAGACCAAAGTGCTGGAGCATACAAAACCAAGAGAGTCCGAACACAAATCATCTCCACAGCTACTACAGACCTTGAGGAGATGAGTATTAACACCTACCAGCAAAACTACCCTAGAAGAGATCTACGGTTCATATAATGACACACTAGTTGTTTTTTTTTAAATAAACAGTAGAGCTAAACTTTTTTCATATTTATATGTAAATTCAGAGATTTAAGATTCTATACCCTTTTATTCAATTTAACTTAACAGCGTCTGTTGTTATTTTCTTTTGTTAACTTTATTTGGGTTGTATTTTGTTTTAAATATAAATCTACACCCTGGGGGCTCAGCCATAATTCAATTAATTTCTATTGGGTCGGGATATTTTAAATGTGGCTGGACACCAAATCTCTTTCCCAACCTTATGTGCTTTACACAGTCCCTTTGTAGGTGTCACAGAGGTTTTATGATCATTAAATTCTTTTTCTTTCACCCGTATCCTCTATTTTTATTATCACTCTTTACCTTTTCCTGTATTTTTCGCATCCATTCGTTTGCGACAAATATTTTCTTTCCCATTCTCAATTCTACCGGTTTCTTTCTCATACTGGTAAACGCATTTATGACATAACGTGTCAGAGAGAGAGAGAGTGTGTTTAAATGCATTCTATTGCATTAGATGTCAGTGGACGATAGAACGTGTGAATACTCGTCTGGGCAGACAGAGATAGCAGACATGCGTCTGAACTTTTCTCATGTCGCGGGCGTTTCGTCAGGCTAGGTGTCATACCGTCTAGCATTTTCACCTGACACTCTCAGAGTGAAGTGTGATATGACACTCACGCAGCGCTCGGGAATGAGACATATAGTCTGGGTTTTTCCATGACACGCACGCTTCTCGGTCAGTTTGTTAACGTAGGTGTGAAGACGCACCGGTGGCACTTACGGCATGCGTCTAAGTTACGTAGTGTTAGGAAAGACGAGAGATTGCGTGGTTTTGGAAATAGGGCACATTCTTTGTGTGTGTTTCATGTATCTTAAACGAGAGTTTGAGACTTAATTCACTCAGTAACTTCGCAGTCAAGACTAGAACAAGCCTTCGTTCGATTTCTAGAATCTCTGTTAATAGAGATGTCATTTAGTATGATCGTAGTGGTTTAAGTTCTTAGTAGTTCTGTGTTGAGGTAAATCTTATATCATTTATTTAGTATTTTGTGAGTGTTAAAGTGTTTAATCGCTTATTTCATTTTGCTAGTTAGATTTGTGCAGAGAGTTAAATTATTAAGTCTGTTATATTCTCTAGTCGACGAGTTACAGTGGAAAGCGGAATAAATTATAATTGCTAGCTTAAAAGCATGTAGCCATAATGGATTTAATTTAACTGCTAATACGCAGTCGAGAATATTTTAAAACTAACTTATTAAATGACTGCTACATCTTGAGTATTGACGGAACGCATAGGTATTCCTAATTCAGGATGTTTGGTTTTTAAATATAACTTATTCCACGGGAAGTGTTAAACTATAAGACAAGCTGCGCTTGCAGTTTAAATTATCAGTTATAGTATGTATAATTATTTGATATGTGTTCTTTCCATTTATATATAGTGAAACTGTGGTACCCAAACTTTACCAGCGTTTGAGTAAAGAGATAAATCTGTGAAGAAAACAACAAACATTCTTATCTTAAAGATTTGATGTATAACTTTTGCCAGAACTTTAAGATTTTAAAGAAGTAACGGGTCATCGAGCCTGATTTGATTCTTCCTGAGAAAACTCTAGTCATTTTTCAGCCTTTTGTGGCAAGTAACATATTACAATCAGTAACTTTCCCGACACTGTTGACAAGTGGCGGTGTGACCAACTAAATTCCTATACTGAGAGAAGGTGCCGACCTGACATTCCTCATTCGTTTGAAATCTAAGAAGTTGACACTGTGCTCGCTATAAACGCTCGTGCCTGGACAATTTTATGTGACTTAAACAGACATCCAAAACAATAGTATTCCCAAGAGAACGGTCCCGGAAGTAGTGAATTCAACCCGTCTTTTTGGACCTGGGGTTTTCTTGGCCAAGATTACCATTGAAGATTCTGTATGGGCAAGTCCTAAAAATATTGTTTTTTTTTGTTCCCGAAGTGGCTACCAAAGCTGTGAGTATAACAAAAAAAATGCACGTGATCACAGTTGAATGAATAGAGTGAATACAGGACTGAGCGATCCCTTTATGGTGGTAATTTGACACCCATTCATTTTTGCTGTCATAACATTTCTTTATGCAAGGTATTGCTAACTATATATATATATATATTCCCTTAGACTAGATCAGAGTATCCAGTCTGTTCATACCTTAAAGGGGAAGAATTTTAGACTAAATCATATGTATCTGTGACTCTTTGGGGGCTATCACTTTCTTCTAACGGGACTGTGGGCTATACATCGAGGGAAGGATCATACCAACGGGTCTATCATTCTTGTAGCATTCTTGATTTTTTTTGGTTTATGATTTTTTTGTATATGCTTGATGTGATTTGATATGTTGTGAGAGAAGTTTAGTCTTGATAAATAAACTACTCATAAAATTTATTCCAGCGTGTCGGTCAGTTCGTTTTCCCAAACTTTTCATATAATCATTGTCATAGCTTTTCCCACGTCTGTACGTCTAACTGTCGTCTTATGTGTGTATGTATGTGAGTGGATATATATATATATATATATATATATATATATATATATATATATATATATATATATATATATATATATATATATATATGTATGTGAGTGGATATATATATATATATATATATATATATATATATATATATATATATATATATATATATATATATATATATATATATATATATATATATATATATATATATATATATATATATATATATATATATATATATCCACTCACATACATATATATATATATATATATATATATATATATATATATATATATATATATATATATATATATATATATATATATATATATGTATTATATATATATATGTGTAGACTGTCTGACTCAAATCTAAATCTGTCGTAGAAGATAGGTGAAAGAGAGAAGATTTTCTTGATTTTCAGAGACAGCCTCTATCACATTTCTACCATCTCACTCGTGGAAATCTATTGCTATTACTACTTCTCACTTTGACTATCACTTATTCTAATCTATTCAGAAGGGACCAACCCAAGTCTTAATTCCCCTATCGAAAATCTACGACAGTAGGATTCCTGAGGAAGAATTTATCGTCCAGGAAATATCCTGTTTAGGTACCAGAATTCTCTTTTAAGTAAATTTCTAGTACACTATTTCCCGAGAAGAGGCAGTTTCTTCAAACTCGGAAGCTATCAATAAGACATTATTATCTTTATTCTTCCATTCCATTCAAGCTTTCCTATCTCCTCAAAACACCTCGCGACAAGTGGGACGCTCGTGTCCGTGATAAACTCTTATTTCATATTTAGACACTTGTCTGAGATATGAAAACTCTTTATCTTTCCTAGACCACTTCTAAGGTAGGTACTTGTCACTTATTGGTGTTTAAGTCTAGGATTAGATTAAAGAGGGGACATATAAATTACCCTAGACTAAAATACATATAAATTTTTGCAAGAAACACATATTTTAAGTTGTGTTATGAGAACTCTTCTTGGTGGTACTGCTGGTAATTAGTTACCTATTGTTAACTAAATTTTAATTTGATGGTTATATAAGGCTGGTTTGATATAATATATGGTTTTGTAATACTTTAGTATAGTTAAGACTGTAGAAAGTATTTTTGCCTTAATTATTGTTTGTGAGTTAGAGATCTCATACTCGCTCAACGAACCACTACGGATATAATGGAAGAATCTGTAGAGTTGAATGAGTGGAGAACATTCTGGACAGAGTTAGCCATTGAGTGTGAACTCTCCGGAGAAGAACTGGATACTTATGTTTCACAAAGGATGGAAAAATACAGGATGAGAGAAGCGAAAAGGAAGAAAGAGAGAGCAAAATGCAAGGAAGAGAATGTGGAACATGAGAGTCAAAGACAAGAAAAATCCCTCCAGTGTAAGGAAGAAGTGGAAACTCAGTTTCAACCTACAAAAATGGAATCCAGGGATAAAGTGAAAGCTAGGAATACTCATCATGCCACTCCTTTGCCAGTTGCATCACCATCTTCAGTGGTAAATATAACTGCACCACATGAAGCCAAGTCTATGTCTCAGAATTCAGGCTCAGACAGAGCAGAGGTATGGATATCCAAACGGAGACATCTAGACTATCCTGAAAATAAGATTAAGGACAAGAGTGCTGATAATCTGAAGAGACCTTCCTCATCCTCAGCAAAAACTCACAACAGGCATACTGAAAACAACCGCACCAAAAACCTGGTAAATAGGATCGCTCAACCAAATAGGATCACATAACAGAAAAGGATTATGCAACCCTATGGGAAGGGAAGGGATGTTCTTGAGCATCACCTGTCGGCCACCCTACATCAGTTAGACTGTAGGCGCCAAGACCCAATCCCACATGCTTCATACAAAGCTAAGGTCCCTACCATGGATGGGAACTTGACGAAGGCCCGGAGTGGATACAGGGATTCTCAAAATGTGGAGACTGCCACAGTAAATGGAGAAGAAATCACCTGTTTGTATTATCAAGGTCTTGGGTGTGAGGCCCTTGTTTCAGCCTCTGTCATCGACCTTGATCAAGTCTCCGAAGAGGATGTTGAGGTAACAGCACCCATGATAAACAACAGAAGGATGATTTTGCCTTTAGAGCTTGTGTAGAAGTTAGGTCGAACTTTGTAAACGGCAAAGTAAAGGCCGCAATATTAGATGAACGAATTTACCCCATACCTCAAGGAGGGAAATATATCATCTTAGGAGACTCAGCACGACCCAGAGACAGCGTGACTGAACAGGCTATGGAGACTCCAATGCCTAACTCATCTTCCAATATTTTCACTGAAAAGTTGGAAGAGTGCAAAGGGGATTACCACCCCAGTGCACTTAATTCTGAACAAGTTTTGATAGTCTCACCCACTCTCTGGGATCAGAAAGTGAAGCGGGTCCAAATTTCCTTGGTACCTGGTGGGACGAAACATGTTTCAGGAATATCTTCCGTTAACACGGGAGAAACAGCTAAAGAGGAACATGAGCCTCAAGCACTTAGTCTTCACTCAGTTCCAATAACCTCACCCACTCTCTGGGATCAGAAAGTGAAGCGGGTCCAAATGTCCTTGGTACCTTGGTGGGCAGGAACAACTGGTAGACTTATCTTTCTCTGTCACTGGAGAAACAGCGATAGAAGATCATACACGCTCTCATACCTGGGGAGATAGGTATGTGTCCTTAGGCAGGTCAAGTAATATGACTAAAATAAGGTTGTGTTTGAGGTTGGCAACCTCATCATGCAAAACTATTTGCTATAGATCCAATTGTAAGCAGAGTGTAGGCTTTAGGGCAAGCTCTTTGCCAGGAGGCAAGCTTCAATGGAGGATCCATAAGGAGGAAAGGAACAGTGGGATTATCATGCGAGCAGGCTTGCTCAACCCTCCTCAACTACTTATTGAAGAGGAAACGGATAGCCATGTGTGGATTCCAGGCATACCGTTTGACAGAGGAAAAAGAGGAAATATTTGGATTGAAGAAACGGAGGACACGATACATGAATGTAGTGTCTGACATAAGAGAAGAGTCGGCTCGAACTTAGTTGGCCGTTGACCGAACTTTCAAAAGGGGGCTTATGTCGTGAAACGACTCTCCCCGACTTTTTCTTATGTCTATTATTTTATCCCTCTACAAATTTCTCCTATCATTTGACAAGAAACCAAAAATCTCTGGCTAGATTGTAACAAATTCCCTTCACATATCTTTTTCATTCTTATAATGAAAAAGTCTCTCTCTAGTTTTAGATTTCACAGTATTCGCTAGCCTCAGGATTCACACGGCCAAAAGGTAATAAATTATTCCCTTGGCCAGCCTAAGTCTTTCCACTTGAAAAGGTGAAAATCAGTCCTACGAACAGACCGGATGTCACGAAAAGGACACACCTAAATCAAGAAAGGGGCAGAAACCCTGCCTGCCGCTGCAAACACGTACACAGTGGATACTAGGGCGAGTTTAATGAAGTTAACTTGATACCCCTGGGACCAAAATATAAATTTGCAACAATGCCACCCAAGAGGTCGACCCAAAAATACAGCTGGAATTTTGGGAGGAAACTTTAAACCATTAGACCGCTACCATCCTTCGAAGGAGACGGAATCTATGGGCCTTTGAGTGGGCATTACTGTTGCGAAATATTCGTAGTGAATTCAGTTGAGCGAATCCAGATACTAAACCAGGATGCGGTTACCAGATACCTAAACCAGGTCCAGGGTACGAGTCCATGGTACCAAAGATTACCCTTACCCACCATACCCTATCAAATAGGTTATCATACCCAACCATATCCTATCACCCAGTAACCATACCACACATCCCATAAGCAGAAGAGGTATTCAGCAGAGTTGACTTACCCCATCCTTATCTGTGATGTGCACTGAGTCCAGGGAAGCAAACTCTGACACCCTCTGAACCCATAGAACTGTTTATGAGACCAAAGTGCTGGAGCATACAAAACCAAGAGAGTCCGAACACAAATCATCTCCACAGCTACTACAGACCTTGAGGAGATGAGTATTAACACCTTCCAGCAAAACTACCCTAGAAGAGATCTACGGTTCATATGATGAAACACTAGTTGTTTTTTTTAATAAACAGTAGAGCTAAACTTTTTTCATATTTATATGTAAATTCAGAGATGTAAGATTTTATACCCTTTTATTCAATTTATCTTAACAGCGTCTGTTGTTATTTTCTTTTGTTAACTTTATTTGGGTTGTATTTTGTTTTAAATATAAATCTACACCCTGGGGGCTCGGCCATAATTCAATTAATTTCTATTGGGTCGAAATATTTTAAATGTGGCTGGACACCAAATCTCTTTCTCAACCTTACGTGCTTTACACAGTCCCTTTGTAGGATTCCTGAGGAAGAATTTATCGTCCAGGAAATATCCTGTTTAGGTACCAGAATTCTCTTTTAAGTAAATTTCTAGTACACTATTTCCCGAGAAGTGGCAGTTTCTTCAAACTCGGAAGCTATCAATAAGACATTATTATCTTTATTCTTCCATTCCATTCAAGCTGTCCTATCTCCTCAAAACACCTCGCGACATCCCTGTACCTCAATTTCTTTTGGACAGGGATTGTCAAACTCAATAAATTTGTTTATATACACTATTTAAAATAAATAACTGGAACTCTGTCCAAGTATCTTATTTCTACGAATAAAGATCACTGTAAGAATTCCACCCACTGATCTGTCTATCTGCTTGTACGTATCACTGTTAATATGTGGGACAGATTGTCTTCGTCATCATCTCACGGTGAGTTTATTATTTATTATTATGCTTATGGTTGTGGTGGAATAATTGATGTTACACTCTCAGTGCCGGTCTAACGGACTTAACTTATAAAACTGGTGACAACTGTTGGCCCTTGGGTTCTCATGAATTCAACTGGCTTTAGAGTTGAAGAAATGGGGTAGCTGCGGCAACAAGGCTGAGCGTTCCTTCCAAACTTTCTTCCCTCACCCGTTTTCATGCCACCAATAGGTATGCTGGTATATGACCTGTAATGAGAGGAAAATGCCCTCCCCTATAGATCTCATCTAATATTTAATTCCACACACAAACACGGTGACAACTCACCCTGATCAGCCATGTGTGCTGATCATTGCACCAATCTGTATCTTTCATTGTTTAACACCACTGCTGTGTAAACATTCTTCTTCAGTGATAGTACATAGCTCTTGTTTCCTCCTCCAAGAAGTCTCTTCCATACAATAGATAGGGGTGTACAATACATAGCTTGTGATCCCTTAATATCTCTTTACAACATCCTATACAAGGCTTGTCGTTCATACAATAGATAAAATGTGCTTAATCTAGCACTGAAACCTGTGGATAAATTCTTTCTAACATTCTCTACATGATTTTACATAATATTTAAACATGTATGGCACTGCAAAAACCAATATCCCTTCTGGGTTATTGCATTGGCATGCGCAAAATTTGTAAGCCACTAGCAAATATTTTATGCCTTTCTTTCACTCCGAAAGACTGCATTCCTATTTTGGCTATCGTAACACAAATCGTGGCCTGCATGTTAATCAAAGCAATACAAATACTTATTGTGCCTTACCCTCAAACAAGAATATCACATATCATAAGCTTGACTTTGGCAGTTAATGGGTTCTACCACTGCCTTTAGTGTCCAGACGGTGAAAGCTTTGGTCACACAGGCTCTCCCTCTGATGTCAGCTTTAGATAGTTTTAATTTCAAATGGCGGTTGTTGCCAGCGAAATGTTAATTTTATTGCCCCAAGATACTCTGCGGCTTGACCAATCAGAACGCGTGTCAAGAAAGTTCTAACTTTTCTCACGCAACCAAATTGAGCAGTTGATAAGTGTGTTTGTTCGTCTGTCTCAATTTTTATTTATACAATATCTTTGTTATTTATGGGTCAATTTTTAATATTAAAAGTGATTATTAAAAGGACAACTGTCCTCTATCTTCCTATATAGGTTTACTTTACCCATTTATCCCCGTTTTTATCTGGGTAATATTTTTCTAATTTATAGTGCTCTGTTCACTGAACTAAAATATTAATAAAATAATTTTATAAGGCCAGATAATTTATTATAAGGGAAAATTTTATGATATATATTAACCAATATTAGCGCTACCCTTAAAGACATCCCTGTTATTTATAAAAAAAATAAATTATCTAAGTTTCTTTTCAAACGCACAAGTTAGGCTTGATTTTCATTGTAATCCACCTTCTCTCTCCCCTATAAAACGAGGTAACAAGTTTGGTTCGTTGCCAAGCTTTACGGCTTTCGTCACAAATATTGGGAAGGGTCGAGCGCGTGCGTGTGTGTTTGGGGGAAAAGAGGGGGGGGGGGGGGGGTATTTTTACGCTTGGCGTTAGAAAATTCAAATTCGTTATTTTAAATGTTAGCGGTTTGATTTGACGATGGCCTTGAGACCAAGGTCAAACATGGAATTTATTTATAGATTTTTAACTGTAATAGTGGAAAATTCAAATTATTTTGTCCAATTTTTAGCGGTAAGTTTGACCTTGCCCTTGGCAATTTTTCAAATATAGTAGTAGTGGTTTATAGGTTGTGAATTTACGTTACTAGATTTTTGAATCGGGGAAATTTGAGCGGGGTGTTACACGGAGTTACTTTACTACAAGCGGGTGTTGTGTTCAACAAATTAGGAAGGACAGAACTGTTCTAAGAGATGAGTACACATTAGTACCATTTCCGTCGGCAATTGTGAGCATTTAACTGTCAATGAGGAAAAAGTGATTTAGCGTAGTGAGAGACAAGATTAACAGCACAGCTGATAAATTTTCTATAATTAATTAACAGCACAGCTGATATCTATAATTTTGTTTCTATATTGGAAGACTTGGTGTAATATATATAAATAAATAAATAAATAAATAAATAAATAAATAAATATATATATATATATATATATATATATATATATATATATATATATATATATATATATATATATATATATATATAGATATATATATATATATATATATATATATACATATATGTAAATCATATGTACATTTAAAAATCCATTGCATTCCATCTTCAAACATCCACCCTCCAGCACAAGAGGAGATAGTGTATATACTTAATAAATAATTCGATCGACTTGTCAAGTTTATAATTGTTAAGTGAAATCTGTTTCCTTGTTTTAATATCACAGTTAGTTACACAGCGGGGTGGCATTTTATGACTACTAATTTTTCGAGATCAGATCATTCACAGCCGTAACTAATTTGTGATACCAGTAGTTCTCTCATACACTGGGACTTCACCATTTTCCTGCAGAAATTCTATTTCTGTATTGTCAGTACTATACCGATCCTAGAGCCAATAAAAACCTCACGCTGCAGGTATATTATCTGCATCTTCATTATTCTTGCGGTGACCGCTCCCAGACTGTTTACGTTTCACTAAGTGAACGTCGTATTATTAGGTTAATACGATTATCACGTAAGTCAGTCTGGTCACCGTTGAAAGAGACGTCAGTTGTTTGTGCAACGCGGTATCGCACGAACACGCACAGAAAGCCAGATTGCTATATAAGGAAGCCGCCTGATAGACGCTCGAAAACACGGGTGATAATTAGATAATCGTTTCATCTGAGCCCTCTCGGTATCAATATTGCCGATAATCTGTCTGGGTAGGCAGTCTTGGCGGAAAGTATTACGCCAGGAAATGAGTTCACAGATTTCTTTGTGAGTTGGCGGCAGCATTACGACATATTGAAAGAGGTCACGCGATGGAATTTTAAAATGTAATATTTTAAAACACGCGGGAGAGAATTAAATTAAACACCCCTACCAATATAGTCCAGAGCTTTCAATTGGAGTGATTTGAGAGACGTGATAAACAATGGATTTTATTGGAAATTCGTCGGAATCACAATCTGGGATTTGAACAGAGGAAGGGAGATATAATATAGCGAAATTAGTGTCACATATTAGACTGCAATGCATCGTCAAATTAGCAACTCCCAGGATCCAGAAAGAGAAGGATCGGACTAAGGATTATTAACTTATAAGTGACAGATCAGAAGTATTTGGGCAACTTTAAAACTTAAAAATAAACCCGCATATTTAAATACAGAGACTGGAAACTTTAAAGGACCAGGACAAAAGTATGCGGGCAACTTTGAAACAAAACAAGTAAACCCGCATTTTAAATACGAAGTCTGGATACCTCAGGAATCAGATTCACCTGTCATAAGAGGAATTATAAAATTTCAAGACCAAGTAATTCGCAGAACACCCGCCATAAGAGGATTACTATAATTTCCAGGCCAAGTGATCCGAAGCATCTAATAAAGTGCTGTGTCCATTCTAAACTGTGCAGGAGATTGTGTTCCCAAAATTTGCTTTGGGATCATGGTACTAAGCTATCAGACGGATCGTGGTACAAAGCTTTCAGACGGTTCGAGGAACTAAACTACCAGACTGTGAAGTGTCATCACCACAACAGACTTGACAAAATCCGCGGCTGCAGGACTCGCTCATACAAACTAAGTGCTAACTAAAAGGCACCAGCAAACGGAATATTAATTTTAAATTTAAATCCTCAAACCAAATCTCGATGAAGACAAATTGATTTTTCATCTAAAATTCCATTCACTGTCATTCTATTTATTTTAACCTGTTAAAACGAATTGATTATTAAATGTGTTACATGTTATTTTAAAACATAACAATCTTAGTTGATTCAGTTATTATAAGTGTGAAAGCATACGTATGAGCAACACTTATATATATATATATATATATATATATATATATATATATATATATATATATATATATAATATATATATATATATATATATATATATATATATATATATATATATATATATATATATGTATATATATGTATATATATATATATATATATATATATATATATATATATATATATATATATATATATATATATATATATATATATATATATATATATATATATATATATATATATATATATATATATATATATATATATATATATATATATATATATATATATGCTTCTATAGAGCTACTTCTTGTAAAAGGGAATTTCGCTGGATTTACACCAGCTGGGGGCTTGTACGGGCTATAACCATTGCTTAATTCTTCACAAAAGGCGACGGACAGATATAAGTTAACAATTGATCGGCTCTATGCAACATTGTTCTTGACTTCTGAATTATTTTATTGATACTCCCTTGAGATAGAAGCGTCATTACCCTTCTATCTACATCTCTGCCAGGAGTAATCTTGTGCGAAGGTAGACACCTTGGACGGCCCACTTTAGATACTCTTGAGTTTTGGCCATTGTTGGACCACTACTGCAAAGCAGGGGAGGCAATCCGTGACATCGCTATTTTACGACATGCATGGAGACAGATAACATAGACATACCTTTTGCTGATGGAACGGGACAAGAAGACTTGGCATACGTTTGATGAAGGCCTATTCTCATTGGGGAGTTGAATAAATAAATAATTAATACACAAAGGTATGTTTCAGGCACTCGTGAGAAATAAAGAAGTAGAAGACTAGGCGGTGATGTCGTTCGGAAGGTCCTTGGTTCGATTCCCGGTAAGCCTATCACTTCTGTTGTTTTTCTGCTGTCTAGTCTTACTATTAAATGTTTTGGTGAAAAAATGTTTCTTCTGCCATTAACTTGCAACCTGCAATAGAATGGGTGAATTATAAAAAAAGGTAATTCGTCTTGCCACACGCTCACTAGCAGGTCATACAGGTTGCATCCATATTTGTCTACTTTCTCATGTTTCTTACTTAGCTTTCGCGTTCTTTTCTGTCCCTGGCGAAGGCCGTGCGGCCGCAACGTAGCTAGTTTTCGTTGTCTTTAGTCCTAGTAGGAATAATTTCCCTCTTTTTAAATTTTAATTCACCCTTAGTCTAATTTCCTGTTTTTTTTTAAATTTTAATTCACCCACCTTCACCAGTTGACAGAGTGGTTAGAGCGCTGGTCTCTCGTGGCTAAGGTGCCAGGTTCGATTTACAGTAGCATCACGCTCCAGTCTACCCAGCTGTAAATGGGTACCTGACCTTTCTCTTGAGTTAGGGAAGGAAAAAGGCAGCGAGGAAAGGAACTGGTCACCCCCACCTCTCGCTGCTGGACTTAGTACAGTGTAGTCTATAACACTTCACTCCCCTACGGCAGTATCTGCTATGGGACTACCTTTACCTTTTTTTAAATCCTTCACCACGTCTTACTGCAGTCCTCATCATCTTCCTACACCTGCGAAAGGTAGAGGTAAAATCAGTCCTAAGCCTACCTGTTGTAACTTAAAGTCATCAAATGACTGACGTGTTACTGCGTGCGTTTGTTATATGACTCATCCGCTGTTCTGAAGTCATCTGGCCAACACTATTAATAGACGAGTTAGATTGACGAGTTCTGTGCTACTGTGTTGGCACTCGTTCGATTTTAGCAGAGGTTTTTAACACTCAGTAAATACTGGGTAAGGTTCACCAATCTCTATACATTTGATGACTCCAAAGATTTAGACGACAGCGCTCGTGGCATGGCTCATTAGCTGGTGAGAGTCTGAACGTAACGGCAGAGCTTTAATATGCGATCACACAGACTCAATGGCAAAAACCTTAAGTCAGCTCTCTGTAAAGCCTAGACTTTTAACTGGTTCATGTCCGGCCGCCTCGTGTATTTCTGGGGGTCTCTGAAGAGGCAAAGAAAGAATAACTACTGTATTCTCAGGCATGTCGTTCTTATACAAGGTAGCTTCAAAAGGTTCCCGGAATAGTCGACTCATGTTTGAATGAGTGATTTTGTCACGGAGATTATAGTTTTATAAGTTGGTAGTGACCTTGAGGAAACGACATGGCTGATGTAACCTTCACATGTACTCTCGAACAGAAGTTTGTTTGTGTGGTGTGCATCGTCGGAGTTGAAAATGTCCTTGATTGAATAACGTACAAATGTCAAATTTTGTGTTTTGCTTGAGAAATCACCTTCAGAGACAGTAACCTTGCTTAATAAAGCATATGGTGATACCGCAATGAAGAAATCGCAAGTTTTTGAGTGGCACAAGCGTTTCCGTGAAGGTTGTGTTAGTGTCGATGATGATCCACGTAGCGGACGACCGCCTTCCTCGATAAACAATGAAAACATTGAGCGTGTTCGGAACGTTGTTCGTGTTGACAGAAGACTTAGTGTAGAGAAAATAGCTTCAGAAGTTGGAATATCAGTTGGAAGTTGCCACAGTATTTTCCACAATGAACTGCACATGCTCCGTGTTTGTCAACACATGGTTCCCAAAATGTTATCTCCTGAACAGAAAGAAACGAGATTGACACGGGCAGGAGACCTAATCACTGTGGCTGATCAAGATAGCAATTTTCTCAACAACATAATCACAGGAGACGAGACGTGGTGTTTTTTGTACGATCCTCAGACAAAACGTCAGTCCTCTGAATGGAAATCACCCTCATCTCCCCGGACACAGAAATTTCGTTTGGACAAGAGCAAAGGAAAAGTTATGTTGGAAGTTTTTTTTTTATTCCCAGGGTATTGTCTACCATGAATTCATTCATGAAGGCCGAACGGTTAACAAGGAAATGTACGTTGATATCCTCCGTCGTCTAAGAGATGCAATCAGAAGGAAACGCCCAGAAAAAATGGAGAACAAACAGTTGGGTTCTGCTGCATGACAATGCGCCAGCACATCGATCCCTACTGGTGAAGCAGTACCTCGCAACGCACAATGTGATTGCCCTGGAACATCCTCCATATTGTCCCGACCTGGCACCGCCTGATTATTTCTTATTCCCTCGCCTAAAATTCGGCACTGAAAGGGCAGAGATTCAAGGATGCTGAGGACGTTATCACCAATGCGACAAAGCAGCTGAGAGAGGTGTCAAAGAATGGGTTCCAGGAATGTTTCCAACAGCTGTATGGACGTAGGCAAATGTGTTGTTGCCGAAGTGAACTATTTTGAAGGAAATGTAGTGTAAATATTCACAACGGGCTGATCACCCGTTTGCCAGTCACTTCGATTACGGAAACAACAGCAAATGGATTGATTTGCCGTTGCCCTAAAGACGCCACTAGGCGTGATGGGAAACAATGGCAAAGAAAACCTACCTGCTGTTGCCCTAAGACGCCACTAGGCGTAATGGCCACTGACTGCTTTGACGGTCTGTGGCTAAGGACGGAAGAAGAGAAGAAAGAAGAAGTAGTGTAAATAATTGTATTGTTACTTATTTCTATACAATACACAAATTCCGGGAACTTTTTGAAGCTACCTCGTATAACGTTTGCATGGGGCTGGTAACCTTATAATGTAAAATAAATGACCACAAACGAGGAGCATATGATTGTTTTGCTGCAGGCTTCCTGTGGTGAAAAATACAGTGATACAACGTTAAAATATATCCAATTATAAAGATAACGGGTAAAATAACACGTAGGGATAAAAATATATGCAAGATATGCCGAGGCTTCTTCACCTACGCCAGCGCTTTCTACCGCCATTGAAACTAACTAGTTGGAACATGCAGACAAAACGGTTTACCCTTTTAGACGGGAGGGAAACGGAGATAAAAGAAAACAAAAAATTATGACGGTCTGAACACGTGTTTGAATCTAAAAAGGCAAAAAGACGCAATTTGTAGTTTAAAGGAAAAATCACGCCACTAGTTGACACAATGTAAGGAATTGGTAGAAAAACGACCTTAGCTCTTGTTAGAAACAGTCGTATCTTGGACGTGTTACCGTAATTAGTCGTTTTGATTTGAATATAGCGGCAAATGCCATACCCGAAGGTTCAAAAACAAATTTCAAAAAATAACCTTGAGAAAAGTAGGTTTTTCTTTAATAATAAAGTTATGAAAATAAAACCTAGCTAGTTTGATAGCCCATCTTAAGCTGACAAATAATATACTTTTAATTACACAGACGGACAGATAACACGGAAGATATTGACGAAAGACTGTATTGTTCAAATCAGACTAGCGAACAGTTTTTTGTGCATATTTTCACTAAAGTTACATTTTTGGCGTCCTTGAGCCTAAAAATGCAAAAATCAAACTGCAATGAACTAGGGGGCAAAGTCGGAGGATCGTAGCTAAAAATAACTTAGTGGGGCAGGTTTGTGTAGTTTTTACATGTCTTCTTCTTCTTCCATCCTTAGCCACCGACCGTCAAAGCAGTCAGTGGCCATTACGCCTAGTGGCGTCTTAGGGCAACAGCAGATAGGTTTTCTCTGCCATTGTTTCCCATCACGCCTAATGGCGTCTTTAGGCCAACGGCAAATCAATCCATTTGCTGTTGTTTCCGTAATCGAAGTGACTGGCAAACGGGTGATCAGTCCGTTGTGTTTTACATGTAGTTAGTCCAAAAAACAAGTGTAATTTTGGGAAAAATACTACATACTAGACTGAGACTGGACTGAAATTTTACTTTTAGTTTGAATATTTGAAAAAGTTAGAGGGGAAGTCCGTTGATTGGACAGAAGTATTTATATTATTGAATGAGAGACGCACTTTTGTGCCATTTTAAAGAAGACTGTCCATTGACACAGTACGTTACTGCTAGAGGTGATTTCCCGGAATTATTAAATAAAAATCAGTGGGACGCCCTAATCTAGCCAGCAGCTCAGCTGTGTTTTGCTAGTACTAAGTAACTGTGTTCTCAATTCTGAATTGTGGTAAGGGAAAAAGCATTTATCTTGTTTATTTTAATATTTTGAGTGATTGATACTGCCATATCATGAAAAATGATTACGACAAGTGGGTGCTTGCTCTAGGTCCCCAGCAGCAGTCCAGGGCCTAGAGACAAACAAATAATATATGAAAACCTATCTAAGACTATGGAAGGCGGATCTATAATTGAGATCAGTGGGAACATATCACCCACCGTATTGACTGGAAGAGGAAACTATTGAACATATTTCGGATGCAATGCAGTCTTGGGAAACTGGTACTATTTGATAACAACTGGGTGAGATGTGCTAAGTTGGTCAGAGAGATCTGACCCAATCTGTGTATTGTTTTGTGGTGTTGTGTGTAAGAGTGGCGCAGTAAACAGAGTGTTGACACATGGCACAAATTTTGTTTCAGAGTTTCTGATCTGGCACTACGATTGTGCCAGATTGCTTTTGTAGAAGTACAAAAGCGGGTGTCTGTGCAGCCTAACATTTCACTCCAGCTACTGAGAGGAGTGGGCCACAAGAATTCTGTACTACATCGTCACAGGCCAGATAAGTGCAAACCTGGCCTGCTGGAGATTCATTAACTGTGCCCACCATCAATAAGGAAATAAAATCTTGTTATATAAACATTAACACCAGTCCATATGTCCAGAACACTGAACTTTGTAACCATAGATTGGGCATGATGACGCCACCCCAACTAAACATCCAGTGCTAGTTTTTCCCAAGACATTTTAGATATTATTAATATTATCCATTGTAATAATAGACCTATGTACAAAAATTTCATTTGATTATGCAATATATATATGCATTTTATTGACAAATACATATCATTTTATATGTTCTGACCAAAAGAAACAATTGGTTCAGGACTAATAAATTAAAAAATTTTTTCAAACTTAAACTATAACAGCCAGTGTTAGTTCAGTGTATCATAGAGATTATTATTATTATTATTAGACTTATTAATTACATGTGTGTGTCTGTGTATTTATTACCTACACATTACATTTCAGTACCCTAGACTTTTAACGTAGCTAACATTCATAATAGTAGAATAGGTCTGTTTGAGGTCGTAAGTGGTAGCAGAAAGGCCTTCTGTACTCACATAAACTTTTATCTCAGGAGCCTTCACAGCTGACCTCATTCAGTACACTAGGTAACATAACAACCATACAATAACATCAAAAACCACTACACTTCCTGCAAGGGGACCAGCCACAATAGTGGCTGCAAGCTCCAAAAGGAGCGCAAAGGAAAATCAGGATGATGATGATGCTAAGCCTGAGCGCAAAGGAAAATCAGGATGATGATGATGCTAAACCTGAGCGCAAAGGAAAATCAGGATGATGATGATGTTAAACCTTGTCCTGTGCCATCTGCCAAATACCTTCCATATCTTCTTTAACTGTATTAATTATGTCTGTCTTCATGTCTCTCATTCTTGTGTTGTTGAGTCTCCAACGAAATGTTATATCGTGAGAATTCCAAACCAAGAGCTACCCTATGACTGTAATAACTGGGTTCAAGATTCCATAATACATGTATACAGGGGCGTACTTAAAGTACTTGACACATGGGGTGTATCCTACCTTTGGCACCCCCTCCCATAAAGAAACACACGTGCAATTACATTTAAACAGTAAGTACTTTTATAATACTGTCTGATGGCACCCCTTTCCTGGCTGTCACCCGGAGCGGACCGCCACCTTCGCACCCCCATAGTACGCGACTGCATGTATACAGACCCAAGAAAGAGTCGTGACTCTGAACGAAACTTTTGCTAACGAACAAACATGACAGCCTCATCATCCTTCAGCAATTCAACTACTCTGTTTTAGTTTAGTTTGACTAACTTATGACGTTTCATTTGTTATCAATATTTATGATTTAACTATGATTATCTTTATATAATGCTTAAGTCAGCCAGCATTGAGAAAATAGATGTTTCTGTAGTTTTCCGCTATCGTTGGCTGTAAAAATATACACTGGGTAATAATAAAAACTACATGATTATGTGGTTCATAGACCACGTTGTTTATTTTGATTATAGGGCTGTGTCATGATATATCGGCTAAATCCTATGTGAATCTATCACATGCTATGTTATGTTGACACTTATCTTCGCTGATTGACGGAGAATCTTCGCCTTATAGGAAAATCCGATGGGCATTAATAGATCCTTCTTTCACTTTGTAAATACGAAAGTTGCACACTTGATTATATGTAATATCTACGTAAAGATCACTTGGAATGTGATCATAGTTTCACAAAATAAAGTAGAACTAATAAGAAATCCAGGAAATAGTTTGGAATCCCTACAGAATGTTATATTGGAGATATTACAAAGTTTGTTACAAAAGTTGCACAGATCGATCTGTCGGACTAGAAAAGTAGAAAACGGAGAGTGATTTCGACACATGCTCTTCGAGACAGCATTTTTACCAATATATAAGGAAGCGGTGAAATTCAAATCGGACACACTCTACAAAAGCAAGTCGACGAGCTGACGCCTGTATAAGAACTAGATCTTATTGAAATCATTGAAAGCCTCCACAGTAAGATACAAGCTAGAAGAATACTGCCATT
This sequence comes from Oreohelix idahoensis, assembly GCA_024509875.1. NCBI lineage: Eukaryota > Metazoa > Mollusca > Gastropoda > Stylommatophora > Oreohelicidae > Oreohelix > Oreohelix idahoensis. The sequence continues at coordinate 89,719 of JAMPIV010020556.1, forward strand.
GTGCGCAATCAAACTTCTAAACAGCTGCAGTCGGCGTAGTACTTGTGAAACTGAGGGTTTCAGTCACTGTGTACCACGTGACACTAAAACAGAGTGGAACTTGAAAAGTGGACCATCACTACTACGTGGCATCAGTATTGGGACTTCGAGGACCAGAAGTTTATCCACGTGATACAAGCTAAGTCCCGTTAACGAGGACATACCACCAAATTCTAAAATCTGTGTATGATGACACTATTTACACACACTAACTTTTGTTACTGAATTCCACTGTGCAACTTTTGTGTAAATTATACCAGGTACCATGTATTTTTAAATTATATTTAATTAATAATTAAAATACTATGATTTAAATTTATACCTGACGTTATTTAATCTATTTTCAATGTTCAGTATTTTAAAGTAATCTTACAGTGGTAGGAATTAAAATTTCGAGCTACAATCATATTCCGTAGAAGCATAGGATAGATCCAGCAAGAGGGTGAAGTACTTGCCAGTGGTCCTCCTCTGTATATCTGAACTGTGATGTTGACTACCTGACTTTATCTTGTTCTATCCTTACCACGAGTTCACCATTTCTGAGAACTACCTTATTATTTCAACGCATTCAACTTCTATCTTGCCACATTGGGGGCTCGTCCGGGATCATTGATCCTACTATCTTCTTCTTCTTCCGTCCTTAGCCACCGACCGTCAAAGCAGTCAGTGGCCATTACGCCTAGTGGCGTCTTAGGGCAACAGCAGATAGGTTTTCTTTGCCATTGTTTCCCATCACGCCTATTGGCGTCTTTAGGGCAACGGCAAATCAATCCATTTGCTGTTGTTTCCGTAATCGAAGTGACTGGCAAACGGGTGATCAGCCCGTTGGTGATCCTACTATAGCCAACCACTAATCCTATTGACCTCTGGAGATTTTCAGTAACTGTTACTATTTGCAAAGTCACCTTTTAGCTGTGCATTAGCCTAGAACACTGACAAATTATTGCAAAATTTTGGTGTCAATAGTTGGTTGTATTTTCTCTAATTTAGTTACGTATATTTGACATTACTTAATTAAGTAGTTGTATGGTTTGTGTAATAGACATACCTTACTAAGCACAGCCACTACATAATGGCTGAATTGGCTAAAGTTAGATCTATTTTTATCGTGCAAGCTGGTAAGGAGTTAGGTTTGAGTGGAGATGCTCTCATACAGTATGTCACGACTGAAATCGATAAGCATTTTGATAGAGACTGAAAGAGAGGAAAAAGATACTAGAAGCTGAAAGAGAGGCCAAGAGACTAGAAGCTGAAATAAATGAAAAGAGACTACAAACTGAGGCTGAAAGACAGGAAAAGAGACTAGACGCTGAAAGAGAGTAAAACAGACCAAAAGCTGAAGCTTAAAGAGAAGAAAAAAGACTAGAAGCTGAAAGAAAAGCAAAGACACTTCAAGCTGAAAGAGGAAAGGAGATTAGAAGCTGAAAGAGATGAAAGGAGATGGAATGCTGACAGAGGAACAAGGAGACCAACTTGCCTCTACGTATAGATTGGAGAAGGGACAATTGCATTTGTCACATGGTCTGCGAGGTGTGGCATACGTTGTGTATATGAAGCTATATAATGAAGAGCAGGAGGACTTTGAAGCTCCGAAACAGGCACTGCTTACCCGTTATGAGTTAAACGCAGAGGCTTATAGGAAGAAGTTTATAAATGCAAAGAAGGTGATTGGAGATCTGCTGAAATGGTGTAATTTGGGGAACTTCCAACAGGATTTCGAGGGGATCAAGGAATTGATCCTGAGAGGGCAGCTCAAGGATTCTATGCATACAGAAACGAGAAAGTTCCTGGCGGAGCATGGGTAGGACCGTCTAAATGCAATAGTGAAATGGGTGGAAAGTTATTAAGCGGAACAATCAGATGCTCAAGAATATCGCAAGGAACAGTCAGAGTTTTTTTAGGAGTCGCTAAACCACTCAGAGTGTGAAGAAGATGACACTGCTCAGAACCTCTCCTACAAATCTGTGACAAAACGGGGCGGCCCCTATCGATCTTTGTTTCTCTCCGGCAGTATCGGTACATTTGTGGTACTGATTTTCATTATGTGCTCTCAAGTATCGCACTTATCTTTCTTTCTTTCTGTCGTCGTTATTTTTATGCTAAGTAGCAGATATTTTGATTTTAATCAAATTATTCGACACTCCTCTCTGTGATGTCATCTGTTTGTTACCCGGTCATCCTAGCTTGCGGTGAGCAACTGAGATAAGATAGTCGCCGGTGTGTTTAAATTGAACCGCTGATAAGACGACTCGTTTGGTAACCCAGATGGGCAGACACGGAGTTTTTGCGTACGTATACGACAGATAACGAGATTACTGTCTGTGTGACACATGTTGGCAGACAAGTGTGACATAATCGCTTCCGGGCCGACTTGTTATGACAACATTACTTTCTAATAAAGTAATACGTATTACAGCTTACCCATGTTGTCATGTGTGTCTACCTATATGCCCGTGAGAGTGTATGCAAGGCATCAGATGTCCATATATGGTAATGCGTGACCTTTGTAGGCACGCACCTTATTTCACGTGGGACTATTTTGAAAATATCACACCCTATCTGCATGATTTGAAATGGTTAGATCTTTCTGATTAGATTCATAACAACAATGCGTGGGAAGATAGGAATATAGTCTGACCATTTCGCAGTTTTATTTCACTGTGAATTTCATGCTCGCTAAGACAACATCAGACCTCGCCAGAATGAAGATTAGATTCATAATTCCTTTTTTAAACCATACCTTTTATTGGAGAACCAAATAAGATTTACAAAGCACAGGAAATCTCTACATTTTAATAATGAACACCGGAACTTGGAAACTGAAGAAAGACACGTAGTCAGAGGGAATTGCCTGGAAAAGACTGTGGACTTCGTCCTGGCGACAGGCCTGCAGATTTAGCATGACTACAAACCGAACGCAGAAGAAGAAGAAGAGGGAATTGAAGTTAAAATTAACGACACCCCAGACGCGTGCAAGAGGCCAATTCAAGTTTCTTTTATTCATCTGAGAAAAAAGTCTGTGAGTCAGGATTGGCATAAGTTGGGATTTACACTTCATATTTTATTACTAACATGTGAACTAAAATAGATATGTATATATTACCATGTGAAGTCTAATGGGTGAAACTCGCTATTGGATGTCAAAGTCATTTGAGGCTGGCAGCCTCAGCATATAGAATGATAGTTCATTACCCACCACTGCACGGGCTGGTGATTGTTTTATTGCTAGTTTCATAAAGAGAACTAAAAGCATAAAGTAGATCCAGGTTCACTGTCACGCGTAGGGAGAGAGCAAGGTCGACACAGGTCAACTGCTCTAGATAACAGTAAGAATATAGATTGATTTTTCTTGCAATACTGTAATATTGATGTTATTTCTTATGAAACCAAGAGGTTAACTGTCTGGAATCAAGGGTAATTAAATACCATGTAAGAATAACAGACAAGTTGTTCTCCCATGTGACTTTGTTCCACAACTAACATACACCACACGATGTTGACAATTCAACAATAAAGAGGACAGTAAACAAGAAAGGGAATTAATCATAAAAAGAGAGCTCTGGACAGGCTTATGATATTTTATCAAATTGACTCAGACGTGTAGTAAGTAAATAAACAATATGCTATTTATTAAGGGAATCACATTTACAGAGGGTTATTTTACATCTGATGAAAAAAAGAAATATGGAAAAGAATCACGTTTAAATCTGAAAAAAGGAATCTAGGTCCCAGTGGGGTGCCTTATTTTCTTCACTGACTACGTCTGAGCGTTTGGTGGGTATGTGTGTGTGTGTGGTGATCTTCTTTCTCTTTATTATATTTATCGTAGTGTTCTTGTAAGATGTAGGCAGAGAGGACACTCTGCTGTGACTTCTTGATGAGGGCACGTGGTAGTGACTGATTGCCTTGTGTGGCACTAGTGTCTTCAAGAATGTCTGGTTCACACTCAGGGATGAAGATTCAGTCCCTGTCCCTTCTTGATTTTTGAGCTCAGCAAAATTGAGGGAGGGCGAAGCCAGGTCCTATGTTACTGACACTCTGCACGCACAAGATCACTTCAGGGTCACACAGTCCGAACTAGAATATTTGAATATACAAGTATTCATAAGCACGTTATTGACTTTACACACAGTTGTGTACAATATCTCTCTCTATCTCTCTATATTCTTTAAAAGTCTTATGTACTTAAACTTTAGTTTCGGCTGCTTTCACGGTGTTCATCAAGAGTAAAGATAAGTTACATTTTCTCTGATAAATACATTTTTTAGACCGGAAATAGGTGGTCACAGGTTAATTGATGTCTCCGAGAAAAACACACACTTTCCCGTCTTCGCAAAAACCCTACCTGGTGGAATCTACATTGCCTGCTTAACGAAATTTAATACAAGCACTTCCTGATCTAGCGTTCTCGGTGGGAAAAAAGGGTCTTATATAGAAAACAGTGACAGCATGGACTGAGTAAAAGAATGTGAAAGAGAAAGGACAGACTGCTCCATGATAGATAGCCCCTCATTTAAGTTAGTTGTTAGACTAACAACGCGAGTCTAACTTACTCTTTGCACTCCACCGCGTATTGATTCTAACGTCACGTCTAATCTTCACACTCTTCGTGTACATCTACGATCCTCTCGGACAGCGATGCTGAGTCCGATGGTGTTTCCTCGATTGTGTCTAATTCTGCCAGCGTATGCCTGCTCAGAAAGTCTGCTCCCACATTGATCTTCCCTGGGATGTATTCCACCTTGAAGGAATAGGGCTGAAGTAGTAAAGCCCAACGCATGAGTCGTGCATTTAGTTTCTTTGACGCCGCTAGAAACATAAGTGGGGCATGGTCACTTTGCACTGTAAATTGTACTCCATAGAGATATGGCTGATGTTTTTGTACCGCCCATACTAATGCAAGACACTCCTTTTCAATTGTTCAATAATTCCTCTCTGCTGAGTTTAATCTACGACTGGCATAGGCTACAGGAAACAACAAGTCAGGTTTGTCATCATCTGTCTGCATCAGTGAAGACCAAATTCCAATGTTACATGCGTCTACGCGCAACACAAACGGCTTTGCTAGGTCCGGTAGTCTCATTATAGGTCGTGATGTCAGCGTGTGTTTAAATGTAGCATACGCTGCTTCACAATCCGGAGTCCAAATTACTTTCTCTGGCTGGCCTTTTCTGGTCAGATCCGTCAGCGGGGCAGTCAGTGTGTTAAAACCCTGAATAAAGCGCTGGTAATAGGCACAAAGGGATAGAAATGAACTGGTGTCTTTCTTGGTAATAGGACGTGGTGCAAGTTTTATTTTCTCAACGTTTTTATCCACAGGCCACATACAACCATGAGTGATCGTGTGTCCCAGAAATTCTAACTCCTTGAAATCAATTAAACATTTACTGGGTCGCGCCGTAAGTCCCGTCTCTTTCAGCCGCTGTAGGAGCTGGGCGAGGGCTTCCAAATGTTCCTCAAATGTGCTCGATGCTATTAATATGTCATCATAAAGTTGTGGATTGCATTATTTTGCAATGGGGTGAGTAATTTCCTCATCATTCTGGTGAAGATACCCGGAGCATTGCTCAACCCAAATGGCAGAACATTAAACTGATAATGTCCTTCAGAAGTACTGAAAGCAAGCAACGGCCTAAATTCTTTCTTGACCGGGATTTGATAATAACCCTTGCTCAGGTCAATTTTTGTGAATAATTTGGCCTTACTTAATTTGGTGAAGAGTTCATTGGGGTCAGGTAAGGGTTCTGGTTGGAACTCTGTCACAGCATTAAGTCGTCTAAGTCGATGCAGAGACGAGCTTCTCCACTAGGTTTTTGGAGGAGCACAACACTCGCACTATAGGGTGATTTGGATTTGGATATTATGTTGGCGTTTAGTAATTGCTCAATTTCCTCTTGCAATGCACTTGCTTTTGCATACGGTATTGGGTATGTTTTCACCCAGACAGGAGTTGGATCTGTCACTTTCATCTCAAACTCGACGAGATTTGTCAGACCCGGCCTATCTGTGAGCACTTCTGAGTGTTCTTCTAAAAGTTGTTTGAATTGTTCACCTTCTGCGCTCCCTAAAGTTGAGCTTATTTGCACATCCATGTGCGATTCTTGTGGACGGAGCGGATACTCAACATATATTTTGTCCTCCTCCACTTCTGTGGCAACCGTCAGGGTCATAAAATGAGCTGGTTCAGGGATTGGGCATTCTATATATATTTTTAAGAAGATTTACATGATAAATCTTATGTTTCCCCTTCTTGGAGATTTTGTAATTAGTACGAGAAATCTTCTGTACCACCTCAAATGGTCCCTGCCAACCGATTTGAAGTTTATTGTTGCCACTGGGCAACATTAAAAGTAATTTCTCCCCAATATGCAATTCCCTGTCCTTGGCTGATTTGTTGTAATATTTGGCATACTTACTACGCGCTGGTCGCAAGTTTGTTGATGCCATCTTCCAACCAACCTTTAAGCGTTCCTTGAGTTCCTGGACATATTTTGATGTCGTAACAATACTGTCGTCTGCACTTTCATCTGTCATAGTCCAAAGAAGACCTTCAAGCGGTCCTTTGATTGGACGCCCGAACAATAAGGTGGCGGGATGGAGACCAGTCGAAGCGTATGGCACTTCTCGGTAGGCAAATAGCGCTGCAGGCAGAAACAAATCCCAGGTTCCTGGTTTTTCCTGAGCCAATTTGCGCAACATAGTGATGAGAGTTCCATTGAATCTCTCAACCTGTCCATTGGACTAAGGGTGATTGGGCGAGGTGTGAATATGCTGTGTACGAAATACTCGGAAAACCTCTTCCGCTAACTTTTCCTTGAACTGAGACCCATTATGTGTAAGTATTTGTCGAGGAAAACCTAGCCTGGTGAATATACTTACTAACGCTTCTGCTACATGTACTGAGTCTGATGAGGGTAGTGCAATGGCCACATTGTACATGTGTCGACTAGTGTTAAAATGCAGCGGTTTCTCCTTTTAGTTTTCTCAAGAGGTCCTATGATATCCACAGCTACTCTCTCGAAGGGAGTTCCTATTATTGGCATCTCTCCTAACGTCGCTGGGGATGTCCAATGTTTAGGTGCCACTCTTTGACACTGGACACAGGATTTAACAAATCGGATGATATCTGCATTCATCCCAGGCCAACAGTAATGGGCTGATATGCGTTGCATGGTGGCATTTTGACCCATGTGACCGCTGAATGGAAGTGCATGACCCATCTCCAAGATTTTGGTTCCTGTACGTAGATGGAACGACTAGTTGCCCATGTTCTAGTCCTGTGTTTCCTGCTCTACGATATATTAATCATAATTTCATATAAAAGTTTCCTTTCAACAGGGGAGTATTGGCAAATGGCAGTTTCTTGAAGCAGGAGGCCAGAGTTGTATCCTGTGTTTGAGCATTCTTTAACTCCTGAGGGAGGGGATTCTGCACAGGTGCTGACTCCTGTTCACTCGCAGCTTTACTTCTGGTTGTCACTGCCGCAATAACAAGAGGTTCTTTTGGTTCACCTAGGAATACGTATCTACAACCCAAGATCAGGTCATAGATTGGGTCATCCATGACTGCTGCTCTGATCTGTCCTGACACAAAGCGGGATTCTACCTGGATAATTGCTATTTGCAGAGTCATTGTTTTGTCACCTTTTGTGGCTCCACGAAGTTCCACAATGTCTGGTGTTACCTGGCCAGGGTCTACCAGTGATGAGGCGACAACTGCATCGAATTCCAGTCCCGTGTCATAGAGGCATAATACGTGCTGTCCATTTACCTTCACTGTGTCAGTAACGGACGGTCTGTTGCGCTAAAAACTTGTCGCAACTTATTCTAACTTATTCATTTTTTAATGCATGGGAAGTAACTCATGGAATTGTAGTCACTTCTTATTTCTACTAGTTGTCTAATCGTGTGACAATAGTCTGATAGTATGGTTGCCGATAGTTGTGTGAACGATTTTGAGTCACGTCCATATATGGAGCGCTCAGGTCGTCAGTTCTTAGAAAACAGTTGGCAATCGCAATGTTTCAAGATTCATTTCCTTTTAAGGTAAAGGTCTTTAGTCGAACATCGTAGAACATTCTTCGTTTCGTAAGTTTAGCTGAGTTGTATTCGATTCGTTTGTTCTTCGCATGTCTCTGTTTGTGGGATGGTTTCACTGATGTCCTCCCATGGCAGTCTGCGCTAAAATGCTGGTAAGGCGAGACGTAGCGCTGTGCTAGTGTCTTCGCTTAGTTTATTCAGGAAGGAGTCCTCATCATGGTTGTTCCCTTTTTTGAGATGATATATCTCTATGTTATTTCAAATGCCTGGAGGCATATGTGATTATGTGATTTAATTCCTGATGAACAGGTAACTGAATCCTTTTTTTGCTGAGTAACTTTATCGCCATCTTGTGATGTTGACTTTTGCTTAGCCTGCCTTATTATAAAGTCTATGATATGACTAGTTTGCTCAGCTCACGATCCACTTCTATTGTCACGCTTCGATTGATGCCTGTCCTACGGACTATTTGCTTCCTGAACTTTATTGATGGATCTAGGTTTGATACCTTTGCTGTTTGAGGAACATAGAGGACAATAATGTGACGCTCGAAAGACATGCCTGTCTTGTTGAGGTCAAAAATAGGAGACCAGATTTAATCTCCTAGTTGATATCTACTAGCTCTTATGGAAAGGGGAAGTTTACTACCTGACTACATGTACAGCGGTTTACGATATCCTAAAAGGCATACGATGTACATTATTATTATGCTGTTTGCTGTGCCTGTTGAATCGACTACTTCGATGATACAATGACTGTTGTACTATACCTGTGATGTTTTTCTGCATAACGATGTCCATGCATCTTGTCATTGTGGCGTACAATATATATTGCCAAAAAAAACCATCACTGCTGTTTAAAGCTTTATTGACTTTTCACATCGTGAGTTAACGTGACGTCATTGTGTGGATTGCCTTGTTTGTAATGCTCACTGTTTGAATACACATCTGTATCCTTACATCACACTTAAACCAGACTACAGACACCATGTTACTACGCCTCATCATCCCTGGTGTCTGAGGGTGGCACACTACTCTGCAAAGGCCAGTATCATAGTACCTTTGGGAAGCAGATGAATTACAACACCCTCAACGTTGTGTAGCAAATGTGACTTCATCCACAGAACATTTATACACTACACACATTAATGCTACTCAACATTTGGTGGCCATAAGCTGGTTTGGTCTGGTACCAGCATACTCGGGGTCCCTTACCCACTTCATTCAACAAGAATTCAACAAACTGCATCGTTCAAGAAATCAACATACAGCGATTTTTCAAGGCATTCTATATCTACATACAGAATTATGAAAGTACTCGGCGTTGCCCGGAAAAGGTCGAAATTGTAACTTTTTGCCAGAGGCAAGAAATTTGACAGTACCCGGCGTTGTTATATATTGCCGGATATCATAGACTGTTGCTGGTTAACTCAAGTGAAGCAAGTCGCTGCTGTCAAGGTGTCAAGTTGCTGTCGTTTGTGAAGGTCAAGTGCCGGTTGATACAAGTTGTTTTTTTCAAGAAGGCCAAGTACCGATTTCAAGCAATTTACGGTTGAATAAGAAGGTCAAGTGCCGTTATTTACACTACCTGTACACTGTCTGTACTGTCTAGAAGCTCAAGTACCATCGTCATGGCAGTTGGAGCAGTCCAGATGTACCATCATCGTTGGATCTTCATTCCTTAGGACGCTGATTGTCATCTGTTTTTTCTGCTGTAGCTGACGTTTGGATACCCATAAGTTAAGTGGCCTGTTTGTTTGTGAACTGTGCCCTTATACTTCTACTGAGTCTTCTGTGTTTCATCTCATTCTTTTGTTTACATGTTATATGTTTATATGTTATTTGTATATTTATATTTATATGTTTATGTGTCTGCGGGTTTTCGGTTGGGCGGTGTCTCCCTTAGATCATACCACGTCATAGAGGTCGTCTATCGTGAGCGTTTTCTGTAGGGTGTGCAATTTCCGATACTGGAATTTGCAAAGCGACTTCTGTTGCTATTTTTTGTTAGTTGTGATGACATGTGTTAGTATTGTTTTCGTTATTTTTCTGCATTCTTTAGTTCTGTTTTGATTTGTTTGTATTTGCTAGTCTACTCTTTTCTATAGTTTAGTTTCATATACCATTTTTGTTTATACACTGTGGTGTCTTGTATTTGTGTTATCTTCTCGTAGATATCATCACATTTTTTGTGATATTTCTTTAATTTTCGCTTTATTTTTTGTTGATTTCTACGAATGTTTTCGTATTGTTGCTAAATCTTTGTTATTGTTTACATTGTATTGTTTACATTGTATTGTTTACAGTGTAATGTTTACATTGTTATTGTTTACATTGTGATTGTGTTTACATAGTCATTGGTTACACTTATAGTAGTTAATTCACATTTAATAGTGGGTTATGCTTATGCATTACTACTACACTGATGATTAGTAAATGATGAATACTATTGTGCACTATTGAATGGGAAGTGCACCTATGATCAAGAGTTGATTGATGATATTTCAAAAAGGTCTATACACAAGTTCTTTGATATAAGACTTGTTTCCCACAGAGATTGGGATGATAATATAGTGTTGTGAGTAAACAAGTGCTTCATTTAAGACTTGTTATAATTAAATTTGAAATAAGTTAATTAATTATTTCAAGGTTTTGGACTCATATTATTAGACATAATGGATATGTTGGATTATTTTCTCCGTGAGGGAGAAAAAAAAATTACGTTTATTTGGCTCAAGCTGTGAAGAATATGCCACAGAACAGCTCCTACTTCAAGTGAGTCAGGATCTAAAACAATATGCCTTGTGTAAGTTTGGATACGGCTATTCAAAAGAGAAAGCATTGAGACTTTCCAAGTTGATATCTACAATTTTTTATGATGAGGGAAAACCAAATACTCAGAGGAGCAGTAGTTTGGAGTTGGATTCATTAAAGGAAACAATAAATGAGCTTCAGAATGAAAAGAAAGCTCTTACTGATAAGTTATCAGCAATGAATTCTGAAAATACTGTGTTAAAGGGTAAAGTGACAATGTTGACAGAGAAGATAATAAGAAATTCTATGACTCTTCTCTTAGTCAGAAGAAACAGTTAGATGATGAAGTAATTTCATTAAAACAGTTGTTGAATAACCAGATGGAGCAGATGAACTCCTCCACGCTTGATTTAAAACTACTGTGGAAGATAATAGAAACATTAGCTCTTCCTCATGAGAATGAGTTAAGACATTTTCAACTGGAAAAGGAGAAAAAAGAGTTGGAAGATGAGATGAACTCAATTAAAGACAAATATCTATGTAAGGAACAGGCTCTTATTAGAGAGCTAGAACAAGTCAAAATAAACAATGAGAAGTGGAAGTCAAATTATATAGATTTGGAGTTTGAGATTGAAAAACAGAAAATAGAAATTGAGGATCAGAAACTTGGAGCTAAAGAGAAAAAATTGCAGATGCACATGCAAACTGAAGAAATTATGAACTTGCATGAAGAGAAGATGTCATACTTGGAACTGAAAGAAACAAAGGTAGTGAATGAGAAGGATATAGTGGTTCCTGAAAAGATTGATGATTTTGTAACTAGCCAGCATAGTGCTATTGAAGCACTTAAACTTGAATTGATTCAGGAAAGAGCTACAGTTTTAGAAACTACATCTCAAAATGAACAATTGAAAATAGATCTTAGAGATAGGATTACTAGAGAAAAGACTCTTATTTCTCAATTACAAGACATAAGGTTGGATTATAACAGGAAAGTTAAAACCAACGAGAGAGTATACAAAGCTGTTGCTAGAGAGAAAACTATTGCAGAAGCAGAAGTTATAAAACTTCGTAAAAGAGTTGACGGCTTATTAGATATTGTTTTGAACAATAAGTTGTTATCTACTACCAAGGTGGATAGAGTTAGACAAAAAGCTGATGGTCAATATGTTAATGCAAAGAGTCAGCGACATGCACTCGATGCCAGCAGTAACATTAAACAATATGTCAACAAATCGTTTCGTGGTAAATATGGTTTCCCACGTGATAACGATACTGCCGCTAATGGGAGTTGGCGTCAGGCCAACAAAAATAAATTAAGTGTCAGTCTTTTGGATCACGGTGAGGACTTTGATAAATGTCATGACAAGATTCCTCAGAAAAACCGTGCATCAACTGTTCGAAGTTCTGATAAAGTGGTAAAAGAGAACAAAACTACTAATACCCATCGTACTCAGCCCAGTCAGTATGATGTACCTAATAAGCACTTTGACACGGAAAAAAAATAAAAGCAAATTTGCTAAGGGAGATAAGCGTGATAGTGGACATTACCAAACGCGTCCATATGATAATAGTTCTTCTTCAAAGAACTGGAGGCAATTTAATTGCCCTCAACATTTTGGTCCCAGTGATTATAAGAACTTTCATAAAGGTTATCAACATGGTAATAATTTTTCTCCAGGACAACAAAAACCATCTAATAGATATTTTGTTAAGAAGAGAAATAATAATCATAACTATGTTAAATGGAGGTCAAATAAGAGCAATGGGCTCAACAGTGATAAGAATTTTGATAGATCTCGTTGTGATGGTACACCCCACATGATTCCTAACTAATACTTCTGTTCTATTTCTAGATATACGACAGAGCCATAACACACCTATATTACTACAATACATTAGCACATCTGTCCTCACTTTAGGTGAACACATACTATTGTGCTTTGTTATCATCTTCTTCTGTTCCATCTTTAATATAAGAAGAAGACTGAAGTTGTATTGTAATGTAGTATGAAACTTAATGGCTATTAAATAGAATTATATTGGTTGTTTTTTCTCAGCATGTTATTGTTGATCGGAGAAGCTACCTTTCTGTTGTCAAACATGGAGAGTTCCACATTGTACACTTTCCTTGGAACGACAGGAGATGTGTCCTGGATCGTCATTTATGTTTAATTTCATTATGTAATGGTAATATTAAACATTTATATAATGTAATATTTAACATTCAATATCAGATGTGTACATCCATTCTAAGCGGTATTAGAGTATGACACTGCTATTTGATTATAATGATATAAACTTGCATATTTATATTGTATTTTCATGCAAGCGTAGTGTGTGTTGGTGGCACCTCCCCGATATATTTTTGAATCAGATTTTTTATCTGTTGAGAAATATTCTCACCAGACACTTTATGTGTCAATTTAGCCTCATATTAGGCAGTGCAATTAGTTATCCCCGCATAATTCGTGCGTTGTTAAACCGCTTTTGGTTTTACTCTTGGATATTTAAAAAAAAAAAAAAATTTGCACATTTTTTTTTTATCGGGAGGTGGCGGTAATGTTGCGCTAAAAACTTGTCGCAACTTATTCTAACTTATTCATTTTTTAATGCATGGGAAGTAACTCATGGAATTGTAGTCACTTCTTATTTCTACTAGTTGTCTAATCGTGTGACAATAGTCTGATAGTATGGTTGCCGATAGTTGTGTGAACGATTTTGAGTCACGTCCATATATGGAGCGCTCAGGTCGTCAGTTCTTAGAAAACAGTTGGCAATCGCAATGTTTCAAGATTCATTTCCTTTTAAGGTAAAGGTCTTTAGTCGAACATCGTAGAACATTCTTCGTTTCGTAAGTTTAGCTGAGTTGTATTCGATTCGTTTGTTCTTCGCATGTCTCTGTTTGTGGGATGGTTTCAATGATTTCCGCCCAGGACAGTCTGAGCTAAAATGCTGGTAAGGCGAGACGTAGCGCTGTGCTAGTGTCTTCGCTTAGTTTATTCAGGAAGGAGTCCTCATCATGGTTGTTCCCTTTTTTGAGATGATATATCTCTATGTTATTTCAAATGCCTGGAGGCATATGTGATCTGTGTGATTTATGTGATTTAATTCCTGATGAACAGGTAATTGAATCCCTTTTTTGCTGAGTAACTTTATCGCCATCTTCTGATGTTGACTTTTGCTTAGCCTGCCTTATTATAAAGTCTATGATATGACTAGTTTGCTCAGCTCACGATCCACTTCTATTGTCACGCTTCGATTGATGCCTGTCCTACGGACTATTTGCTTCCTGAACTTTATTGATGGATCTAGGTTTGATACCTTTGCTGTTTGAGGAACATAGAGGACAATAATGTGACGCTCGAAAGACATGCCTGTCTTGTTGAGGTCAAAAATAGGAGACCAGATTTAATCTCCTAGTTGATATCTACTAGCTCTTATGGAAAGGGGAAGTTTACTACCTGACTACATGTACAGCGGTTTACGATATCCTAAAAGGCATACGATGTACATTATTATTATGCTGTTTGCTGTGCCTGTTGAATCGACTACTTCGATGATACAATGACTGTTGTACTATACCTGTGATGTTTTTCTGCATAACGATGTCCATGCATCTTGTCATTGTGGCGTACAATATATATTGCCAAAAAACCATCACTGCTGTTTAAAGCTTTATTGACTTTTCACATCGTGAGTTAACGTGACGTCATTGTGTGGATTGCCTCGTTTGTAATGCTCACTGTTTGAATACACATCTGTATCCTTACATCACACTTAAACCAGACTACAGACACCATGTTACTACGCTGTCGCGAGAGGTTTCTTAATTATGAAGAATAAGACAACCAGGTGTATCAGGTGATACTAGGATAGTTGCCAGAGAAGAATCTGGTCTTAAAAGAAATACCCCATTCTCAGAAAAGAGCAATGGTGTATAGAGTTCATAGGTATAAAGTCAGGCTGTAAAGAATTTCTGGCCGAGATAGTAATATTCAGTACCAGAATTCTATGGTGCCCCTCTCAGAATTATACCTATGGGCTGTTATTGTATCTAGGGGATTTAATTAAATTCAAAGTAATTCAAAGCTGACATAAAGTAATAAAAACAGTGAACTACAATTTCTTAATTTTATTTATGTACAGTCATCTGTTTAGATGTATCTACACCAAATAAAAGTCAAACACTACAAATAAAGTCTTTTCCTAGTTGTTAAGGCTCCCTTGTTTTGAAAAGTCTTAGTGCAACTAATCCTTTGGAACCAATGTTAATGATGGTACTTGAATTTATCTTCAGTATTAGAGGAATGGATATTGACAACTGTCATAATGACTTCACTGTTACTGTTATCACTTGAATTCACAATATTTCTATGTTATGTAGCTTTTGAAAATGTCACACTGACTACAATGTTATTGAGATCACTTGAGTTTATCTTCAAAGTATTTCTATGTTATGTAGCTTTTGAAAATGTCACACTGACTAAAGTCTATGTTGCTTCCAGACTAATTTAATCATCACTGTTTTCATCACTACTACTATAACTGGGTGTGGTACGCCAATGCTCTGCGAGTCAGTCTTGTCTAATAGAACTTAACTTCTTCGCTTCCGCCTTTTCCTTGAAGCCAGAATATAAGATGGAGAAGCCCAACACTGAGGGTCCCCACTCTTCCAACTGATGTAGGTACAGGGTGCTTGTTTAAATCATACACCGCTAGGTACAACACCAATGTTCTTCTCTGCTACAAGATGAGTGACAGGATACCTCTGACCTGAAATGTAATAGGTCTTACATAGCATCTGGCTCTAAAATCCTCCTACCCAGATGGTAGATTAGTGAGGCAGTTCAGAATAAGTGATGGTAACACAGAAAAGGTCGACTCAGTCAGTGACAAATAGGTTTATGCAATAATATAACAAATGATTACAACACACAGGAAAGGTAGACTCAGTCAGTGACAAATAGGTTTATGCAATAATATAACAACATTACAACACACACTTTCCTAATATGTCCATGACTGACATCACCAAACCTGCATAGGCCTTATGGTGAGTGTTGAGTGTCTAAATAAGTTTTATGCAATAATATAACACAGCATTACAACACACACACTTTCCCAATATGTCCAAGATTGACATCATTAACTGCATAGGCCTTACGGCGAGTGTTGAGTGTCTAGGCCTACTCAAACAATACATTAAATTACAATCTTTCCTCTTTTACTAGTTCCTGATAGTATAGTCTAGTCCAGCAATCAGAAAAGGCTTTAAAAGCTTCTGAAACTAACACCCCTCATTCTGTCCGGCCTTAGTTTTAAAGTCGAACATAATTTGTACAGCACAAAGTAGCTTTCCTTCTATGAATCACACAATGAAATTTTACACACACAATCACTTCCCTTAAACACTAGTAATTAATATTATACATATTATGACTTAATTCTCTTACCCACAATCTCAGATTCAACAGGCTTTTCATAAACCCATGCAGTCTGCTTCACTGGCAAATGGCGAAGGAGCTGGGTTCTGGCGGCTCAAGAGAAATATTCCAGATTTGTTTCCCCTTTTTATTACAGGTAGCGGGCAAAAGGAAGACAAGCGATTCTATTGGCTGGCTGGGTCAGTTTATGTTTACAAAAATTTCTGTAAAAACACCCTTTCTGCCCGATCTGTCGATCATACAAAACTTCGATAATTTATTCTTCCGGTGTTTCCCAACCGATTCTTTCCATCCCGGTCTTGTTTAAACCGGCCATTTGGGCGCTACCATTTAAACACGCTAACCTTTTTCTGCCTCCCTTGTAGCGTTTGCAATCACAGTTGAAACCGGGGAAAACAGTCTTCGCTCTAAGTTATACTGCATGTAATCACTCAAAACTCCTGTGTCCATGCTTCTACAACTAAATCCATGTATCTAATGAAAGTTTACGATTTCTGTTATTTTATTGTGCTCACTGTTCTGAGGGACATAACTTATCTTTTGGCCTGAAGTCACAAGTACACATTCACGTTTGCACAGATTCCATCTAGCAATCCTGCCGCCTACGGTTACTGAGACCGGTTTACAGCTCGTGCAGCGATTGGTAGAAAACATTTGTTGACATATTTTGATATATGTAGGCAAGGTAGGCTCTCGTTAATTGCCCTTAGATATTGGTTCAGGACTACGCTACATACGCCTCATCATCCCTGGTGTCTGAGGGTGGCACACTACTCTGCAAAGGCCAGTATCATAGTATCTTTGGGAAGCAGATGAATTACAACACCCTCAACGTTGTGTAGCAAATGTGACTTCATCCACAGAACATTTATACACTACACACATTAAAAGTTACTCAACACGGTCACTTGGGGCTATTCTGTTGCCTCATTAGATTCTTCCTTGGCGATTTTGTCTGTATAAATGCAGCATGTTGAGGAGCGGGTTTAATTTTACATTCTTGAGTGTGGTGTGTGTTCGTCTTACACACCTTGCACCACTTCCTCCCCGTCTCCTGGTTAGCAGAGGTCCTCTCCTGTTTTATCCTATTATAAGTTTGTGATGTGTTCTGTGCTTTATGGGAAAATCTACTAGATTTAGGCTGATTGTCGGAACAGGGGTGTGTAGATGCTTTTGCAGGCATATCAGTATATTTCCGTCTTATAGACTGAGCTTCTGCCAAAGCTCCATGAAACCTTTCAGCCAGAGTGAGTAACGTCTCAAGGTTTTCGGCCCCATGCTCTGCTAGCAACCTTCTCATATCTGATGTCATTGTGTCCTTGAGTTGTTCCATGATAATCATTTCCTGAAGCCTTCCAGAGACTCAGGAAAGTTTCCTAACGTGCGCCATTTTAGCAGACAGGATTCTAGGCGAGCTGCAAACTGTGCAAATGATTCCCCTATGTCTCTTCTGGCCAAACGAAACTGTTTCCTGTAAGCTTCTGAATTAAGTTCAAATCTTTGTAAAATGGCCTTCTTTAGAGTATCATATTTATTTTGCTCAGTAATCGGCAACTTCATGTACACCTCATATGCTGTTCCACGTAATCCTTGTGAGAGTTTGAGCGCCCATTTATCTTTGTCCAGACCATACGACGAGGCAAATCGTTCGAATCTATCAAGGTACGTGTCGATTTTCTCGGCGCTGTTGGAGAAAATTTCTAAAGGAAATGACATAGCATTTGTTCCTGTGGCATGACTGGTAATTGTGTTACCATCTACTGAAGGAGAGGCACCAGAATATTCTAATGTACTGGGGCTAGCCTCTACTTCAACTCTTCTAGCTTCTACGTCGAATTCCTTTAATCTAGTTTCATGCTGCCTTTCTTTTTCTCTCTCCTCTGCTTGTCGAATTTCTCTCCTCTCCTGTGCTTCTCTCTCTGCTCGCTCCTTTTCTAATCTCTCTTCTCTGTCAAGATGTTTGTCGATTTCGGCGCTAATGAAACTCGTTAACTCATTACCTACCATCCCCATGTCCTTAGCGAATTCCATTAAACTAGATCTTACTTTGGCTAATTCAGCCATTGTTTGTGCTGAATAAATCTTGTGGGTAACACTTATCTCCCCAAGAGGTTAACTGTCTGGAATCAAGGGTAATTAAATACCATGTAAGAATAACACTGCATTAGCAGCTTGGATATTTTGTTCTTCCCAAGCAGCAATCTGCTGCGGGGTGCATTCCCTAACTCCTTGAATACGACCGATGATAAGATCCGCAATAGGATTCGGTATAACATAGAAGACACGCGCGTGGACATCTCCGTAAAGAAGGGAGTAGCAATGTGAATGATAGCAGTTGGATACTTTTCCATAGTGCCACCAAATGTCACACATTTGACCACCTTTCCCGTCGCACAGGAAGGATCTATAAGAGATTGCTTAACTCCGATAGTAGTGCATCCAGAATAAAAAAGGACCGAGACTGGATTATTATTCACTAGACCTTTATGTAAGATAAGAGATCCTCTCCCGTCATGCGCAACTGCCGCAGGAAGAGCGGGAAGAGGGTGACCACAACTTAAGGTAGTTACAGTAGTCGGTTCGAACAATGTAGTGCATTGGGGGCATTGAGATGCTCTCCCAAAATCGAAAGCAGAACAAGTGATAGCATTAGAGTTTTTATTATCGTTTACTTGATTACAGGCTCCCTGAGACTCTTGTTGTACAGAGTTTACCTGATGATATGATCTATATTTTTGTTGTTGAGATCTACCGCGATTATTATTTCCTCTGAAATTATCATTGTTTGATCTAATTTAACCATTGTTCTGGTTTGAATCCCAGGTTCCATAGTCACTATTGTCATTTCCCCATTGATGAGAATATTTATCAGTTTGGTTTCGTTGTCTCCGTGAAGAATAGCTTGGATAGTTCCTATTGTGACTACCCCTGAGAAAGTTTCTATAATTGTTGGACCCAAAATAACGAGGACTATCAGATCGCCTCCAGTTCTTCGAAGAAGAACCATTATGTGATGGATTGTTTTGATTTTGAGCATAATTACGATTAATCATCTTATCAAAATTGTGTTTAGCACCTTGAAACTTACGAAGAAATTTAGAGCCATAAGGTGTTGCAGAAGCAACTGGTAAACCTTCCTTAACTGTAGAGCTGCTAACAGTTACATGAGGGTGCGCAGTGACATACTGGCAACAATATTCTTCCATATCTTTTATGTTTTTAGGTTTACGCTCATGTAGAAAGGCAAGAAAAGACTCATTGACAGATGACATTACTTTGTCTCTAAGTAATAAGTCCATAAGGGCTTCATATGTATGTTCTGTTTTAGACAGCTCAATCCATCGTGTGAATGTAAGACGTATTTTTGAGATGAATTTTGAGAATTCAACCTCAGTTTCTGGCAACATAGTCTTGAAGCGAAGGCGATAACCGTCTTCGTTAAGTTGATATTTCTTTAATAAGGCCGCTCTGACAACATCATAATTATTCTTGTCAGGCTCATCTACCATGATTAATATATTCAGAGCTTCACCTTTAAGTATCTCCGACAACTGATTAACATACTGTGACTTATCTACTTTATGAGTTTCACATGACCGTTCAAATCTATCCAGATAGAACGTTATATCATCAATGGAAGAATTGAAAGCAGGTAGTTTGACCTTGTAAGTAGTAGCATTTGTCTTATTAGAAGTTGACTGGTTATTTGGATCATTAGCATTACCCATATTCATCAACTTCAACTTTTCTAACTCCAAAGCTAAGAGTTTTTCCTCATGTTCCATTTTAGCTTTTCTCTCTTCAGCTTCTATCTTTTTCTGCTCGGCTTCTCTTTCTAACCTTTTATTTTCATTCTCCATTTGTAGCTGGATTTTTTTCTCCTCAGCTTCTCTTTCTAATCTTTTATTTTCAGCCTCTGCTTCTCTTTTTTGTTTTTCCATTTCCATCTGGAATTTCCTTTCATCTGCCTGCATCTGCAATCTTAAATTCTCAGCTTCTATTTTTGTGTGCTCATTTTCCATTTTCTGTCTCTTTTCTTCCGACTTCAATGCCTTGGCAAATTGAACTGTCGCGAATTCTTCTAATTTCTCACCAGCTTTACCAAAAGATTTCCCTTGCTCAATAAAGTACTCAAGTGTAGACATTATGTCTAATAATATGAGATCAGTAACCTGAAATAATAAATTAATTTATTCCAACCTCAACGATAACAAGTCTTTAATAAAGAACTTGTATAATCAACTCACTTTATCTCAATCTCTGTTGGAGACAAGTCCTTAATAAAGAACTTGTACAATCACCTTGCTTTAATAACACTATCAATCAATTTTATCTCCTAAGTGCACTAAACTACCAATAGTACATGACTAAATATATATATATAAACAGCGTATGACAACAAAGAATAACGTAAACAAAGAACAAGCATCAAGGACAAAACAATAACATTCGCAGAAGTCAAATAAATTATAAAGCGAAACTAAGGAAAATATCACAAAGCATGTGATGATAACTACGAAATATCAAACGAAACAAATGACACAACAGTGTATAAACATAAAGGTTGTATAGAACTAAACGAAAGGAAGAGGAGGCAGACAAATACAAACAAATCAAATCAAAAACTAAAGAACAGAAAAAATATGAGAAAAACAACGAAAAGTACACCTCGTCACAACTAAACAGAAATAACAACAAATGTCGCTAGCAATTTCCACTGGGTGAATTTGCAAAAGTCCCTAAAGAACGCTGTTATAGGCCCTCTGTAACGTTGGATACCCTATAACAGACACCGCCCAACCGTGAAACCCGCTGAAATATAAACATATAAATGACATGTAAACACATAAGAACATATAGCATATAATGGATGAGAAAATGCGGAAGGCTTAGTTCAAACACAACACAAAGGCACAGTTCACAACAACAAACAGGCCACTTATCTTAAGAAAATCCTATCGTCAACAACGGCGAAGATCAGGTACAATAGTCAGCATTCTAAGGATCAGAGGATCCAACGCTGAAGGGTACAGCTGAACTTGCTTCAAAATAACTGTAACGACGATGGTATCGGAACTTGACCTTCTGATAACAATTACAACGTTTGTGGTTTCGGAACTTTACCTTCTGATACAATAACAACGTTGGAATCGGCACTTGACCTTCTGATACAATAACAACGTTGGAATCGGCACTTGACCTTCTGATAGCAATAACAACGATGGTATCGGCACTTGGCCTTCAGTTACGACGAACTTGACATAATGACGACTAAAGCCCCATCAAGCTGGCACACCATAATGTTGAGGTCGAGATTGGTCATCATAAATGTTGAAGGTAAAAGGGTCACCATAATGTTGATGTGTAGTTTAGACCCCACGAATCTGGCCTACCATAATGATATGGTCGGAATCTGGTATCGTAAGATGTAGAGTGCTGCTTAATTGAGTGAGTGGTCAGGTCAACCTGGTAGTACACTGTTGTAGTGGATGTAGGTCAACAAACGTTGAGGCACTGACAGGGGTAATATAGACTCACTCGTACAGGCTTTTAAATGTGTAGTGCTCGTAAAAGGTTGTGGTTGATATGATGAGTGTGTGAGTAGACTTCATATAGAATGATGAATACGAATGCGTATAGGTTCTTGAACAATGTCACAAGACACCCACTCAACCACATGTAGAAGTCAGTAATGTTGACAACAGCTGACGTTTCAATAATTTATTACGATACAAGAACAAGGCACGCCGACATCATGATATATATATATATATATATATATATATATATATATATATATATATATATATATATATATATATATATATATATATATATATATATATATATAGTCATCTGACAAAACTTGGGACATCACAGCATAATAATAATGTTCAATGCAGCTGGCATTAATGGATCATAGGCAGGCTGTCCATATCATAGTGCTGACGACAATCTATATCTCTTCTCAGCTACAGCAAATTACCCCGCATTGGGAACGGGTCTTCAAATATATGAGTTTAAACAACTCTCGTCTGACACCAGCAAGTCAGGGTAACTTCTGGTATATAGCAGGCCGCGAAATATGGCGGGCCCCAGAATACAGTGTTCTCTGTGATTCCTTGGACAAACCTTGTTCAAGGTGATATCGCCGCAATAGCGGAATTCAATAAATATATAAAGTTCTTCGGGCATTCACCAACCCGGTACATTCAATGTCAGCATAATACGTGTGCTCAATTACTGGTATACTCGATGGACTCTTTCCCGCCCAGGGAAAAGTCACTAGGCTGTAAGCAAAATGTTATTTATGATTCTGGCAATAAAGAAAAATGAATGAAGGCTAATTTACCTTGCCATTCCTTCCGAATAACACCAAAAACTCACTCGCCTCCTAGGCGCTTAGAAATACAATATCGGGGAACAATCTTTAGACACACAGAGAACTTTCCTTCCCCATAATATAAAGCCAGGTCGAAGACGAACCAGACGTCTTGACCCTTTGAAAAATTACAGCTCGACTCCAGATCGGAAGTCTTTCTTAACGCGCCACAAAAGTCGCGCATGCGTCGTGGGCGATGTGGAACACATACTAGGAAAACCTGACCATTCAAGCCATATATGGTCAGGTAATAAGACATCGGTTCTAGTTGCAAACATTCCGAGAAAAGCTGCCATTCAAGCCATATATGGTCAGGCAACCAGACATCGGATCTATTATTAGACCGCTAGGTTAAAAACAAGTGGAATAACCACCACTGTTGAATTCAACCCAAGTAAAAAATGAGTAACTACCCTTTGATCAGGAATCTAACAAATAATGTCTCCAAATTTAAACAGGTACATTTAACAGACTATAAACTCAGCGAAATTGTCCGCAACAACCACCTGCTGAGGATCGTTCCTTTAGCCCACCCAATACTGAGGGGGACTAAAGATGTAGCTTAGGTACAATCTCTGTGCTCCTGCGAAGTTTCAGGCAGCTGGATTGACTCGACATACGTCCTTAGGTTGGATGACACGAATAAAACCTGTAACAAGTAAAAATAGGGGCTAATTTCTGTCATCAAGCCCACCTATTTCTAGTGTTTATGAAATGAGCGTGTGTCTCAGGTGTCTGCATGTAGGATGAATGACAACATGGCTCAGTATGAGTTAGCAATAGCGAGACAAGACAGGTGTCTACTTGCAAAACCTTCTTTCTGATAAATTAATACATGGATACATTCAATAATATAAATTCAATACATGAATACATCCAATAATATAAATTCAATACATGAATACATCCAATAATATAAATTCAATACATGAATACATCCAATAATATAAATTCAATACATGAATACATCCAATAATATAATTCAATACATGAATACATCCAATAATATATACACCTAGGTGTGATACAACCATTTCCTTTCCCCTATAATATACCAGGCCCTCTCTGACAAGTGCTATACTTGCTGGTAACATATATCCTAACAATATTGTTATGTTCTTATAATAGGAGTATATGAGACGAGGACTGTTTGGTTATATTTCAGGTTGGAGTTAGATGAGACAATAGATTGATGAGTCCTAACAAGGACTGTTTTGGTTATATTTCAGTTGGTCTGAGATAATAGATTGAAGTTATAGAAGACAATAGGTTGAGTCCTAACAATGACTGTTTTGGTTATATTTCAGTTGGAGTTATCTGAGATAATAGACTGAAGTTATGTGAGACAATAGATTGAGTCCTAACAAGGACTATTTTGGTTATATTTCAGATTGGAGTTATCTGAGACAATAGACTGAAGTTATGGGAGACAATAGATTGAAGTATGAGTCCTATTAGCCTACATCTTCATCAATAATATCAGGAAATACAATCATTATACCTAATTCCCCAAGATTCAATCAGTAACCTGATACGTGCATATTGAAACAATTTGTATTAATTACATTACATTATCTACTGAAGGCCTATTTTCCTACAAGGTTATCTTAAATATATATTTACCCTCTAAGATTTAAACAGGCCAGTGACTCGACTAGCGGAGCCGTCTGCTAGGTCAATGCACGCAGGTAAGCAATAAATCAAGGTTGACAGCTCCTCTTCCTCAGTCGGTCGTCGATCTGGCTTCGTGTCGGTGTTGCGTGTTTTTGCATAAAATCTCGCCCGATTATATAGGCAGGTGAGATAACTTCTACTGCTTAAGGAAAGCGTTTGGTTGGTTCCTGGCGGGGCAAGCTGATTGGTTGTCTGCAGTTCCGTACCATGCTCCGTACCGTCCTTGTCCGAAACGAGTCCCAGGAAAAACAGGGCTTATGGCTAATGTTATTCTGTTTTTCCGCCATATTGGGTGACAAGATGGCCGCCACCGACATCCGAAAAACAGGGCTTACGCCTAATTTTATTCTGTCTCAGAGACTGGTGAACGGTGCTCGTTGATTGGCTGGGTGATTAACAAAGAAGTGTGTTTACACTTTACGACACCTTGTTAGGACTCATATAACTCCAACCTGAATATAACCTATGACTATATCATGTATAATGATTGTATGTTATAGTATCATGTATAATGTTTGTGTATGACTGTTGAAGAAGGAAACCACCCGAAAATAGCCTACACCTGTATATATTTAATATAACTTTAGATTTTGTTTTACTATGAATGTATCAGGTATACTGATTATATCTTGGGGAATTAGGTATAATGATTGTATTTCCTGGTATGATTGTTGAAGAAGAAAACCAACCCGAAATATAACCTAACAGTCCTTGTTAGGACTCATATAACTACAACAGTGTTGTTAGGATATATTTTACCAGCCAGTATAGCACTTATATATGTTAAGGATACTTTTGAACAGAATAAAACAGAAATCAGAAGAAATCTTGTCAGAGGAACAGGCTGGCTTTAGACCAAAAAAAAGTACCTCAGAACAAATCTTCAATATTAGATTACTGATCGAAAAACATCTCTAACATCAACACGATTTATACCATAACTTCATCGATTTCACAAAAGCCTTCGATCGAGTCTGGCATGAAGGCTTATGGCAAGTAATGAGAAAATTCAATTTTGATACCAACATCATAGATATCATTGAAGCACTATACAAGGACGCAAGCAGTGCTGTTTTTGCAAGCAACGACATTGGAGAATTTTTCAAAACAACTGTAGGAGTTCGGCAGGGATGTATCCTGTCCCCAGTGCTCTTTAATATTTATCTAGAACATATTATGCAGGAGGCTCTCTACGATTATAAATCAACCATATCGATTGGAGGCCGACCTCTGTGCAACCTACGTTTTGCTGATGATATTGATCTGATAGCTGGATCAGAATCAGAACTTCAAGACCTTACCTCTAGACTGGAGAAAGTAACAAGAACGTATGGGATGGAAATTAATATAGAAAAAAGCAAGATATTGGTGAATAGCCATAAGAAACATGTTCCAACCAACATTACGTTAAATGGGCAAACGTTAGAAGAAGTTAACACCTTTAAATATCTCGGGTCCACTATATGTAGTGATGGAAGATCAAGTAAAGAAATCAAGACAAGACTTGAGATGGCCTCAGCTGCCATGACAAGGTTGAATGTGATCTGGAAAAGTAACATCAGTTTTCCTGTGAAGATCAAATTATACAAATCACTTGTATTATCTATTCTCTTGTATGGGTGTGAGAGCTGGACACTCACTGCAGATACGGAGCGAAGGATTCAGGCTTTCGAGCATAAATGTTATAGAAGAATTATGCGCATTTGCTATAAAGAGCACAAAACAAATGTCTATGTTAGAGAGAAGATAAACACCTATGCAGGCCACCAAGAACCACTTTTGTCAATAGTGAAACGTCGAAAGCTTGCCTGGTTTGGGCATGTAACTCGTCATGACTCCCTTTCGAAAACGATCCTTCAGGGAACAGTCGTAGGTAAACGGAGAAGAGTGTCGTGGAATATTCTAATCCACATATATAAATTATCAGGTAAATATAAAGCCTAACAAATACATTTAATAAAGAAAAGAGCAATGGTAAAAGAACAGTGCTGTCACAATGACTGTACTCGAAATCCCCTTGTTTTCTACTTCGTCGGCAAATTGTAACGCTTTCACGTTGATAGTAAAAGCCTACTGTGTCGCTGCACGCTTTCTTCAATGAAACGTGTACTGTATTTCTTTGAAAAACCTTGAGATACGCAAGCTGATCAATGACCTAGATTTAATATTTCATTCATCCCATACACGGCGTAACTAAAAAGACAGATAAAGCAGGAGAGAGAGAGGGGCGAATGAAGGCAGGAAGCATGCAATACTAAACACGCGTCGCGCGATACACAATTGCTGCCGTCACGCGTGTAAGGCCACATGCACTAACTTTTTTTCAGACGGACAGTGATAAAAACACTAACCTTCCCAGAGTTAGGTTTTAAAAAACCTGGAAAACGCTTATTAGGAAAGATGACATTAGATGGGTTTACGTTTGAAAACATGACAGTACCCAGACACCACATGGGGGATGGAAGTGAACAGGAGGTGGTAGAAAATACATATTTTGAACGCAGCCACTTAGCTCTTTTAAATTTGTATATTTGGGTTCCTTAGGGCTTGCTGACAAAGAATATGTAAAACGTTACGCAAATAGTCTAGGAATTACCAAGTTATGGCCAAAATAAAATAGTGGGGGTGCCTGACAGCATGAAATCATTTCTGCTCATAAAATTTTTTTATAACGTGTTTGAAAAAACATTACGTTACGGAAATAGCCTACCATGTTAACTCCTATTTGATTGGAGCGCAACAAATGTAAGACTAAACACGATTGGTCGGGCTATAAATACTATCTTGTGTTGTCAGGGGAAACGTGAAAAGGTGTACTTTTTTGAAAAGATGTGTAGACATGGTTTCATTGGTTAGAGCTGCGAATATACACAATTCAGAGCGTCTGTTCATTGCCACATCTTGTAATAAACCTACTAAGAAGCAGTGCGTTGAGCACCAGTGTATATTTTTATAAAATAAAGCCTGGGACATCGGCAGATCGGAGTTGTGCTATATTCATTGCCAGTCAACGAAACTGTTTATTATTTCTATGAATTGTGGGACCGTGGTCTTAAAGTTATTGAGCAGCACCTGGTTAGAGCTTTGCTGAAGCCAGAGGCGGACAGCATACTCCTTGGTCCATATAGCAACCAGTGGGGTGGCTCCAGAACTCATTAAAGTAATCGAGCAGAGGAGTCTTTTACTGCAGTCATCACGAAAGATAAGAGAGTGTGGCCATGGAGCTCAACATTATGTACCCCATCTTAAAATGACACTGTAAAATAAAATTAAGAGGGGAATTTAATTGTTTTTAATGCCAGGAACTGAGAACATCTCCAATACTAGTTCCAACAAAGACAAACTATTGAAGTCATGATGACAAATACCAACAGAGCTTGAACAAAACAAAACCAGTATTACCTCAGATTACTACTACACAACTGACACACATAGGATACTATTAATAATATATGTCACTACAAGATTCATATTGATAAATTCTGTACATATAACTTGTAATTAAAATTGATTGTGATTCCTGGTTCCCTTTGTATTTGAATCAGGACACATATACATTCATGACAGCACTGAATACATATTGTTATTTGAAAAGTTATCAGTGACTCCTTTAAGATATCCTTGTAGAGTGTTTTATGTATGTGAGTGTCACAGTGTTGTCAAGTGTGGTGGAATAAATTAAATTGTTTATCTGTCTGTTGTTGTTATGACTTACACTTCATCATACACATACCCTAGACAAATAACGTAGTCATCACACTATTCCAGAATAATTCTGACTGAGGTATACATATGTGGCAGCAAGTAAGGTTATCTATAATACACTACTCTTATTAGATATAGATACCTTCACAGCTGATCTCAGTCAGTACACTAAGTCCCCTATAAATATTTATAACAGCCCACTTCACCACAAAGAGGAAGGCAGAGAAAATCCTGGGCTGATAACATCAAAGAATGGGCAGGACACGGTTTTTCCACACTTGTACGCATTGCTGAGGACAGAGAGCAGTGGAGGACCCTGTCTGCTGATGCTTCCACCATGGCACCCCTACGACCCATGACGGGTTACGGGCTGAGATGAGATGATGATAGCACTTATCAGAGATGGCCTGGTATATTATAGGTGGAAGGAAACGGTTGTATCATACGGTGTACAAATTATTGGATGTATTCATGTATTGAATTATTAGAAAGAACGTTCTGCAAGTAGACACCTGTCTTGTCTCGCTATTGCTAAATCATACTGAGCCATGTTGTCATTCATCCTACATGCAGACACCTGAGACACGCTCATCTCATATACACTAGGAATAGGTGGGCTTGATGACAGAAATTAGCCCCTATTTTTGCCTTGTTACAGGTTTATTCGTGTCATCCAACCTGAGGTCGTATGTTCGGGTCAATCCTGCTGCCTGGAACTTCGCAGGAGCATAGTGGTTGTATCGGAGCTACATCCTTAGTCACCCTCAGTCTTGGGTGGGCTAAAGGAACGATCATCAGCGGGTGTTGTGTGCAACAAATTAACAAGAACAGAACTGTTTTAAGAGATGAGTACACATTAGTACCATTTCGGTCGGCAATTGTGAGCATTTAACTGTCAATGAAGAAAAAGTGATTTAGCGTAGTGATGAATTGATTAGAATAAGTGATAGTCACAGTGAGAAGTAGTAATAGCAATAGATTTCCACGAGTGAGATGGTAGAAATGTGATAGAGGCTGTCTCTGAAATCAAGAAAAATCTTCTCTCTTTCACCTATCTTCTACGACAGATTTAGATTGAGTCAGACAGTCTACACACATATATATATGAAATATATATATCCACTCACATACATACACACATACGACGACAGTTAGACGTACAGACGTGGGAAAAACTATGACAATGATTATATAAATATTCTAGAACGAGCTGACCAACACGCTGATTAATTTCAAGAGAAATTTTAATTATCATCTAAAATTTCTTCACAACACATAGAAATTACATCAAAGCATATACACATAGTCATAAAAAAAATCAAGGAATTGCTACAAGAAATGATAGACCCACAGTTAGATCTTATCCCTCGAGGTATGCCCATAGTCCTGTTAGAAGAAAGTGATAGCCCCAAGGAAAGAAGGATACATAGGATTAGGCCTAATATTTCCCCTTCTTAAGGTATGGACAGACTTGATATCTCTGCTCTATTTTAAGGGAAATATGATTAGCAATACTTGCATACAGAAAGTTAAGATAGCAAAATGGGTGCCCAATTACAACAATAAAAAAATCACTCCGTCCTGCATTCACTTTATTCATTCAGCCGAGCACACGTGCACATGTTCATACTCACAGCTTAGATAGCCACTTCTGGTAATACAATTTTTAGGACATTCACCTACAGACTCGTCAAGGGCAGTCTTTGACCAAGAAATCCCCAGTTCCAAAAAGACAGGATGAATTCTCTGCTTCCGGGAACGACTCCTTGGGTGTTCTTATTTTTCGGATGTCTGTTTAGGTCACATTAAAATTGTCCAGGCACGAAACATTAACAACGAGCACAGTGTCAATAGCTTAGATTTCTAGAATGAGGAATGTCAGATCGGTGTCTACTTTCAGGAAAGGACTATATTTGGTCACCACACCACTAGTCGAAACACCGTCGGAATGTTACTGACGTTAATATGTTACTTGCCACAACGGCTAAATTTGTACATAGAGTTTGTGCAGAAAATCTGATCTGGCTCAAAGGCCCAGTACAAAACATTTAGTCTTTAATAAAACCCGTTAGTGAGAGTTGTTCTCTGTCTATTAATGAAGACACACGCACTGTCAGACAGGTGTTAACTTGTAAACCCACGTGGTTTAAAGATAAAAATGTTTATGTTTCTCACAGGTATGTCTCTGTACTAAACGCCGGCAAAATTTGGGTTTACCCCAGTTTTCACTGCATAGGGAAGAAAAACCACAAATAAAATACTTATACATGCTACGTACTCGGATTATAACTTACATTTTTAAACTGCAAGCGTACCGCTTGACTTATCATTTAAACTTTCCTGTGAAATACGTTATATACATAAAATCAATCATCATTAATTAGGAATACCTACATGTTCCGTCACCACTCATGAAGCATCTAGCATTATAAGTTAGTTAGAAAAATGTATTCTCGTCTGATTATTTTAGCAGTAAAATTTAATTCCTTAATAGCCGACTGAGTTTAAGCTAGAAATATAATTTCTGTTTTCCACTGTAACTCGTCACTATAAAATAATACAGACTATATAAATTAAGTGCTCTGCACCAAATCTAACTAGTGAAATAAAATAAGCGATTTAACACTTTAAACACTTCACAAAATACTAGATAATATGTATAAGATTTACCTCAACACAGAACTACTAAGAACTTAAACCACTTCGACCAAACTAAATGCCATCTCTATTAACAGAGATTCTTAGGAATCGAACGAAGGCTTGTTCTAGTCTTGACTGCGAAGTTACTGAGTGAAAATGAAATCTAACTCCCTCCAGTATATATGAAACACCAGACAAAGATGTACACTATTTCCATAAACTACGCAATAGCCTCCCCTTTCCTTAACACCTTACGTTTAACACCTAAACGCATGCCGTAACTGCCACCTACTGACCGAGAGGGCGCGTGTCAGTTGCGAATCTCAGACAACTCGTCTCCAGTGCAGAAGCAGTTTTTCACACCTCCCCGAGAAACTCATCCTGAGAACCGTAACTGACACTTTGCTTTCTCGCACCTTACGCCAAAACTGGCCTTGGAGCGTGAGTGTCATATCACCTGACACTGAGAATCTACCTTGGAAGCTACATGTCAGATGCAAACTACCAGACAAATGTCTCCTCATCATGTCTGACGGAGTGAATTCTCACACTTCAGGCCCAGAAACTTAGCCGAAGAAACACTGTCCCAGGGGAAACTGTAGACAGCTGTCTGCTCCCCTGTCTGACGGAATGCATTCTAACACTCTGCGTCTCGTGTAGGGGCTGATACGTTACGTCATAACTGCGTTCTCAGTTTTGAGAAAAGAAACAGGTAAACGTTAGAATGGGAAAATAGTAATGTATATAGTCGCAAACGAACGAATGCGAAAAACACAAAAAGGATAAGAGAGTGATAATAAATAGAGGATACGGGTGAAAGAAAAAGAAGAAGATTTAGGCAATTTAATGATCATAAAATCTCTGTGACAGAACGTCCCCCCTTTAAGATATGGAATAACTCCATGTCTACGTTATGGAATTAAATTTCCTATATCCGTAGCTTCAGCGTGTCTGTCCTCTTCCATCTCATCTCCCCTCCATCTCTCCAATTCCTACTCACGTCTCCTCCCGAAGTTTCCTTTCTCTGGAATGTCTCCCATGCGCGCTTGAAAAGCGTCGCCGCTTCTGACATTTTTCAAAGATTTCGTGTGTGCGCAGTGGAATTTCCCTGCCACTATCGTCATCTTCGTCAGTTTTGGCGATCGTCAGGAGATGGTCGGAGGTCGGCACTGGTCTTTCCAAGTATCTCTTTATCAGATTTAAATGGAAAACATTTTCCTTTCATTGAATAGAGATCTGGTAGTTAGCCTTAGAAAACTTTTTCAGGACGGTAAACGGCCCTTGCCATCCGATCCTCAGTTGGTTGTTTCCGGTAGGGAGTAACACAAAAACTTTCTCTCCTGCTTCCAGTTCTCTCTCTTTCGCGACTTTCCTGTATCGGTTAGCGTGCTTTGTGCGTGCTCGCTTAAAGTTGGTCGTTGCTAGGTCCCATCCTAGTTTCAACCTTTCCTTTAAATCCGACACATATTTACTTGCTGAGACAACTGTCTCATCAGCCTTCTGGTCTGTCAGCTACCAAAGTAAGGCTTCAAGTGGGCCCTTAACGGGTCTGCCGAATAAAAGTGTAGCTGGCGGAAATCCTGTGGAAGTATGAGGAGATTCTCTGTAGCCAAATAAAGCTGCAGGAATACAAAGATCCCAATCTTCAGGTTTCACTTGTGCCAGTTTACTTAACATCATGTTGAGGTTTCCATTAACACGTTCCACGAGCCCATTTCCGGCCGGAGTATAAGGCTTTGTGTAGATGTGTTGGGTCCTCAAGATCTTCACGATCTCATCCATCAACAGGTTTCGGTATGGAGATCCGTTATCCGTCAACACTTGTTGAGGGAATCCCAACCGAGTGAAAATCTGCACGAGGGCTTCTGCGACATGCTTGGCATCTGCGCATGTTAGCGGGATAGCTTCTGCCCATAAAGTGCATGTATCGACTAAGGTCAGGATAAACCTGTTCCTTATTTTAGTCCTTTCTAAGGGTCCTAAAATGTCGATCACAACCCGTTCGAATGGTGTTCACACTATTGGCATTTCACCCAAAGAGACTGGGGGTGCCCGTTGCTTGGGTGGCACACGTTGGCACTGGGCACAGGATTTGACATATCTGATAATATCAGTATTTACTCCTGGCCACCAATAATGAGTGGTTATCCGTTGGTTTGTGGCGTTCTGTCCCATATGTCCGCTGAAGGGAAGAGAGTGCCCCATTTCTAGGATTTGGCTTCTGTACTGTTTCGGTACTAGGAGCTGGTTGTAACCTTGGTCAGGCTTGCCCGTTCTGCGATAAAGTACGCCATCCTTAGAAAAAATGTCCCCGTGCTGTCTGGGTTCCTTAGCCATGGGCAGTTTCCTAAAGCAGGGTGCCAAAGTAGGGTCCTTTTGTTGCGCTTCTTTAAGTTCCATGGGTAACAAATTAGGCGCAGGCTCCCGTTCCTTCTTAGTTTGCCCTCTTGTAGTTACTGCTGCCACAATCGGCTCTTCCGGTTTCCCAATACACACGTATCTCCCGCCAAGTATGACTGGGTAGATGGGGTCATCCATAACAGCCGCTTTGATCACACCTCTGACAAAATCAGAGTGGATCTCCACCAATGCAATGGGAAGCGCTGTAGGTGCATCACTCTTACGAACTCCACAAAGTTGGACGGTCTCTCCTGTCTCTTGACCGGGTTTAACCAGGTTTCTGGCAACAATGCAATCATACGAAAGCCCCGTGTCAAATAAACAAGAAGTTTGAGAACCGTTCATAATAACAGTACCTCGCGTTGAGGGTGTATCCCCAACAGGTTGGGAATCACTGTCAATATTTCCGCCTTGCGAGGCTGTTAGCAAGCATCAGATGCGTTTAGGCTCGGTGTGCTCACTCTGATCATTAGCCCCGTGCTCAGGGGTTTCCCTTTGCCACCTTGACCTTTCTGGCTGCGCTGCTATGTAGGGCGGTCGGGTTGATCAGACTGTTTACTGTGGTTGCTGGGGTACTTGGTTTTGTAGAACTTAGATTTTTCAGGAGGGAGGTTTTGAGGTCCAGTTTCTTTGTGGTTATTCAGATTAGAAGCATGAGAAGCATGAGAAGATTGGTCTAGATTATTTTTCCGAAAATGCTCTTCTGTCGGTTTACGTTTTGTGGCCGGTAGTTCAGCCAGCGCATTGTGATATCGCTCAGACGTTTCTAAGATGTCTTCGAGCTTTTCTGCCCCCTGCTCAGCTAGAAATCTCCGGGTATCAGCAGACAAAGTGTTCTTTATTTGTTCTGTTAAAACAAATTTCTCCAGACCTTCATAGGTAGAGGGGAGCTGTGAAAGCTCAAGGCACTTTGTCAAATATCCCTTCAAACGAGATGAAAACTGCTGGAAAGTTTCAGAGCTCTCCTTCCTGCTGTTGCGAAACAGTTGCAAAAATTTTCGAGCATTCATTTCGAAGCGCTCCAGTAACGCTTTCTTCAACACATCAAAGTTGTCTTGTTGGCTGGTCTCCAGTTTGGCATAAACATCATACGCAGAACCTTTGAGGGCCTGGGAAAGTTTCATACACCAACGCGACCTCTCTAAACCGTACAGGGTTGCAATTTTCTCAAATTTTTCTAGCCATGTGTCAATCTTCTCATTTGGACAAGGGAAAGATTCTAGCGGAAAAGACATAGCAGTGAGATGAGTAGATTGTGTGTTAGAAGGATCAGTTAAGGAAGAATGAGGAGAAGACTCTCCATTGCTGGAGGTAGAGGCAGCACCACGACTTTGGAATTCTAGAGTTTTAAGAGCTAACTCATGCTGTCTCTCCTCCCTTTCCTTCTCATGCTGTCTCTCCCTCTCCTTCTCTTTTTCCTCATGCTGCATCCTGCGAATTTCCATTTCCTCATCCATCTTCCTCTGCTCTCTAGCTTCGGCTGCTTATTTTTCATCTTTAGCTTCAGCTGCTTTCCTCTCCGCGTCATATCTCTCCAGTTCGTCTCTGACAAAAGCTTTCGCTTCTTCTCTTTCCAAACCTTCTTCTCTTGCCTCGTCCCTGAGGAGTTGTCTAAGCTTCGCCCTCTCTGCCATAGTAAATAGGTGACTGAGACTTAGTCGAGAACGAAGTCAGTAAAATGATACGCTGGTTCCTTACCATTTACGAGATAATACCAAAACAATAGATGATATACTTATAACCTGGGATACCTCCTCCAAAAATTATAGTGTCTAATTATCGCTGCTATTAATCGGCAATAAAGCACCTAATGCAGACGACTACGCCAAATAAATGGTAGTTAAAGATTACTCACTGAAAATTAAGTTGCTACAGTGGAAACAAAATAATTATTGCAAAAAATTTTTAGGAGAAAAAAAAATCCCTTAATTTTTAATCCACTATCAAGTTCACCCCTGAAGACAGTTAGGGTAAGGGAGGCAATTTACAGGACGTAATTGTCTGAACGCACTCCTTAGCTTTGCTCAAACACCTACTTCTTCAGAACCCTGTGAATGATATACACTCACAAAACTTTACCAGCGTTTAGTATTACAAAATCAGTAATTAACATATATTCCGACAAATTCAACCTGTAAACCAAATGTATAATGCTCAAAAATGCTGTGGAAAAACAATTATTAGCCGTGTGGTCAGCACGCCCATAAAACAGATCGAATATGTCTTGGGGATAGTTATTTTTAAAAAGTACAAAACTCACAAGACATCACACTCTTACTCTATATCAGAATAAAGAAATTTAATCCTGCAAACTAGCTGATATTCGTATTTGCTCAGGACTAGAGTTCAATTCCCGAAAAAAAAAACGAGCCACCATTCTGTCGTCTCGTTTTCCTGTTCAAAAGTTCAAAATCCCGTTAGACGAGCCAACCATTCTGTCGTAGATTTTTGATAGGGGAATTAAGACTTGGGTTGGTCCCTTCTGAATTGATTAGAATAAGTGATAGTCACAGTGAGAAGTAGTAATAGCAATAGATTTCCACGAGTGAAATGGTAGAAATGTGATAGAGGCTGTCTCTGAAATCAAGAAAAATCTTCTCTCTTTCACCTATCTTCTACGACAGATTTAGATTGAGTCAGACAGTCTACACACATATATATGAAATATATATATCGACTCACATACATACACACATACGACGACAGTTAGACGTACAGACGTGGGAAAAACTATGACAATGATTATATAAACATTCTAGAACGAGCTGACCAACACGCTGATTAATTTCAAGAGAAATTTTAATTATCATCTAAAATGTCTTCACAACACATAGAAATTACATCAAAGCATATACACATAGTCATAAAAAATCAAGGAATTGCAACAAGAAATGATAGACCCACAGTTAGATCTTATCCCTCGAGGTATGCCCATAGTCCTGTTGGAAGAAAGTGATAGCCCCAAGGAAACAATGATACATAGGATTAGGCCTAATATTTCCCCTTCTTAAGGTATGGACAGACTTGATATCTCTGCTCTATTTTAAGGGAAATATGATTAGCAATACTTGCATACAGAAAGTTAAGATAGCAAAATGGGTGCCCAATTACAACAATAAAAAAATCACTCCGTCCTGCATTCACTTTATTCATTCAGCCGAGCACACGTGCACATGTTCATACTCACAGCTTAGATAGCCACTTCTGGTAATACAATTTTTAGGACATTCGCCTACAGACTCGTCAAGGGCAGTCTTTGACCAAGAAATCCCCAGTTCCAAAAAGACAGGATGAATTCTCTGCTTCCGGGAACGACTCCTTGGGTGTTCTTATTTTTCGGATGTCTGTTTAGGTCACATTAAAATTGTCCAGGCACGAAACATTAACAACGAGCACAGTGTCAATAGCTTAGGTTTCTAGAATGAGGAATGTCAGATCGGTGTCTACTTTCGGGAAAGGACTATATTTGGTCACCACACCACTAGTCGAAACTCCGTCGGAATGTTACTGATGTTAATATGTTACTTGCCACAACGGCTAAATTTGTACATAGAGTTTGTGCAGAAAATCTGATCTGGCTCAAAGGCCCAATATAAAACATTTAGTCTTTAATAAAACCCGTTAGTGAGATTTGTTCTCTGTCTATTAATGAAGACACACGCACTGTCAGACAGGTGTTAACTTGTAAACCCACGTGGTTT
>JAMPIV010020557.1:0-270000 GCA_024509875.1 Oreohelix idahoensis
TAGGGGGATGGTAGGTTGTTGGGGGATTTTGTATGATTTGTATGAAGGAGAGAGGTGGGTTGGGGATAGTATGTTGATTGTGGAGTTTTAGAATAGGGAATGGGTTTTAAATATTTGTGGTTGGAAATAGTTAGAAGGTGTGTAATAGGATTTAGGTTAATGATTATGTGGTTTTATATGGGAGATTTTTAGGTAAGTGAGTTAGGGTGGGGAGGAGGTAAAGTTAATTAATGATTGAGGAATGGTAATTTGGGGAGGAAATTTATGTTTGTGGTTTGGTTTTTGTGATTTTATTAGTATGGTTTGAAGTAGAGAAAGGTATTGGTAAGGGTTAGATGATAAAAGAGTTTAGTGGTTAAAGGAGATTGTATTAGATATAGGATGATGGGGGATAAAAGGGAGGTTGTTTGAGTTAGATATTTGTTGTGTTAGTTGTATTGTTGGGGAGTGTAGGGGTTATAGGGATGGTATTTGTAGAAATAGTTGGGTTTTTGATGAATTGAGGTACTGGCATTGTTAAGAAGTCGACTTATTTTCAGAGGTTATCTGAAGCTCACATTTAAAAGGAGTGTCCACCAAGAAAGAACATTGAAGCAAATCACGACTAAAGACAATACAAAGTGGATGATATAGTAATTTGCTGATTGCCAGATAGGCTGTTGTGTAAATAAGATGAGGTACTGTCATTGTTAAGAAGTCGACTTATTTTCAGAGGTTATCTGAAGCTCACATTTAAAAGGGGTGTCCACCAAGAAAGAACATTGAAGCAAATCACGACTAAAGACAACACAAAGTGGATGATATAGTAATTTGCTGATTGTCAGATAGGCTGTTGTGTAAATAAGATGAGGTATTGTCATAGTCAAGAATAAATGAATAAAGGTTTAAGCAACTCTGACATCCTTGAGACAAGAAATGCGCTCTCTCATTGAAGGGTAATCAGAGGAAAGAAAAGATAAAGGTGAATTTGACATCCTTGAGATAATTGAGGTGCTGTCTCATTTTGACAGTAAGTATGAGGAGGCTACAGCAGCTGTATATGACATGATTTATTATGTGAACCGTGAATTCATATTGATGCATTTCAGAGTTAGGTCTGACAGGTCTGTAGATTTAAACAATATAACAGAGAGATAAGAAAGCAGGATAAATTGTGGGCAGAATATATATATATACAAGAGTCTGTGGAAAAGGAAATAAATAATACCCTGTTTGGAACATAAAGTGAATTGAGGGCTAGATACATGGAAATGAAATGGAGTTTTTGAAACATACTCAATTGAATAATGTTGGAACCTATGTATTGTAAATAAACCTGTTGTCAGTTTGAATTTTCCCCACACAAGTTGAGTTGATTATTAAAAGGGTGTGGAAGGACAGGAGTAATAGCATATAATTAAAATCAAGGTACGCCAATATACGATCCAGTTGCTACTTAACATCTAGGAGGGAAGAACGAGTCCTGGGGGTAGAAAATAACAAAAACATATCTCATCCAAGAATCGTCACCTCTGGCGGAAAGGGCCAGTAAAAGAGATAACCTCACTTGGAAGATAAGTGAAAGATATAGTCTGACAGATTGAGTAGTCAACAACTAGGCCTGCCTCAGTCACCTAGTTAAAGAAAGACGATAGCACTGTCACACGTTGTTAATTTGGTGACTTTTGGACCAGTCTTCAAATACAGCAGGCACACGGTTACACCATTGATAATTTGGCGTGTAACTAGTCCTCGGGCACTGTCACATCCCGATCTAGGTGGTTATATGTTTAAACTGCGCGATTAGAAAACTCTGTATGCGTGTGGCTTTGCGTCGTTTATTCAAATCTGCTAGTAGAAATTGCCCCGCCTTTCCCAATTTGCGAGGCCTACAAACCACTATCGCTTGTCAATAATCGTATTTTTCTGTCGTTCTTTCATTCCTCCGTCTCTCTTCTCTCGCTCTTTCTTGGAACGAATACGTCTTGATTTTGTCTAAACGTTACAGTTAATTTCAAGGACAGAGCATTGAAAACGTGCAGTATTGGAAAAGAGGTATCGTTCGTTTTTGCGTTACCGGTTTGAATCTACCGCAAACTGGGGCGTAGGAGATGCAGTACGTCCACAACTCTGGACTAGTGGCAAATTTATTTAGCATAAGGGTTAATAATACTGCCTTTGGCGATTGTATCAATGATCTTACTACATCACTAATAAGGCAAAGCTGCCAATTGTAATCTTCCGGTGTTATCTTGTGTTTCGCACTAATGACCGGTCATCAAAGCATCTTTTTTGGGGGATGCCTAGCTGGCCGGGAGGATAGTGTGATTCGCTTGTATAGCTAGGCGGTGTTGTCGTACGGAAGGTCCGGGGTTCGAATCCTGGGTAAGCCACTCACTTCTGTTGTTTTTCTGTTGTCTAGTGTTCTACTTCTTTATTTCTTCTGAGTGCCTGAAAACATACCTTTATGTTTGTCTAATATTTATTTACTGTTTACAGGCCTCGGGTTTCCCTTCCTTATGTGTTATTAATGTTTTTGCCACAGTTGGGTATTTTTTAGTAGATCTAGGTGTTTTTGGCTTCCGTCTGGGTATCTAGGTATTGTTTTTCCAAATCTGAATTAATCTGGGTATATTTGACAATTGGCATTTACATATATGTATATTCTGTGCACTGGGCATTATACATTAAATTTATATTATAATTAAATGTAAAAAATTATGTGCTATATATTTTTGTTATCTACAATACTTAGTCATTTTTGCAATGTGTTTTAAAGTAGGCCTATTCTTTTTAAATTTTAGACTCGAGCAGATAAACAGCATATTGGTTTTATTATTTTATTATACGATTATAAAATGAGCGATGATGAAGGTACGCTAGGTAGTTGTAGCAGCATGGTGACACACACGCCACCGCGTAAAAAAGTGAAGCCATGGTATCAGGAAGTTTTTTTGTGAGGAATGGCTAACAGACAGCGAACTGAAGGATTAGAGTTTGTCATAAGTTTAATCCTAGTAAAAGCGTGGTTGGAAGATGTGCATGAAGGACGTTGTCGGCAGGGATATGCAAAGATTTTGGAACTCTACAATCAAGATTCCACGTTGCCAATTCATGCATATGATATTGACAACGGAGAAGTTGTCGACATGGATGCCGAGTCGCTGACAAGTGACAATTTTCAACAGTAACAAGTTACAACTAACATTTTATATTTGATTTGAGGAACATTTTGTTAATGTAACTACTATAAGTATGTTACTGTTAAAATATCTCACTTTCAAGAGTTCATATATTGGGGTGTTAATTAAATCATTTTTATATAATTGTGAATATTTGGTAATAGAAAATAAAATAAAAATGAAGAAATACATAAAAATGTGTAGCACACAGCTCATTTGTGCTAAAGTTGCACTAACAGATTGTGTAAGCATCGTCTATCTCGTGTATTTTAGTCATAAAATCATCTGAGTATTTCTGGGTTGTTTTTTTAGAAGAAAATCTGGGTTTATCTCTTGAGTGGCAACATTGTTTACGAGGTTCTGCATTCCTTTAGAATTAGATCATCTCAAGAAGCCTAGCATCCCATTATCTTCTACCATGCAGAATGTACCAGAAATGTGACGTTGAAAGACACATTGCCAGCAATTAGACATGATGTAATAAGTAATTTCAATGAGGATTTTATGATTATTATTAATACGAACAAGTAGCCAGACAAAATATGGGGGTCATTTCATTTATTTCCATTTTCCTGCAGAAGCAAATCAATGTCGCGCAAAGAGTGGCACAAACGCAAAGAAGCTTTATCTATGATGAGAAAGGGTGCTTCCATGGCTAAATAATATAAATATAAGATAGAGATACATTAATTTCCTATTACTCGTGGGTTTTTGCTCCGCAGTGAATATGTGTAGTTATGTCTTCTTTCATAGCAGTTAGGGTTAGGTTTAGGGTTAGGATTAGGGTTAGGGTTAGTGTTAACCCTAATACTAACCCTAATCCTAACCGTAACTGCTACGAAACAAGACATAACTACACATATTCACTGCGGAGCACAACCCACGAGTAATAGGAAATTACCACAGATATGAATATTTCTAAGCCTAAGCCTTGTTGA
This sequence comes from Oreohelix idahoensis, assembly GCA_024509875.1. NCBI lineage: Eukaryota > Metazoa > Mollusca > Gastropoda > Stylommatophora > Oreohelicidae > Oreohelix > Oreohelix idahoensis. The sequence continues at coordinate 4,100 of JAMPIV010020557.1, forward strand.
TTCGTCGATTGCATTGTAGTTTTCTAACGGTGATCATTAATTGTCTTTAGCCCCTCTCTCTCTCTCTCTCTCTCTCTCTCTCTCTCTCTCTCTCTCTCTCTCTCTCTTTCTCTCTCTCTTATAATATCTAATGTCCCCACTTTGAGATCTCTCCAAGCTAGTTTGTCAGCTCTCTCATCGCCGTGTGCCACTGCATGACTATGGACAGTAGATCCAGACCAGTTCCTAAAGACTCAATGTTAGCTACAGAGGTTTTCCATTCCTGCCGTAGCCAACTATTATGGAAGCATGGACTGAGAAACCGACACAATAAATGTCCTGGTTAATGGGGTGTCATAAAGCCACCTGACATTTGCCTATATCTCCATTCTCAGGATGGAGGTTGTTGTTCAGCGACGACCCTGTCATTTATCCTCTCAGAGAAGCACCAACCTGAAATCTCACCACTGAGTACAGACCCATCAATGTAAACATTGGCATCATCATCACTGACATGATCATTTATCAGTTTATTAATTTTCAGCTCTGTTTTTCCGTTACCCCAAGCTTTGCGTCCCCTGCCAAGGCTGTTGTGTGAGATAAATATAAAAATCACCAGTAAGCTGAAAACAGAAGCAATGAAGGTCGGCTTAATTGCAAGTCCACTCAACCTCCATGGCAAGAATACCTTGATCAAACAAGTCAAAGCGGTCAAATGCAAAGGAAATCTTTTCACGGAGGATTATTGAATAGAGAGAGGAATATAACTGTGTTGTCAAAAAAGACAAACGTAATAACTTACAAACCGACTCTACAGCTCCGGCATCCATTCGTTTCAATGAGGAGAAAGAAATAGCTGACAATAGCATATTCGTACCAACTTTTTGATGCCGGCGCCAAACATTCATTCATTACCTATTCAGCTCTCCGTAACCACAGGCCTTCAACAAATACACACTAACCTTTCTAGCCCAGTGACATTCATTCAAAGTGTCTCCATCATCATCATGTGATGTATTTTCTCCAGAACATTGTCTCCATTACAGCTGCTCTGAACGCATCACGATTCTGGGCAAGTCGACCTGCATCAGCCAAAGACAAGTTCAGACTCTCTGTGATGTCCTTGGTTCACCGTCGTCTAGGTCGACTCCTTCCCCTTTTTCCAGGGACCATGCCTTCCATCACTATTTTCTTCCAGACTATTATGTCTTTTTATATCGGTACAACGTGTCTCCATACCTCCTTAATCCCCTTCATGTCTATCTCTAATTCCCCTCTCCATGGGTGTATATTTGTTGAGTCCCCCCCTGTCGTCAAACATGGTCACTACCTAAAGGATAAGACCTCCTGTAGAACCCAGGGGTCTCAGAAGAAACAAAGAAAGAATATGGCTACTGATCTATTGGACGCATCTATTATGAGGTTTTAAATGGGGGTGGCAACCTCATCTTGTAAACAAATTGTAAAATAAACCACTGCTGCAAAAGCACATGCAATACTCTGGGACCGGCTTCATGCAAGGTGAACAGATGCAGAAGTGGCCATGAAAGGTAATAAAAAAGAAGAAGTGATAATGCTGATGATGATAGGTTAAGCTGTAATATAAATATGCGAGAGACAAAATTGCAAGTATCACCATGACAGCAGATGAGAAATTGGGATGAAAAAGGTTAGCGGAAGCAATACCATTCACACGCTACATAGAGGAACTAATAATAATAAAATGACATTAACAATTTGCTTCAGTGCAGCCAAATCTGCTATAATAATAATTAGGGCTAAGACCTTTAACGATTAATTAATCGATTAATCAGTTAAATTTTTGGTACATTAATTGGTGATACAAATTTTAATCGATTAATCCATGTTTCGCATTTTTTTTTCTCTTAAATTTGATAGCGGGGAAAGAACTAAAATAATGAGAATAAATGCAAGAGATTATAACGAGGTCAAACTTGAAGACACACCACTACAAGATGTAGAATCTTACTGTTACAACAGGCTTTCATTAGATCCATATTTGTACATTGTCCTTTCTACATTGAGCTTGTTGAACAATAAAGAATGGCTTATATTTTAATCCGTCTGCTTTTACTGGATATAAAAAGTGTTTTCTTAATCGAGCGATGGTGCTAATAGATGGTATTCGCGAATGATGAGTATTCTGACCAATCCAACTTGATAAAGTTGACAACGCTATGTGGGTTTGAGTCCACAAAAACAATACGATTTATTACGCAGACATACAATCAATCATGGCATTTCAAATGGTACATCATATCCGTGCATTCCAATATCGTCTCCTATATAAATTCCTCTATCGTCAAAAGGTCTGACTGTTTACACGCGATGCCGTATGTCGGTCATCCGGTAACGAACAGTCATAGATTTGGCGACGTAATATTCTGCCAATTAAATTATAATACTCCCTGTATTTCTTCTGAAACGAAGACTACACATCACAATGGGATGACTTGATCCTGCATCCATAAATAAAAGCCGACCCCTTTGGCTTATAGTTAAGGAGAACCTCTGCACGATATATCTCGGGAGCGAAGCATAACGCGTCCGACTTGAACAAAGTTCAGACTATGAAGAGTGCATATAGATCGTTACCATGCCTTCTCCCTTTCCTGTGCTTCTCTTTCCTCTTTCGCTTTCTGGTCAATCCTATCCTTCTCCCTCAACATGTAGGACTTAGTCTCCTCCTTATCCATTCCCATATCATGAGCAGCCTCACGCCATGCAGCTCGAAACTTGGCCATATCTGTCATCTTACTTGTGAACTGTTGTAAGCTCACGAATACAGACAAATGATAGAAAGAAGCAACTACCTGTTACCTACTAGGAAATATGCTGTCGCAAAAACCCGAACTCAGACTAGCACCAAGTCTGATTAATCGCTGTTAACTTGAAAAAAAAATGTTAAGTTATCCAGCTACCCTACCCAAAGCCCCGAATTTACCTTCCTGTTAAGAAAATAATTCAGTTAACCATCAATTACCTCTAAGTCATCAACAACCTTACTACAGCTACCATCCAAACTGACTGCAACCTGTGGAAAAACTTATAGCTGGATCAGTAGCTCAAGTGTAGGGGATATTTAAAGAAAATCTATTTCCAGAACTTTGAACAGAGACAATCTATGAATCTAGATAAGATCACAGAATTGATCCCAAGGACGATCGCCACCCACTTTGTCACGAAGTGGATTTAAGACTAGAGGCTGACTAAATAAGAGACAAGACACTAGTTGTAAGAAAGACTGAAAAAGATAGATTTAGATGGAAATGATAGTGAAAAAGTGGCAAGTTAATGGTTTTATTAGACAGTTTAAAAAAAAATGTGTTTTCAAATTAAAAAACAGGTAATTATTTATAACATAATTGCATACAAGTGGGGTACAACAAGTAAGAGACAAAATTTGATAAAAATCCACACATTTTTTGTATTATAGCATAACATATTTTATTTCAGTTTGGCCTCCCAATACGGAAATTATCCGACTCTTGTCACAAAATTCTCTCTGTTTTTTTTTGTGTTCGAGTGAAGTCCCCTTGTGCCGCCTGCCTGCGCAGTCTTTTGTTTCATTGTTGTAAAAAAATAAATACCAACAGTTATTGACAGAAAGCATGGAGCAGTATAGAAGAGAAAACCCAGAAGAAAAAGCAACCGCAAAATGGGAATGCTTAAAAACAAGCATACAATCAGCAAATGCAAATTTACCTAAAAAGGAGTCTAAGAAAAATCAAATTTGGATGACAGATGACATCTTGAATAAAATGGCAGAAAGAAAGAAAGCAAAAAATACTCCAGAATATAAAACAATAGACAATGACATACGTACTATGTGTAGAGAAGCAAAAGAACGGTGGATAGAAACAAAATGTAAGGAAATAGAAGACTTGGAAGCGAAGCACATGACAAGAGATATGCATGAAGAAATAAAGAAATTATCAAATCGGTCGCGGTTTGCACAAGGAGGAAGCTGTATCAAGAACAAAAATGGTGTAATATTACTTGATGAGAAAGACATATCAAACAGATGGGCAGAATACGTAAAAGAACTATTCGAGGACAACAGAGGTAAAAAACCATCACCAGATTCTAATGAAGGCCCACACATTCTCAGATCAGAAGTAGAGAATGCCATTCATATGATACAAAAAGGAAGATCAGCAGGCATGGATAACATAAACATTGAAATGATAGAAGCTCTGGAGAGCTTTGGTATAGATACAATCACAGAAATATGCAATGATATATACAATACAGGATATTTACCACACGACATGAAGACATCAGTTTTTATAACATTGCCCAAAAAACCAAATGCAACAGAATGTTCAGACTTCAGAACAATCAGCCTGATGAGTCATGCAATTAAGATACTGCTCAAAATCATACAGGAAAGAATAAAAAGTAAAGTAGACAGCGAAATCCAAGAAGAACAGTTTGGTTTTAGACGGAACAGTGGAACAAGAGAGGCAATATTTTGCCTAAGAAGATTAGCAGAAAAATATACAGAGGTCCAAAAAAGTATGTATATGTGCTTCATTGACTATAAGAAGGCTTTTGACAGAATCCATCATGAGAAAATAATTGAATGCCTCAAAGACATAGGTATTGATGGAAAAGATATAAGAATACTCAGTAACCTTTATTGGGAGCAAACTGCCACAGTAAGATCGGGAAGGAATTATTCACCATACATAGACATAAAAAGAGGTGTCAGACAAGGTTGTGTGCTGTCCCCCTGCCTATTTAATTTATACACCGAAAAAATTTTCAAACAGATACAGGAAATACCAGGACTGAACATCAGTGGAAGATCAATAAACAACCTTAGATATGCAGATGATACCGTGTTGTTAGCTGAAAGCGAACAGGAGTTACAAGAACTAGTGAAGCAAGTGAACAGTATAAGTCATGAATATGGACTCGACATTAATATTGAGAAAACTAAAACTATGATAATTAGCAAAACAGATGATAAACCCACATTAAAGATAAGCGTAAATGGGAAAATCCTGGAACAAGTCAAGAGCTACGTATATCTTGGTCATATAATAACAGAAGATGGCAGATGTGAAACAGAAATCAAGAAGAGAATAGGAATGGCCAAAGCTACATTCAACAACATGAAACATATACTGACATCCAAACAGTTATCTCATAAATTAAAACTGAGAATCATAAAGTGTTATATATATTCTGCATTTCTGTATGGTGCAGAAACATGGACGATGAATAAGCATTTGGAAGAAAGAATTGAGGCTCTTGAAATGTGGATATATAGAAGAATGGGGCGTATCTCATGGAAAGAGATGAAAACAAATAAGGAGGTCCTAGAAAATCTAGGTATGAAAAGAGAACTAATGAGAGAGGTCAAAGTTCGGCAGCTAAAATACTTTGGCCACATAAAAAGGCATAACACCTTGCAGAAGACCATAACAGAAGGGAGAGTTGAAGGTAAACGTGCAAGGGGAAGACAGCGCTATAAGTGGGAAGATAACATCAAGAGATGGACGGGAAAGAGTCTATCAGAGTGTACCACCAAGACAAGAGACAGAAGACGTTGGAGATCCATTACAGCCAACCTCCGTTGTGGAGATGGCAACTGATGATGATGTATAGCGGTTCCCTTCGTTGTCTTTCATTGTCTCGACACGTAGAGTTACTTGCAAACTACGTTCGTTACCTTTAGGGTATTTACCGTTGTCCAGTACCAGACATCTTTTAATTCGTCTAACCAGACGATTACTTACATTTAAGTCAGTGCCGGGGGGGGGGGGGGGGAGTAATGGGGCGGTTGATATGAAATAAAGGTTTCGGTCCCAAAAAATGCCGTGCTGAAGTCATATGTGTCCGCCGAAAGGCACAAATAACGCAGCTTTACTATAAATGGACACACCGCACCCAACCACCAAAAATAAATAAATAAATGAAAAATGACGAGGTTTTCTATATTTGAACCTATACCCTAATGTAACCGACCTAACTTTTGCTCAGTTCCAACTGAGCCTGCCTTGCTGAAAGGTGCAAAACTAATTTGAAAAGAGGATTACATACCTATATTAATATTTGTTACAAACTAATATGGATTAATAATAAAAATAAATGTATTTATTTATTTAACTAACACAAAACCAGACCACAAGGTCTTTTGTAACTCCACGTACGCCCAAATATAATCGACGAACTTTGTGTAAAAGATGGACGGGTCTTAATTCGCCAACACTCGTTAAAAGAAAAATAAAATATGATAAAACTGATACATATCAAGCGTATTAGACTTAAGTATGTTTAGTAAAACATCGTATAATCAAGATTTGAGTTACGCCAGAGTAAGGCATAGCAGGCACAAACACACATACGAGAACACAACAATCAGTTGGTACAAAAAAAATGTGTTACCATGATTCCACCTGTGTAAATCTGTCAAGGTTAATTTTCATTCATGAAAACAGTGACCCAAAAATAAAAAATAAAACAATAATGACCTGATTTCCGTCATGCATTCTCTCCCACGTTGCTTTTGGTTTTTTCCTCTGCCTTTTCTTGAACGTCTATTGCAAGGTTTCTTAACCATTTTTAATTTGTGTGTGTGTGTGTGTGTGTGTGTGCCATGGACCCCTGTGATTGTCATATGAAGTCTATGGACCCTACTTGATTGTCAAATGGACCAGTTCCAGAAGAAAAAAATGCACATTAAAGGATGATTAGACATTTTATATTATACATTTTAGGTTATGTTCACGGACTTTCTAGAATCCACTCATGGATCCCGAAGTGGTCCGTGTTCCACAGGATAAGAAACACTGGTCTATTGTATGTCCCGACTGGAGGCTGCTATCAAAGCCATTGCAACGTAAAACATTCCACTTTTAGCGAGCATATTTTAAGAGCAGGAAAATTAGGTTACTGTCACGAGAGGGTTGATGTTATTGAAAGTATAAGATATCCTGGACAAAAAAGTTGTATCAGATGATACCAGGATAGTGCCAGATAAGAGACTGGTCTTATAAGAAATACCACCTTTTCTGAAAAGAATAAGGGTGTATCGACATCAAAGGTAGGATGAAGCTGTATAAGTTTCTAGGTCTGATGATAATATATGTTCCTAGATCCCTATGGGCTCCCTCTCAAGATCCTCCTATGATTATATTATTATTATTATTATTATTATTATTGACTCTGCTAGGGGTATTCACTAAATTATTTACCAATAAGAACTTGAACTCAACTTAAATAATTAAGTAAGTCTGCTGGTAAATATTTACAATTTATTTATACAGTTTCTCTTTTCAGTTTGAAAAGCTTGAAATGAAATCAAATTCAATTACAACATTAAATCCATAAACATTGGAAATTAGTCAAAAGGTTTCAAAAGACATTAAGATTGTTGATGTTTCTCACTTTGGTTAATTATCTCCGCTGGAAGAATATTTATATAATACTAACATGTTTATTTCACTGTCACTTGAATGTGTAGCTATCACTGCTTATTTCTAAGTCCACACTTTTCATCATAAACTGTGTCTTTATTAGAATCTTGATTTTTAATATAGTGGTTTCATCAGGATACTCTGAGCAGTAGCCTTGTTTGGCCACTTATCTCTTGTACAGAAGTCTGTCACACTCCTGACATGGAAGCAAAAGTCACATGAAGTTCTTCCAGGCAGTGGATACTGGGTATCTGGCCCTATAGACAACAAGGGCGCTCGCACCACAGGGTCCAGCAGTAGTGAGTGACTCTTTAAAATGTGTGTGGTTTTACAGGATAGAACCTGAAACAAAATAAATGTAACCCCTACATGGTCCATCACTATCCCACTGTTACAACAATTGGGGATGATAGACAGTTTCAGACAGTGTGCTAACAGATGCACAGGACAATTTATACCAGTAATAACCACATCCCGTTCACTGTGACTACAATTTTCCTCTAAAACCTTAGTTAGAGCCATTCGGCCATGATCAGACTTCATACAATGATTAGGTCTAGTATAAAACACTAAGTAATAACTTAAACAATCCAGTAAAACAATCGCTTTCATCCTTCTTTACGCTCCTGGTGTGTGTTCCATTCCATCAAGAAATAATTCTTTAAATGCTTTTCTTAATCTACAGACACACTTTTGCCATCATTATCAATTATTTTGAATATTTCACAAGGCTGGCTTTAGCCTCCAGAATTATACACAGGCTTGTAAGTCCGTCAGCGACCCACCGTAGTTTTCTAACACATTCTACACACTTCCTAACGCAAAAATTGATCAATTATTTTAACAATATATATATATATATATATATATATATATATATATATATATATATATATATATATATATATATATATATATATATATATATATACATTCTTTCTTACCCACAGGCACATACAGTCGAGCTGTTAATGGTTATAATGGTCTGCTCTCTGATGCAGAAGGCAAGGCACTTTTCACCAACACCTTTTGCGCTCGCTGTAATTTTTAAAATATGACTGGCCTATTTTGTTCAGGACACGCATTATTTATAGTGCGAGGTCGGGCATCCTAGGGGGTTTCCCTGCTCACCAGTATTTGCATCCAAAAATGTTTGTAAAATCTGCCTAGGTGTGCAAATCTGGAAAACTAAGAATTTATTTATCTACGTTATTCCTGGAGCGATTTTCTTCATCTAAAGCTTAAAACATTCCCTGTATTATTCTACATCGTCCTAGCTAATAGTCTTTACTGTCCTTAGTTAATTTTATTCTATGCGTACTCTAAACAGCAAAATTCTGGACTAACCTGAGGCCCCGATGCATTCAACCAAAGATTTCTCCCGTAATATATTACTGGTCGTGAAAGTCTCTGCACAGACGTGCAGAACAACATTCCCGTTGTAGAATTAGTGACCTCTTCCATGTGGTACTTCATTCCTATGTCTGCCATTAAATGGCATCCTCCACTCTTCTGCACATAATAGACTCGCCGTTTTGACTGTCCAAGGCTGTAGTAAACACGGCATAATGGTACCTTGTGATTGGTCCGTGTATCAAGCAGTTATCATAAAGTATGGCGCGCGTTTTCGTCAGAGTTACACAGAAGGACGTGTTGTGAAAACAGAACACTTCACGACAGTTACGTTGTGACAACAGACAACATTTATGAACAGAAAGCTAGAGGACGACAATGAAAGTAGGCAGCCTGTTACTCCAACTCTATCAATTTCGAAATGGCAGAAAAGCTACAGGAAAAGCCTAGGTTTACCATGTAGGATTCTTCAACTTGGCAGTGCCTGCGAAAGAGCGACAAGCTCAGCAGCCCTAGTGTAACAAAAACACCAACAACAACCACATGGCAGATGAGCATGTAAGAAAAAAATGTTTAAGAGAACACCAGGGACCGAATAATTGTGTAGAAAACAAACGCTTACTTAGGGGTTCGGTAACCCGTCAATCCAGCCGCCGCTCTACCGTTCTTCTTTCACCTTTCAATTTCCCAAGGAACATACGCCTTCAACAAATTTATGCCAACTTCCTGTCCCGTGCCATCAGTTCAAGGTCTTTCAACGCCGTCTTCATCCCCCTCAGGTCTGTTTTTTTTTTAATGAATGAAGAAGAAAATCCCATTCAACCTCTGATGGGTTATAGCTAGGATATATATTGTTTTCAATTCCAAATAATATGAACAACTGCCGATATGAGAAAGTGGCATCACATTTGTCAAATCATTGTGTCTGTTTCCAGTTCTCTTTAGATCGCATGGCCTGCAGGATGCTGACCACATCACCCCTAGTGTGCCGATAGTCAAGAAAATATGGGCATAACAGTAACATAATAGTCCTAATATGCCTCAATGGGCGTGTAACCGGATCCTTTACCTTACACTTAGATTGCATGGACTGATTTGGTAAATGTCTATACCAGTATGTAATATACGGTGATTTGGTACATCTCCATATAACGGAGGACGAACAAAGAAAGAATTTTTGAAGTAGGGAAATTCCATACCAGGCTTCTCCTGCTGGCATTTCAATTAGCTGCAGTCCCAGTATTACATGTACTTTATCCACGTTTCAAGTGAAAACCCGCTAGCTAAAATTAACTCTATTCGTGAACTGCGTAATACAGGAAAGCAATCTTTTCTTTGAAATGAAGTTAACATTAAGTAAAATATCATTTATTTTGAATGTTCCACCACTCTGTTTATGGAACTGCAGGTAGCAGATTAACCGGTTGAGACAAAAGCTACAAAGGTAAATGATCCTGTTACACGTCGATTGGGGCATATTGGGAATATGGTGTTAGGCCCATAAGTTGGAATTATTTCAAACACTCTTAAACATGAGAACTGTGACAAAACAGCTTGTGCTTGTACTTTGGTGCCCTTCTCTTTCTCTTCCTTCCTCCTACTATGTGGGTGCACTTTTCATAACTGTCGTTCTCTCCAGTAGTATCACTTAATTTCTTCATTCATCGTCCTATGATTTGGCATATTTTATGCCCTACATTTTTTTGCTCTGAAGCCGCTCCCAGACTTGTTTACGTTTCACCAGGTGAACTGTATTATTATCCATGTAGATTTCAACGGATAATATGTTTATCACCTTAGGCGTCTGGCCACCTTTTTTTGAGACGATCTGTGTTTACCCAACGTCGTCGCGCACGATCGAGGAAAAGAAAGCCATATTGTCTGTCTTAGAGATCCATCTGGGGGATCTATGCCATCGCAGGTGATAATTCGATAATCGCTTCCGCTGACCCGTCTTGGTATCAATATTACCGATAACCTGTCTGGGGAGATTATGTTGAGGCAAGAATGAGTTCACAGATTTGTTTGTGAGTTTGCATAAAGATGCAAGCTGAAGTATTACAGCCTTTTTAGAAAGAGGTCACGCGTTGTAATTTTAAAATGTAATATTTTAAAACATGCCGGGTGTGGTGAACTTCTAAATACAATATCTCAATTAGATTATAACAGTATAGTGCATAAAGTCAAGATAGGATAGTACTACAAATTTACGGCGAGAATCATAGTCGTCGCCTACGCCTTCAGCGTATTATTTGATAACGCATTGGTCGAACCAAAAAGGGTACCCTATTTTTCAAATTCGTCCTTGAGACAAACGTACCACTTTCCAAGTTCAAATGAAGTATTTGCCTAAAATACATTGTGGAAGGGAAGGGGACGGATAGATAACCAACGCAAATCACGTCTCACATTGTTTCAAAAAAAATAAATAAAACCAACTTGCTAGCCTTGCCCTTAGGCGGTTTTCAGAATACGAGGAAAACGTTAGAAATTGTGGACACTACGGTTATGAAAACACGTATAGCTCTTATTGCGAATGACGTAATTCTAGATGTGTTACGAGACACTCTCGTAATTAGCTTGAAAGTACATGGAAAAAGAATTGAACATGAGGTAGTTTAAAAATAAACAACTAACATAGAAAAAAGACAGAATTTGGAACCAAGCCACTTAGCCCCATAAAAATCATATATTCGTGTACCTGAAGACTTGCTGAGCAAGAAAATGTAGTTAGTTATCTAAATAGTCCATTAGATAATCAAATATTGGTAATAATACATAGAGAATCGGAGATACTGTCAGGTCAAGTCATATCTGCTTAGATTGGATAGCATATTTTTGGGGGGAAAAAATTAGGTGAAAGAAAGGCTAAGATAGTACGATGAAGTGGATTGGATGAAATTTGAAGGAAGCCGAAATATTATTGGCTAACCTAAATATACAAATCTAGTTGGTAGTAGTAACGCATAGTGGTTTGAGATATTTAAAAAAAAAAGATTCATTCAAATGAAAGAGATGCTTGGTCTCATTGGCCAAAGCCTTTTACTTTAACGAAATAGTAAGCTGCTCGCTGCCATTTTTTCAAAATATTCAGAGGAGCAAGAAGCGATGAGCAGACCTGTGCTTTGTTTTAAAATAAATAACAACAGAAAGCAGTCTGAACAGAGGCAGTGATTAAAGTGTGCCATATTCGATTGCCTAATTCATCGTTACTTGTTTATATTTCCTTGATATGCGGTAAGATTGATTTTATTGACTTCTTGATTAAAAAGGGTTGTGTGTAAGAAAAGGCCATGAAAAAAGATTGTAATTAAATGGTTCCATAGCAGACTTAGGCATGGCCTAGATGTTGATCCATCATATAATGGACCATCCAAGAAGTATTAGAACTACAGGACTATATGTATGATGATCATACAGGAACATTACACCTATCTTATTGCATGGAAAAGATTAATGCAGGAATGACAGAGGCGTAGCATCCATTAGGGAAGAGAAAAGAAAACTGGTACAATTTATTCCATCAAACTAAAGTGGAGAAGCAGGGTTGTCAGAGAGAGCTGACCATGTTCTTTTGTATTGAATGTATGTTTACATGTAAATTAGGAGGAATTAGTTTGATATTAAGACCGAACCATAACTTGCATTGACAGGGGTTCCTGCTGGCACTTGTCTGGTGCTGGTGCTCGATGATAGAGAAATTCAGCACTATTTCTAAGAGTCTCTGGCACCTGATTGTATTAAAACAGTTCAAGACCAGAGGAGACTGAAGTGTTTGGCCAAACCAACTGCAACTGCTGTGATTCCAGGACCCAGATAAGTGAAATATCTGGCCTGGGACAACTTATCACGACTAAAGAAAAATCTCTTGTATAGACTAAAACGGTCCTCCAAAAGACTAACATAAACAATACTAGTGAAACAAAAGAATGTTGGGATGATGTAAATCCCCAACCTGCCTCCCCATACCAGTAGTTAAATAGAGTAATTAATATCAACTTGAGAATTTGTAACAATGTACTATGGACATATTGTCTGTTGTATGTAAATATCTTTATATATAGTTGTAAATATATTTATCCATCTAAATTGATTCTCATTGAACTGTAGTCCTGACCAAAACAACTTTAGGCTCAGGACCAATAAAGTTTAACAAAAGAAATTTTACATATAAAATTTAACAGCTGGAGTTAGTTGAGTTTATCATAGTAATTAATATATGTTTGTATATGTTTTTGTATTGAGATTCTTTAACAACACTCTTACAATACCCTAGACACTTTATGTAGCTTTCAGTCACTCTAGTCAATAAAAATATAACTTAGAGTGAGATCGTAGGGTGGTAACAAGAAAGGTACTCTGTAACACAGCTGTCCATTGTTTACCTCAAAGACCTTCACAGATGATCTCACTCAAGTACAACTATATGCACACCATTCTTCTTAACATCTAAACCCACCACATATATTGAAGTCTCTAAGTCCGAGATTTGAATTTGGCATATATAGATGAATGTTTGAAATAGGAATCTCATACAGCATATATTAACTAACTCCAGGAATAACAATTAGCAGTAGGATATAAATTCAAGATTGTATTACTAATGTTAAAAAAGGTTAGGAACACCCCCTAAGAAAGATAAAAATTAATTAAGAGGAGATTTACAGTGATAGGTTGTCACAGCCAGTAGTAATTAGTTAATTATAGTTAGTATTTATTTTAGTTAAGTTTAAGATTGTCTTAGAACTTGATTAGACCTTCTTGAGTTAGAATGGCTGATTTAGCCAAGTTCAGATCTGCCGCTGTACAGACTGCTAAAGAGATGGGCATGGATGGACCAGAGTTGGTCCAATATGTAACTTCAAAATGCGACAAGTATATTAAAAGGGAGGATAGGAAGTTAGCAGAAGAAAGAAAATTACAATTACAAATTGAGGCTGACAAAGAGGCTAGGGAATTGGAGGCTGAGGCTAAGAAGTTACAGATAGAAGCAGAAGAAAAGAGATTAGCTGCAGAAAGAGAAGAAAAGAGATTAGCTGCAGAAAGAGAAGAGAAGAGACAAGCTGCAGAGAGGGAAGCAGAAAAGGAGGAGAAGAGATTACAAAGGGAGCACGAGTTACGACTAAGGGAGTTAGAATTTCAAGGCCATGCTCTTGAAAATGATGCCAGCCCTTTACCTCAGATGCCACTGCTAGTCAGGGAGCCTCAACCTCAGCTATGGGTTTTCATGTAGACCATTTTGTTGAGAAAGATGATGACATAGAAGGGTACTTAAGTAGATTTGAGCTTTTGGCTACTACATATCGGTTAGAGAGAGAGAGGTGGAGCCTCAAGTTATCCCAAGGTCTTAGGGGAACGGCTTATAAAGTTTTTGCCAAGATGAGCAGAGATGACCAAGAAATTATGACATGCTAAAGCAGGCTCTTTTATTAAGATACGAAAAGAACGGAAAATTTTATAGAAAAAAATTTAGGAATGCCAAACTACTGTCGGGTGAGACCTATCACCAGTTCTCTGCACGGTTAGAGACCTACTTGGAGAAATGGACTGCTCTGGGGAAACCCAAGATCTTAAGGAAATGATCCTTATTGAGCAGCTAAGAGAGTCCATGGCTCCAGACCTGAGAAAGTTTCTCATGGAACAAGGTGCAGAGAGGCTGGGTGAGTTACTCAATGTCGCTGAGAGGTATCAGGCAGCCCAAGCAGAGGTAGTTGGTAATAAAAAGAAACAGGTAGACAATTTTAAGGCACCTCAAAACTTTAATAAGTTTGACCATAGAGAACAGAACAAAGGTAAGCACCAGTTTGATAGGCCACGCAATGAATATAAAAATAAAACCCCACAATTCGATGAAAGGAAATATGATGAAAGAAAATCTTTTAACCAAGGAAAGAAGTGGTGTAAAAATTGTCGGATGAACTACCATAACACCGAAAATTGTAGAAGGAAAACTCCTAATTTCGCTGCAATGAAAACGGGGAGAAAGGGAGTAAAGGTCAACACTGCTGAACAACAGGAACCTTACCACCCCCCAGTGTGTGAAGATGTAACATGCAATGGAGTCACTATAAGGTGTTTGTATGATACTGGATTAGATTATGATTCAGTTGTGAGTTCCCACATGGTGCAGGCAGATCAATACACCACAGAAACAGTGAAGATTCAAACTGCAACCAAGGACGTAGCGACCATGACACTTCCCATCGCCAGGATAAATGTGAAAACGCGATATGTGGAAGGAATCATCAAAGCAGCAGTGATAAATGAACCAATCTACCCTCTGATATTGGGGTGTAGATGTCTTCTTGGGGAATCCCAAGAGACCTGTGATCATGGCAACAATGCAGACCAGATCACAGTCTAAAAAGGAGGAGGATAATCCCATAAATACCCATCCAGATGAGATGAGGAAGGCACAGGCTGAGGATAAGTCCCTCCAGCCTTGTTTTAAGAAATTGCCCAAATGTCATACACCTCCAGGCAAGGGAGACTTCTATATGAAGAACAAATTGATTTATAGGAAGGCTGGAACTGGATCCCATGGTCACGGACAGCTGGTCCTTCCCATTTCATATAGGACTAAAGTGTTGGAACTAGGGCATGCGATTCCCTTCGGTGGTCACATGGGGATCAACGCAACAGGACAACGTATAGCTTGTCATTATTTCTGGCCAGGGATAACTGAAGACATAAAGAGATATGTAAAATCCTGTCCAGAATGCCAACGGGTAGCTCCAAAGCATTGGACTGCTCCAGCAACTTTAGGGGAAATGCCCATAGTGGGAACACCCTTTGAAAGAGTTGCAGTGGACATTGTGGGACCTCTCACTCGGACCAAGAGGAGGAACAGTTACATTCTGACTCTGGTGGACACTTGTTCTAGTGGGGAGAGGCGGTAGCCCTGTCATCAATCGATTTGAAACATGTGGCAGAGGCATTACTCACAATCTTCACCAGGTTAGGCTTTCCCAACCAAATCTTGACTGATAATGGCTCTCAGTTCAAGGGGAAACTAACGGAAGAAGTATTCAGGATCTTTCAAACCAAACACTTTCATTGTAGCCCGTACCATCCACAAGGAAATGGCCAAGTGGAAAGATTTAACGGGACACTGATGTCGATCCTGAGAAAGTTGGCACATGAAAAACCAGATATATGGGACAAATACCTTCCCGCCGCCCTGTTTGCCTATCGGGAGGTACCCCATAGTTTAACTGGTATGGCCCCGGCAACCTTGTTATTTGGAAGGCCAATAAAAAGGTCCATTAGAAGCCTTGTTAAGGACATGGACCGATGAAAAGGCAGAAGAAAATATTACCTCATCATATCAATATGTGAACGAGCTGACCACTCGTCTTAAAACTGGCTGGAAACTTGCCAATGAAAATTTGAGACAAGCCAGGAAAAAGCATTCTGAATATTACAATAAGAAGGCGAAGGACCGAGAATTAGCTGTGGGAGAGAAGGTGCTCCTTCTACTGCCCGGCAGAAGGAATAAATTGCAAATTGGATGGCAAAGTCCATATACAGTTCTAGAGAAGGTGTCTAGAACAAATTATAAGATAGATAAGAAGGGGAAAGAGAAAATCTATCATGTGAATCTCCTGAAAAAATATTTGGACAGAGAAAACCAGGAGGAGACACACCTACTGACCTTGTCGGTTGCAATGGAAATGAAAAAGGAACCACTCACCTCTCAAGAATATCCTTTACATCCCTGTGAGACCGCTGCACAGGTAAAAATCAGTACGCACTTAACGAAAAATCAGAGGGAGAGAGTTCAACAGGTTCTGAATGATCATACAGGTGTGTTAACGGACCGACCGGGGCATACAAATTTATTAGAGTATGATATGAAACTCATAGACCCAACACCAATCTGTATGACAGCCTATTCGATTCCGTTCGCTAAGGAAAAAGCTTTGAAGGAGGAGATAGATTATCTGTTGAGAGAAGGAATTATCTCGCACAGTGAATCTCCTTACAGCTCGGTGTGGTTCTGTTGAGAAAACCCTCTGGAGAACACAGACTGTGTATAGATTACAGGAAACTTAATGCTGTCACTGAAGGTCAGGTAGATCCATTACCTGATACAAATCAGCTGTTTGCCAGGTTGAATAAAGCTAAATATTTCTCTAATGTGGATCTGAGCAAAGGCTACTATCAGATTCCAGTAAAGCCGGAGGTTGGACCTTATTTAGCCTTTAGCACCTCGGAAGGACATTATGAATTTAACATGTTGCCATTCGGGCTGAAAAATGCACCGAGTGTGTTTTCGAGGATGATGAGAAAATTACTGGATCCCCTGAAGAATCCATGCATCACCAACTTCATGGATGATATTCTCATAGCGACTGAAACATTTGAGGAACACATTAACTCTCTGGATATGTTGTTTAATCGACTTAGAGAGACAAATTTGACAGCTAGACCGACGAAATGCTGTGCTGGATGTAAAGAGCTGGAATTCTTGGGCCACACAGTACCTCAGGGAAACATGACCTTGACCCCAAGAACCTGGAGAAGTTGAAAAGAGCACCAAGACCACAGACAAAAAAAGATGTGCGATCTTTTGTCTCATTATGTGGTTTCTACCAAAAGTATATGAAAAACTTTAACTCCATATGTGCTCCATTGACTGATTTAACGCGCAAAGGAAATCCTGATAGAATTACTTGGTCAGCGCAGTATGAATTAGCCTACCAAGAGTTGAAGGAAAAACTCACAAGCAGGCCTATTTTGAAATTACCTGACTTGAGTCAAGAATTCATTGTGAGAACGGATGCTAGTAATATAGATTTAGGTGCAGCTCTATTACAAAGGTCAAATTCACTTGATGAGGAATTAACCCCAGTAGCTTATGCTAGTCGTAAGTTGAAAACAGCAGAACAAAAATATTCAACAAGTGAAAAAGAATGTTTGGCTGTCATATGGGCTATAAAAAAGTTCCAGATTTATCTCTATGGTAAATCTTTTAAGATCCAAACAGATCATAAACCACTCGTGTGTTTGTCACAAGCAAGGCATGAAAATGCTAGATTATTACGTTGGTCGTTGCTCCTACAGCCATACCAGTTTACCATAGAATATATTCCAGGCAAAACCAACGTAGGTGCAGATTTTTAAAGCTGACATCCGTACGACGAACATCAGATTAGCCACCAGTCATAGGTAGTAAATTTATCTATGTGTATTTAGAAGTACAAACTGACATATGATAGTCTGTTCTAAGTGGGGAGATATGTGGTGAACTTCTAAATACAATATCTAAATTAGATTATAACAGTATAGTGCATAAAGTCAAGATAGGATAGTACTACAAATTTACGGCGAGAATCATAGTCGTCGCCTACGCTTTCAGCGTATTATTTGATAACGCATTGGTCGAACCAAAAAAGGTACCCTATTTTTCAAATTCGTCCTTGAGACAAACGTACCACTTTCCAAGTTCAAATGAAGTATTTGCCTAAAATACATTGTGGAAGGGAAGGGGACGGATAGATAACCAACGCAAATCACGTCTCACATTGTTTCAAAAAAAATAAATAAAACCAACTTGCTAGCCTTGCCCTTAGGCGGTTTTCAGAATACGAGGAAAACGTTAGAAATTGTGGACACTACGGTTATGAAAACACGCTTAGCTCTTATTGCGAATGACGTAATTCTAGACGCGTTACAAGAGACTTTCGTAATTAGCTTGAAAGTACATGGAAAAAGAATTGAACATGAGGTAGTTTAAAAATAAACAACTAACATAGAAAAAAGATAGAATTTTGAACCAAGCCACTTAGCCCCATAAAAATCATATATTCGTGTACCTGAAGACTTGCTGAGCAAGAAAATGTAGTTAGTTATCTAAATAGTCCATTAGATAATCAAATATTGGTAATAATACATAGAGAATCGGAGATACTGTCAGGTCAAGTCATATCTGCTTAGATTTGATAGCATATTTCTTGGGGGGAAAAAATTAGGTGAAAGAAAGGCTAAGATAGTACGATGAAGTGGATTGGATGAAATTTGAAGGAAGCCGAAATATTATTGGCTAACCTAAATATACAAATCTAGTTGGTAGTAGTAAATAATGGACCATCCAAGAAGTATTAGAACTACAGGACTATATGTATGATGATCATACAGGAACATTACACCTATCTTATTGCATAGAAAAGATTAATGCAGGAATGACAGAGGCGTAGCATCCATTAGGGAAGAGAAAAGAAAACTGGTACAATTTATTCCATCAAACTAAAGTGGAGAAGCAGGGTTGTCAGAGAGAGAGAGCTGACCATGTTCTTTTGTATTGAATGTATGTTTACATGTAAATTAGGAGGAATTAGTTTGATATTAAGACCGAACCATAACTTGCATTAACAGGGGTTCTTGCTGGCACTTGTCTGGTGCTGGTGCTCGATGATAGAGAAATTCCGCACTATTTCTAAGAGTCTCTGGCACCTGATTGTATTAAAACAGTTCAAGACCAGAGGAGACTGAAGTGTTTGGCCAAACCAACTGCAACTGCTGTGATTCCAGGACCCAGATAAGTGAAATATCTGGCCTGGGACAACTTATCACGACTAAAGAAAAATCTCTTGTATAGACTAAAACGGTCCTCCAAAAGACTAACATAAACAATACTAGTGAAACAAAAGAATGTTGGGATGATGTAAATCCCCAACCTGCCTCCCCATACCAGTAGTTAAATAGAGTAATTAATATCAACTTGAGAATTTGTAACAATGTACTATGGACATATTGTCTGTTGTATGTAAATATCTTTATATATAGTTGTAAATATATTTATCCATCTAAATTGATTCTCATTGAACTGTAGTCCTGACCAAAACAACTTTAGGCTCAGGACCAATAAAGTTTAACAAAAGAAATGTTACATATAAAATTTAACAGCTGGGGTTAGTTGAGTTTATCATAGTAATTAATATATGTTTGTATATGTTTTTGTATTGAGATTCTTTAACAACACTCTTACAATACCCTAGACACTTTATGTAGCTTTCAGTCACTCTAGTCAATAAAAAATATAACTTAGAGTGAGATCGTAGGGTGGTAACAAGAAAGGTACTCTGTAACATAGCTGTCCATTGTTTACCTCAGAGAACTTCACAGTTGATCTCACTCAAGTACAACTATATGCACACCATTCTTCTTAACATCTAAACCCACCACACCGGGGATATCATGATTTAACACCCCGATCCATATAGTTCTAAAGAGATTACCGTTGGCTTAATCTGAGAGCTGGAATAGACTTCGACTTCCATTGGCAAATTCGTCAGAAGCACAATCTGGGATTTGAACTGAGAATTGGAAATATAATCTAGCGAAATCGGAATCACAAAACAGACTGCATTACCACGTCAAGCTAGCAATTCACCAGAGCCAGAGAACGATCGGACTAAGTATTCCAAAATTATAAGTGACAGATTGAAGTAATTGGGCAAGTTTAAAACTTAAAAAAGTGAACCTGCATTTTTGAAATATAAAAAACTGGAAACTTAAAGTGTGACAGTGCCGGTTGTTTCTTTTATTTATGTCACAATGCTACGACTACTACTAGGTGACTGTGGCAGGCCTAGTATTTAATTCCAACGGTCAAATTTCCTTCCTTGACCTATCTTCCAAGTAGAGCTATCTCCTTGACTGGCCTTTTTTTCGCCAGAGATGGTGATTCCTGGATGAGGTAAGGTTCGTCTTTTCTTCAACCCAGACCACGTTCTTCTCTCCTTGTTGTTATAGCGACTTCCTCGTACTAGTGGTTTTAAGGCTATATATGCTATATAGGTTTAACTCTTTCTCACATACCCACTTGTTGCGTGATAAATTCTCGCAACATCATTTTATTACAATATCTATTTTATAACGCAAGGGCAACAACTGCTTGAAATTTATAGTTACTTTTCTCGGTAAGCATTTGTCTTCTCGCGTTGGTATTGAATGCAGTTGAGTTTTTGAGCTGTGGTCATTTTTCGCGCCGGACTGCGCATGACTGGTCTTGCTTTTTGGTCGATCGGTTTCCGCCCACCACTAGTGGGGTGAGCGATTTGAATGGCGAAAGAGATGCCTCGTTGAAGAGGGGATCTCCGCTATTTTTTGTTCTGTCAGGAATGTGAGAGTCCTCTTATGGATATTTCGTTTATTCGAGATAATACCTCTAGTGTATTTGCACATGCCGGGAGGCATAATATTTCTGTGTATTTCCGGAAGGCAAGGTAAATTAACATTTTCATTAACTCTATCGATTTTTGGTCGTGAACGGTTTCTGGTTCATAGCCTGTCTTCGAAAGTCGTCGTCACGAGATGTTTTCCTAGCTCACATGTCGCTGTATTGTGCTGCATCGGTTGATGCAGGTCCCAAGGACTATTACTTGCTACTTGGTTACCTGAACTAGGTTTGAAAAACCTTTGTTATCTAGAGGATATTTTTGAGGACATTATTTATACTTCGGCAGACGTGTCTGTCTTGCTGAAGTCAGACTAAGGAGAGTGAACTGATCTCATACATCTGGTTATCTCCTGGCTGTTATAGAAAAGGATGGAGTTTTTCACCTGACTACATTTACAGCACTATGAAATATAACATGCATCTGACTCATCATTGCAATGCTGTCTACCGTCTATTGCTGTATTGAATGTTGCTGTGATAATGACTGTTTGATGTGTCTACATATTCGCGTAACCATTTTGTCACTGTGGCGTCCACAATAAATAATGAAGAAAAACGTCAACGGCTGTTTCAAGAATCATTGACTTTATACGTCGTGAGTTTACTGACGTCCTATGTGGATTGCCCTGTTATTTTTGTACGAACATTGTTTTGACTGAACACATCTGCACACTACACAAAACCAGACATGCGGATACCATCCATCATCATATGGCATCACGCATCATTTGGTGGCCATAAGCTGGTTTGATTCTGGTACCAGCAAACACGGGGTCCCTTACCCACTTCATTTTCAACAAGAATTCATCAACATCCTTCAAGAAATTAACATTCTTCAAGACAGCCAACATCTTCAAAATTTTCAAAGTACTCGGCGTTGCCCGGTAAAAGTCAAAATTTCAATTTTTTGACGGAAACAAGAATTTGACAGTACCCGGCGTTGTTACATGTTGCCGGATAACTCGGACTGCTGTTATCTTTTACGCAAGTCAAGCAAGTTGCTGCTGTCAAGGTTCCAGTGCTGTCGTTTTTGTGAAGGTCAAGTGCCGGTTGAAACGGGTTGTTTTCTGAAGAAGGCCAAGTACCGATTTCCATCAACTTACTTTTGGATTAGAAGGTCAAGTGCCGAAACAACTCAACACACAGTATGTCAGAAGCTCAAGTACCATCGTGTTAGCAGTGGAAGCAGTTCAGATGTGCCATCATCGTTGGAGCTTCGCTCTTTAGGACGTTGATTGACATCCGTTTTTTCTGCTGTTCTACGATTGGAAGCCTATAAGTTAAGTGGCCTGTTTGTATGTAAACTGTGCCCTTATACTTCTGCTGAGTCTTCTGTGTATCATCTCATTCTTTATGTTATATGTTTATATGTTATTCGTATATTTATATGTTTATATTTCAGCGGGTTCTCGGTTGGGTGGTGTCTCCGTTAGATTATGCCACGTCATAGAGGTCGTCTATTGTGAGCGTTTTCTGTAGGGTTTGCAAATTTCCGATACTGGAATTTGCTAAGCGACTTCTGTTGCTATTTATGTTAGCTGTGATGACATGTTTTAATATTGTTTTCGTTATTATTTCGCATTCTTTAGTTTTGTTTTGATTTGTTTGTATTTGTTAGCCTACTCTTGTCTATAATTTAGTTTCATACAACATTTTTGTTTATACACTGTGGTGTCATGTATTTTGTTTAATTCTATCGTAGATATCGTCACATTTTTTGTGATATTTCATTAATTTCTGCTTTATTTTTAGTTGATTTCTGCGAACGTTTTTGTATTGTTGCTGATCTTTGTTATTGTTTACATTGTTATTGTTTACATTGTTTGCATTGTTTACATTTTCAATGTTTACATTCTGCATGTGTTTACATAGTCATTGTTTACAGTTATAGTAATTAGTTAATGGGCTATGCTAATGCACTGTTACTACTACACTGATGATAAATGAATGATGAATAGTGTTGTGCACTATTGAATGAGAAGTGCACTTATGATCAAGAATTGATTGTTGATATTTCATATACAAGTTCTTTGATTGGAGACTTGTTTCCCACAGAGACTGGGATAATATAAGGTGATGTGAATATACAAGTGCTTAATTAAGACTTGTTACACTTAGGTTTGAAATAAATTAGTTAATTATTTCAGGTTTTGGACTCATATGTTAGACAACATGTCTACATTTGAGCACTTTATTGAGCAGGGTAAATTGCTTGGGAAGACTGGTGATAAGTTAGAAGAATTTGCAACTGCTCGATATGATAAAGCAATGGAAGCTGAACAAAAGAAACTGCAGATGGAAGCTGAACAAAAGAAACTGCAGATGCAGGTGGATGAAAAAAGATTCCAAATGGAAATGGAAAAAACAAAAAAGGGAATCAGAAGCTGAGGAAAGAAAACTCCAGCTAGAAGCTGAGAATAAAAGACTTGAAATAGAAGCTGAGAATAAAAGACTTGAAAAAGAAGCTGAGAATAAAAGACTTGAAAAAGAAGCTGAGAATAAAAGACTTGAAAAAGAAGCTGAGAATAAAAGACTTGAGAAAGAAGCTGAAAGACTTCAAATAGAGGCTCAGGCTGAGGAGAGAAGATTACAGAGAGAATCTGATGAGAGGAAAGAGAAAGCAAAAATGAAACATGAAGAAAAGGTCTTAGCTTTAGAGTTGGAAAAATTGAAATTGATGAACATGAGTAATGGTAATGATTCAAACAAGGGTTCATCTTCTGGTAAGGCTAATAATGATACTTTTAAGATTAAGTTACCAACATTTAGTCCTTCCAGTGATGACATAATGTTCTATCTGGACAGATTTGAACAAGCATGTACAGCTCATAACATAGACAAAGCAAAATATGTTTATCAGTTATCAGGGATACTGACAGGTAAAGCTCTAAGTATATTAAATATGGTGGATGAACCTGACAAGAACAATTATGAGGTTGTCAGGGCCGCTTTGTTAAAGAAATATCAGCTTAACGAAGACGGCTATCGTCTACAATTTAAAAACATGTTACCTGAAAATGGAGTTGAATTCTCCGAGTTTATTGCAAGAATACGCATTACTTTCTCACGATGGGTTGAACTATCTAAGACGGAAAAAACTTATGAAGGACTTATGGACTTAATACTTAGAGACAAAGTCATGTCGTCTGTCAATGAGTCTTTCCTTGCTTTCCTTCATGAACGTAAACCTAAAACAATAAAAGAAATGGAAGATTTCTGTTGCCAGTACGTAACTGCACACCCACACATAACCATGGGTAACTCTAAGGTGAAAGAAGGTTTACCAGTTGCTTCGGCAGCTCCGTATGGTCAAAACTTTGCTCGTAGATTCCAACAAAATTTTGATAGAAAGAGCAGCGGTAATTTCTGTCAAAATCATGGAAACCAATTTCATGGTGATTCTTCTTCGAAGAATTGGAGACAACCTGATAGTGGTCGTTACTATCATCCTAATAATTATAAGCATTTCAAAAGAGGATATGGTAATAGAGGTTATTCCTGCCGAAGACCTCAGAACCAAACAAATAGATGTTCGCATCAATGTGAACATGATAGTAATCGTGGAAACTGGAATTCGAACCAGGATAACAATTACAATAGAGACAATAATAACTGCAGAGATAATAATAACTCTGATAACTTCAGAGGTAATAATAGTCGGGGTAGATCTCAACACAAAAAAAAAAGAGATATCAGCAGGCTAATGCTGTACAACAGGAAACTGAGGGAGCCTGTAATCATGTTGTTGATAATAAAAACTTTGACGCTGTCACTGGTTCTGCTTTTGACTTTGAGAGAGCAAACAAATGCCCCCAATGCAGTACTTTATTCGAACCGGGTACCATAACTACTTTGAGTTGTGGTCACCCACTTCCCGCTCTTCCTGCTGCTGTTGCGCATGACGGGAGGGGTTCTTTAATTCTACATAAGGGTCTTGTTAATGATACTCCGGTCTCACTACTTTTCGATTCCGGATGCACCACTATTGGTGTTAGACAATCGCTTGTAGATCCATCTTGTGCTACAGGAAGGGTTATTAAATGTGTCACATTTGGCGGCACTCTAGAAAAATATCCTACTGCTGTAATTCGCATTGCCACTCCTTTCTTTACTGGAGATGTGCATGCTTGTCTCTTACCTAATCCTATTGCGGACCTTATTATTGGTCGTATTCACGGAGTTAGGGAGTGTACCCCACAGCAGATTGCTGCTTGGGAAGATAATAACATGCAAGCTACAAATGCAGTAGTTACAAGAGCACAAGCTCTACAAACACCCGAAACTTCACTGAATAGTGATAATGAAGTTGATAGCCAAGATAGTCACTTAGTAATCACTCGTGACTCTTTCATAAAATTGCAAGAAGAAGATCCTTCTTTAAAAAAATTCTTCGTTCTTGCGAAGAAAGGTGATCCGAATCAGGATACAAATAGAAAATCTTGGATTGCAATGAGAAACGGCGTACTTGTACGTATGGTACAAGATTCGACTACGTCGGCACATTCGCAAATTCTTGTTCCCAAGAGCATGAGAGTGCAAATATTACAACATGCTCATGACTCGCAATGTGCTGGACATATGGGTTTTTCCCGTACGAAGTCGAGAGTCCTTGCGGCTTTCTTTTGGCCTTTTGTCAATAAGGACATTCGTATTTACTGCCGATCATGCAAGGTATGTCAGGAGGTCAAATCTAGAGGACCACGACATGCTGCGCCTATCCAGGCTGCTGACATTCCTATTCGGCCGTTTCAGAAAATGGCCATATATATTATTGGCCCTTTTAAGGTCAAGTCGGCCAGAGGACATCAGTTTATCCTTACATGTGTCGATATGTGCACACGTTGGCCAGAGGCTATTCCTCTTAAGAGCATATCTACTACAGATATCGCAGATGCTCTTTGGTTGATATTTTCTCGCTTGGGGTTCCCCAGAGAAATATTATCAGACCATGGCACTCAACTCATATCTGACACTATGTCACAGGTAATGTCTACCTTACATATTGAACGATCTCTCAGTAGTATCTACCATCCTATGTCTAATGGGTTAGTTGAGCGTCTGAATAGAACGCTCAAGACTTTGCTTGGTAAGATAACTGAAGATCATCCTCAAGATTGGGACAGGGTTTTACCCGCGGCTCTCTTTGCCTATAGAGAAGTCCCTAATGAACACACAGGATTTTCTCCCTTCGAACTTGTCTTTGGCGCGCGTCCACGCGGCCCTATGTCTTTATTACATGATCTCATCACTGCCGATGATATTAGCGATGAAACTCAATCCTCATATGAGTATGTCATTGCTCTTAGACAAAAGATCATTGAGGCATGTAAGCTAGCAACTGCTTCATCAGAAATTGCTAAAGAGAAGGCAAGACAGTTTGCTAACAAGAATAGATGTCTACGACAACTTTGTCCAGGTGACAAAGCATTCGTCCTACTCCCCAGTAGGGAAAATAGACTTCTTATTGCATGGAAAGGTCCGTATGCAATAGTCTCTCGGATTTCCGATGTTGACTATGTGGTAGATATTGATGGAAAGCATAAAACTTTCCACATAAACATGCTTTCGGAATTTCACGAACGTCCGGACTATTTGCTGCCTATTTTCCAGGCAACGGATGATGCTCCTGCACCTCACGGTCATTATTCATCCCTGTCTGTCATACAGGATGAGGAAGCTACCTTCTCTGATGTCAATCTTCCCCTTCCGGTGGTTCCATTACATTCCACGGAATCTTGGAAAAACGTTTCTGTTTCTCCTAATCTTTCTGGTGACGAACATCGACAAGTCTCGTCGATGTTACAAACATTTCAGGATGTTCTCACTGACATTCCTGGACACACAGATGTCATAGAACATGACATAATTCTTACCGACAATAATCCAATTAGGGTTAGGCCGTATCCTATTCCTATACACTTTCAGTCGCAAGTGGAAAAGGAATTGGATGAAATGATTCAATTAAATATAATTGAACCATCGACTTCACCATATTCTTCTTCCATGGTTATTGTCCGGAAGAAGGATAAGAACATACGAATTTGTGTTGATTATCGCAAATTGAATCAGGTCACAAAGTTCGATGCTGAACCGATGCCTTTGTTAGAAGATCTACTGATTAGACTTTCTAATTCTAGATTCTTCACTAAACTTGACTTGTCTAAAGGTTATTGGCAAGTGCCTTTAGCAGAGCATGCCAAACCTCTTACTGCTTTTTCTACACCTAGGGGTCTATTTCAATGGAATGTTATGCCTTTTGGTCTCATGAACGCCCCTGCAACTTTCGTTCGCATGATGCGTCGAATTCTGTCACATCGTTCGGATGTCATCGCATACTTAGATGACATCTGTCTCTTCAGTGATACCTGGGAAGATCACTATTTAGGGTTATATGACTTACTGTCCACTCTACGTGAGAATAATTTGACAGCAAAACCTTCTAAAGCTTTTGTTGGTTTTGGTGAAATCTCTTTCCTGGGTCATCGTGTTGGTCATGGTCTCTTGAAGACAGAAGACCACAATACTTCCAAAATACTGAACATCTCTGTTCCTAAAACGAAGAAACAAGTTAGGAGTCTCTTAGGTTTAATTCAATTTTATGGGAGATTTATTCCAAATTTATCTTCGATCATGGCACCTCTCTCAACATTGTTGAAGAAAGGTTCGCCTAATCTGGTCCGTTGGTCTGAAGAATGCCAATCTTCATTAGACCAAATCAAGAATATATTTTCTTCTCCTCCCATCTTAAGATTACCTACTCTTGATAGGACTTTTGTTCTTCGGAGTGATGCTTCATCCACTGGGATTGGAGCAGCACTGATGCAAGAATATGCAAATACTCTGCATCCTGTTATGTACATTTCTAGAAAACTAAATGCGGCAGAGAGGATCCACTCGGTTTTAGACCGTGAGTTGTTAGCGATGGTTTGGTCAATTCTAAAGCTACAAAGATTCCTCCTGGGCGCACATTTCATTCTAGAGACTGATCAGAAAGCTCTTACAGCTATTCAGACTAAGAATTTGAAGAGTTCGAGATCCACTCGATATGCTATAGCTCTTCAACCTTTTCACTTCACGGTACGAGCTATCCGTGGTGCGGATAATGTGATGGCTGACATTTTGTCTAGATGCCCACATGACTCTAACTAATACTTCTGTCCTATATTCCTATATATTACAGAGTCATAACACACCTATATTACTACAATAGATTAGCACATCTGTACTCACTTTATATGTACACACTATCGTGCTTTGTTGTCATCTTCTTCTGTTCGTTTTTAAGATGATAGAGGAGGACTGAGTAGTTAATATAAGGGCCGTTAGTTTACTAAACAGCCACAATTATTAATAATGTATTGTACCTTATGAAGCATATTAGTTATTAATTAGCATTATATTGCTTGTACTTTCTCAGAATGTCATTGTTGAGCTGAGGACTTACCTTACTAGTATCAAGCATGACGAGTTCTAGATTGTGTACTTACCCTCGGAATACCAGAGCATATGTCCTGGATCGTCATGTAGTTTAACTTTACTATGTACTTATGTCATTACATGTCAAATAATGTACTATTTAAATTTTCCTATCAGATTTGTACATCCATTTTTAAAGACAATATTAGAGTATGCTGTTTAATGATGATTATGGTAACTTGCATACGTATATTGTGTTTACATGCTAACGTGATGTGTGTTGGTGACACCTCCCCGATGTGAATATTTTTTGAGACATATTTATTTTTCTGTTGAGGTATATCCTCACCAGACACTCTATATTTAGCCTCATGTTAGGCAATTTAATTAATTATCAGCGCATAATTCGTGCGTTTTGAGCCGCTTATCGCATGCTCTTTGATATTTAAAAAAAAAAAAATATGTTCCACATTTTTTTTTAATCGGGAGGAGGTGGTGATATGTTGCGTGATAAATTCTCGCAACATCATTTTATTACAATATCTATTTTATAACGCAAGGGCAACAACTGCTTGAAATTTATAGTTACTTTTCTCGGTAAGCATTTGTCTTCTCGCGTTGGTATTGAATGCAGTTGAGTTTTTGAGCTGTGGTCATTTTGCGCTGGACTGCGCATGACTTGTCTTGCTTTTTGGTCGATCGGTTTCCGCCCACCACTAGTGGGGTGAGCGATTTGAATGGCGAAAGAGATGCCTCGTTGAAGAGGGGATCTCCGCTATTTTTTGTTCTGTCAGGAATGTGAGAGTCCTCTTATGGATATTTCGTTTATTCGAGATAATACCTCTAGTGTATTTGCACATGCCGGGAGGCATAATATTTCTGTGTATTTCCGGAAGGCAAGGTAAATTAACATTTTCATTAACTCTATCGATTTTTGGTCGTGAACGGTTTCTGGTTCATAGCCTGTCTTCGAAAGTCGTCGTCACGAGATGTTTTCCTAGCTCACATGTCGCTGTATTGTGCTGCATCGGTTGATGCAGGTCCCAAGGACTATTACTTGCTACTTGGTTACCTGAACTAGGTTTGAAAAACCTTTGTTATCTAGAGGATATTTTTGAGGACATTATTTATACTTCGGCAGACGTGTCTGTCTTGCTGAAGTCAGACTAAGGAGAGTGAACTGATCTCATACATCTGGTTATCTCCTGGCTGTTATAGAAAAGGATGGAGTTTTTCACCTGACTACATTTACAGCACTATGAAATATAACATGCATCTGACTCATCATTGCAATGCTGTCTACCGTCTATTGCTGTATTGAATGTTGCTGTGATAATGACTGTTTGATGTGTCTACATATTCGCGTAACCATTTTGTCACTGTGGCGTCCACAATAAATAATGAAGAAAAACGTCAACGGCTGTTTCAAGAATCATTGACTTTATACGTCGTGAGTTTACTGACGTCCTATGTGGATTGCCCTGTTATTTTTGTACGAACATTGTTTTGACTGAACACATCTGCACACTACACAAAACCAGACATGCGGATACCATCCATCATCATATGGCATCACGCATCACCACTCCACATCCTTTTTATTGATTAAACCAACTTGAGTGTTGAATTTCCAAACATAATGGCTTTTATTTACATAACATGTGTTCCACAATTCTTTTCTCATAAGGGTATGTTTCAATCTCCCTTTTATCCAGGCCTCCAGACTTAGGCTCAATGTATTTTTTACAAAGGTATATTATTATATTCTCTACTGTAGACTCTTGTCTAAAGCACTATAATCTGCTAGGCATAGTTCAATTACATGCATCAATATCAATTCATAGTTCACCTAAACAAAGTTATATAATGGCAGGTGCAGCTGTGGTGGCGTCTTCATACTTACTCTTATATGAGAGAGCGCATGAGATGTTTCATAACTGTCAGATACAACTGTGGTGGCGTCTTCATACTTACTCTTATATGAGAGAGCGCATGAGATGTTTCATAAATGTCAGTGCTGTAAACCCTTTGTTCAATATATTCTTGTTTTATGACAATGCCTCATCGTCTTTGTATGACAGCCCGTCCTGGCTATCTGATAATAAAAGTTAACCACTTTTTAAGCTTTAATTATGCCTTTGCTTCAATATTCTCTTCTGTAGCTCGCTCCCTTAAATATGAGCGTCATTAGCCTGTGACAATATGTTGAGCGTGTTTCTGAAAAAAACATGTCTCTCTTCACTTAAGTTAAGCATAATTTGAGTCAAAGACCTCTTACCGTAATATACAGAAGTCCGTTACTTATCACTGTCCTACTAGCACCACCTATGAGCTAGTCCTATGTTTAACAGCACAAATTATCAATCAAATCTAAGTGTCCTCCTGAATTCCTATCACTACATTTCTATGTCTAGCTATTTCTGTAGACCGTCTGCAACCCGCAGGTTTCACACTTCTTGAGAGCCCAGCAAAACTTGACTTGCTCTGTTAAGGTTTCTGGTGGGACTAATCTCTTTTCTCCTTCAATTTATTCCCATGATCCTCACTTCTGTTTGTGATTGGTCCATTCCTCAGTTCACTCACCTAATCTCACCTACACGCTTAATTCTCCGCTGTCAACCCCGTGAACTGTGCTTCCATAACTGTTTATTTCTAGTCACTATTTTCACGTGCGTTTTACTCTGCTTTGCGTTCTCTTAACTGTAAAGGGCGCTAATAATATTGTTATCTCCCTTAGTGGTTTATGCTCAATTGCTATGTTCTCTACCGTAATCCTATTAAAACCAATCGTTATGCTAATTTTATAAACCAGAATTATGTACATCTAGGAAATATTAAAGTCTAAAATAGTTATCTCCCTTACCAACTAAGCACTATAGTGCTGTTTCTTGTCTCCCATCTATAAGACAAATAGTCCACTTTAATAAATTATTTACATTTTCAAAACCATTTTCTCATACCCTGTTATTTTATTAACCCCAAATTACTGTTAATCTGAACTTAACTCAGCATGAATAATGCTGAAGACTCCACGGTGACAAAAGGACCAAGATGGAAGTATTTGGGAAACTTTAAAACTTAAAAGTAAACCCGCATTTTTAAAAACAAAGACTGGAGACCTAAGGAATCAGATGACCAGTCATAAGAGGAGAACTAAAATTTCCTAGACCAAGTGATTCGAAGCCATCAACGTGCTGTGTCTATTCAAACTGTGCCAGGTGATTGTGTTCCCAAAAGTTACTTTGAGGTAAGTGTTAACATTTATTTAATAGATGTGAATTTGACATGTTTTCCTTGCTAAGTGGTTATGTATGAGGCTGGCAACCTCAACATGTGAAAATAGTATGTTCATAAACCACTACAGCAAGCGCTGTTGTTTGTTTTATGCTAATTCGCTCAGAAACGCGAAAGCAGCAGCAACCCTAGACTCCAATTGGAGCAGTGTGACAGATGAAAATTGAAGCTACACTTTAATCTCGCCGGGACCCCTCTTTTTGTTGAAATCAAAATCGCCAACGTGGGTCCCACGTGGATTTCCCTCGCTTCCTAATTAACATGTAAGTGAAGTACGTGTAAGCCAGGCCTCTTTCGCTATTTGTCTTAATTTTTATTTAGCCACGCCTACGGTCTTCTCTCACGAGCCATTATAGTTAGCCATCTCCGAACCTCTTCCTGTCATTCCTTCAAGGAGGCGGGCCAGAGGTGGCACAGATGGTCATGTTATCGACGTCTTCTGTAGTCACTAAGAGTGAGCAGAGTTCTGTAACACCTCTGGTTAACACCAGAACGAGAATCGTCTGCGCGGGGAAATAAATCTCTGCCGGAACGGATCAGAGGTCGGTAGAGCTGTGAAAAATCGCTTTCATTCAGATAATTGACCGAAGAATCCGCTCGAGGTGAGAGTTCTGGCAGACCTCGGCGAGATCTGGACGATTCAGTATATATGTGCAGTCTACTAAAATTCATTATCAGTTCGCTCCAGGATTTCTTGAATAATTCTTGCGCGCTATTTAGAGAGCCATCTTACATATTGGATACTGGAATACGTGGGGAATTATTCAGTTTTTCTGTGTGCGGTAAAGAATATATATATATTAATTTAAGTGCTTTTTCGCGTTTAAGTTTTTCATTATATTTCACTGGGATTTTTGTGTTATTTTGAATAACGTATTAAATAAACTTAAAGCTTAATTTTCTCCAGCCATAACGTAATTTAATTTCTCGCTATTCCCCAGGAAATAGATGTTTAATTAATTATAAGACGCTAGGCGATTAATATTGTCGAGATACCATTTATTTATATTTTCCCCATGTGTAAATTTGAAGTGACTAGTGTTCATCTCTAGTGTTAAAGCGATATATTAGCTAGAGACTCGTGGTGTTTTTTTTTTATAATATGTATTTTAAATACCGGAGTGAGTTATCGGTCTTACCTAAACGCGGGTGTTAGAATATAATTATAGTATGATTACCTGTTATCTATTCTCTTTTATATAGATAGATCATACCTTTGCGATCCAGCGGTTCTTATAGAGATGTATGGCCAGATGTCTTATGGCAGTCCAAATATATGTTCCTCAACATACAAACATTGTCGGTGAAAATTCTGATGCTTCAGACCCTTTTGCGGTCCACATTCTCCATCCATGAGAGTGGTTAAATAAACAGAACCCTTCAATTTAAATTTTTTAAATGTTAACTGGAACAGGACTATACCAGAAGTTTTCTCCATCTAGATACCTATAAGTATTACTGTCCTGATGTGGCAGAACTTACGGCGCTAATTATTTTAAAACCATTTGACAGTAAAGTTTTCCTACCACGGAATTATACAGAGATAATTCACGGGTCATACTCGGCTATTTCCCTCCGAGAACAGCCTAGCAGTAACATTCTGTTTAGTACACATTTCACTACGGCAGAGAGAATCATAGCCACTGGAGGCTAGACCACACCAGAGAATTATATTAACTTATAAATTTCCATGACAGTGCCACCACATAGAAGAAACTTATTCCAAACTCATACCTGCAGTAAGAAGAGGAATACCCAGGGACAAAAATAATCAACGCACCAATTCTGCGACTCCCGAAAAATAGCAGTTGCCTAAACGGAGAGTCTGGCGCTGAACTGGACAAATAATAGGACTATAAATGGTCTTAAATAACTGTGTGATTAATTCCAGGGAATGTATGCAGCGTCAACAGAGGGGGTAAGCAAATTTGAAAGTGAGCTCACTGTATGTGTGTTGTGAATGAACGGAACGAAAGAACTTATTTCTTAAGTTACTACTTATTTACCATCTTTCATTTTTATCTCTCACTAATCTGAGTGTCCCCAGGATAGGTTACATTAAGGACTAATTCTTTACCCGTCCTGAAATACCCCTACCCCATTGTTAATTATTTTTGATCTTTTTGGGTAAATTACCCCTGTCGGGATCTTTCCTAGTTTGCCTATACA
Organism: Oreohelix idahoensis; assembly: GCA_024509875.1. NCBI lineage: Eukaryota > Metazoa > Mollusca > Gastropoda > Stylommatophora > Oreohelicidae > Oreohelix > Oreohelix idahoensis. The sequence continues at coordinate 37,943 of JAMPIV010020557.1, forward strand.
AGGAAGAGGGACTATTAGATTGTATTTTCATTTCTCTTATGTAACTAAAATTTATTGATTACAGTTTTTTTTTCTCGATGTTGTGAGCAGAGACGTGAAGAAAACACACACTGATTAGCGAAGTGCCGATGCCTGATCTAAGCGAGAACGTAGGTCCTGGGTTTTCGGCTCTTGCGTGTAGAATGTCTTTGAATTACGTATAAGCCGAGATCTGTTAAACCTGGCAGATAGTCTGGTTCTCGGTGTATAGGGTAATATCTCCTTTGATTTCATATATTTATACCCCAGAAATCTAACTAAATTTATCCAGTACCGCCAGAATTTCAGAGAACATCTAGCTTTCGATTTCTAAAGATCTCTTGTAATAGTAGTATTACTTAGTTTGTCGATTGGAGATCGTTTTACTTCTACGCTTGTGGTAATTATTATACTAGTAGTTTGAGTGATTTCACTAGTTTAATCGTCAATTATATTTCTCTACATTTTTGCGCAGAGTGATTTACGAGATAGGTCCCGTGTTGCGTTCTTTTTGCGCGCGTAATTTTAAATGTTTAGCACAGCTAAGAATATATATATTATTAATTAGTTACGCGCGATTTGACAGGAGGTTGAACACAGAAGCGCAACGGGTGCGCTCAGGGAGAATAAGATGGACGTTATGAAACGGGGATGCCTAATGCCTATTTCCTGAGACGGTTGTCTCTAGACGGAGCCGATTTGTAAGTCTTGCCGGATTGAGGGAAGCAGTCATGTAGAGATTATAAACCTCCTGTTAGGAAGTATCTATGTTAGCCAGTGCAGGGCTCGTTGCATATTCTTAATATGCTAATTTCGTCATTTTTATTATAATCTGGCTGTACTTCAACACATACGCCATGTTGTGTTGCTAGTGGGATCCAGATCCTGACCGCATATTATCGGGATTATTCTTCGTACATATTTGAGGGTTAGTTATTCAATAAAACCCTTGGCGTTGTAGGCAAGCTCCGTATTGAAAGGCATGATAGAATTATTGGCCGTGAAGTTCACCGCCGTCCTTGAGAGGTCGGCCGTTATAAGATTTCAATCAAGTTCATGATTGAAAATGCAATGAATTGTGATGCCCCGATGCTATAACCTATACTATTGATGTTGATGCCTACTACTACATGATTGATCAGAATACCTAACGTTTATGCCATGCCATTATTAATGATGCTACGTCGTCTGACTTTGTGATGTCAATGTACATGTCAGTGCACAATAAATTATGTCGTCAACTTTAATACTTGGCTCCAATCTAATTGACGTGCCAGTCGTCACTGTACCGTGTTGACATTATCTTCGTTGGCCATAGAGTTACACGGCTCACTATATATATATTTTGCGTTGAACATTTTCTGGCATCGCCCTTGCCAGTAGTGCCAATCAAGAACACCAACAGATCTATATTCCAACATCCCGCAACAAACGAACCGTCCTACATCCAGGAAGAGTCCTACATCTGGTGGGCCAGTCAAAGGGGATAAGAATTTTTTCTGTAATCAAGAACTCATGCTTCGAGAACTGATACAGCAAATTTATAACTTCAAGGACACGACTTGTCTCTTAACGGTCAACCTCCTTGACCTTTGATGATCCGGTGTTCAAACTATAGCAAAGATCAACGTTGGACTGCATCACGTCCTATATTCAAGCACCTACATGCAACACCCGAGAACCATCATCGCTAGCTTTGCGAGGGCCTGGAATTTTTTCTTCTTAAAAAGATAAGTGGTCACTGATTGTTTGTACTCTGTACCACTGTTGCATGTTATTGATGAGCCTTTCTTAATATGTCCATTCTAATATTATTTGTATTGCATGTTCTATGTTTAATGTTTCACGTGGGCGGTAGGGAGGCCGATCTGACAAACGAGGTTCATCTCGAAGCTAATTCGGGCTCTTGTCAGACGTTCTATAGGATTTAGTTTGTAAGTTTCAATTGAGCGGTAATTCCAGTTCAAGGCTAAAAACCTTGCTGAAGTTCTGATCGCTACTTGTTTCTTATAATAGTAATTGTTTAGCTGTTACGTCAAGTCTTTATTGTTGTTTTCGTAGTAATTTCTAACATGTACCTTATTTTTATGATGTATTTTGTTCGTAAACGTCACCCTCAACCTCACTATTGTTTATTTTTATACACTTTATGTTTATACCTTGTATTGTTACTTGTCTTGTCATTTTGATCGCAGTGTCATTGCGCTCTTTGCAAAATTGTCCTTTTTAGTTCTATTTTATTGTTCAGTTGATTCTGCGAATGTTTTCATTTGTTCCTTAGTATCTCGTCTTTGTAACTATTGTTCTCGTTGTCTACATCTTGTATTTTCTACTTATATGATTTTAATGCATGAATAATTAATGGCTAGGTAATAATATAACATATTTCTGACATTGATGATAATTGGTATACGAGTTCTCTGGACAGGAACTTGTCACATGCTAATTACAGGCAGGATACATTTTTACCCTCAGTAAGTGATATTTGATTAGGTAAGTGGACCTCATATAACATAGACAAAAATGTCTACGGATGACATGATACCTGTATTGGATATGCTGCTCCAGAATGGTAGGGATCATGGATTTCAAGGCCCAGAACTTGAGGAATATGTGATGGATCGTTTTTTATGTCAGGCGGCATCAGATTTGGATGACTTTGCGAGTTGGCATTTTCGTTCTATCCCACATATAAATATTGCCACGGACTTGGCACAACTACTGCGTAAGGATCTGCGTTTGTTTTTAGTGAATTACACCCATGAACCACATGGTAATGTAATGAAAAAAATATATTGCGCTATACGCGACGACAATTTTCATGAGAAACAAATAACACACGACAAACAGTGTCGTCAGGAAAAGATACAGTTGTTGGAGGATATTGCTGAGGAGAGTGCATTATATGTGATACAATCCAAACTTGAAAGTGATCTGCGAAAATTGAAAGTGGAGCTTACCAATTCTAAGGCCTCACTAGAATCTACCATGGATAAAAATAAAGCTTTGGAGTCTGAGGTTAAGGAACTCACATTGAGAATTTCACAAGATAATGCTGTAGACTGCCAAAGAAAACTTCATGAACAGTGTGTTAAAATTCAAGAGCTTACCTCAGAAGTAGCTCGATTGCAACCACATATGTTGGTACAGCAAACAAAGAAATTAAAGAAATTGGCACGACAAAGGATAGCAAGGAAAGAAAAGGATGAGAAAAAGAGAGTAGAGGAATTAACTATGAAGAAAGATAAGTTGGCCAACTGTGAGAGATTACTCATCGAGGAGAGGAGTAGAATTGTAAACCTTAATACAGTAATTAAGAGTCAGAGTGAAGAGATTTCAATCCAGAATTTAGAAAATGTTAAATTGAGAACTAGGGTTGATGATTTACTCGATGTGGTGTTACATAAAAATATATTGTCAAATCTTAATAATGGAAATACTACTGTACAACATGCCGGTAGTCCCAAGTGTGATACAAACAGGCCTGTACAACCTGCCAAAGTAAAGATATCATACAGAGGTAGTTACAACTTTCCTCGACATCACCCTGATGCCAGTGTATCTGGTCGTAACTATACTGCTTCCTCTGGGAGTTCGTCATGGCGACATGTCGATAACAGTAAAAACGTGGTGACAAACAGTTTAGCGTATCATTCTAAGCCCCCAAATAAAATTGTTTCCCATAATCAACAAAATCATGTCACTTCATTTCACGAGAAGCCTAAAAAGTATGTTAAGAACATTCCAAACTTGCGGAATCTGAGACGTACAGGGACAAACAAGTTTGTTCCATTTGATGATAGTGTGACCGATATCGTTCACACTGGTTCTATTTATTTCGATGAGAATCGTTATATACAGCATGCTCAGGGGACTTATATTCCCAATAGTGTGAATGATGTTGTCAAAGGTGACACAAAATTCACTTGTAAGAGTCGTGACATTATTCGGCGCGTTGATGATATTAATATTCATCATGATAATCCCAAGTACAACCGTGATTTTCCAACTATTACGACATGCAAGAATCTACATGTCCGTACAAATTCCTCTTCGCGCTCACTACGCGCTAAACATAATAATGATAATTTCATTGATAATCGGGCTCAGTTGCGATCTGACCGAGATCAGATGTCACTGAATCGCACTGTACTGGTGCGCAACATTCCATCGCATACGACTTGGTATGCACTCCGAAAATTTTTTCAGAGAGTCGGTAATGTTAAGTTTGTTCGCATGTTTGAACTACAAAAATCTTTTAATCAGCTAGCTTTTGTTCGTTTTGAAAACTTTCATGACGCTCACAGAGCTGTGCATTTCAAACATGGTTCGATTTTTGCGCACCATCTTCTAGATGTACAACTTGTGCACAATTGTGCACCACGCACTTAATAGTTGTTTTGTGTGTGCGTGCTTCTTCTTTCTTTCTGGTATATTTTTGGAACTTGTCTCTTCCGTTATTGCTAATTGCTAATTCTTCCTGTTTACTTGATTTCCTCTTGCATATTGACAGTTCTTTAGTTTTATTATGTCTTGGCTGTTTCACATTTCTTCACTTGTAGTATCTATATTTACTTTTTTTTTATTTAATGGGCCGGTTAACTCAGTCTTGTCTTTGTAATACGCGATGTCTGTGATATCCAGTTGTCATTACACACTTATTTTTATTTTTCCTATTGGCTTCGATATCATTTTTTATATTTATGTCTACTCTTTACATCATTGCGTACACTCATGTTTGCTCTTGTTTTATCTTGGACCAATTTTTTCTGCAGCACATTATTCACAGCGCGACTTCCATTTCACGCTGGTATTTTTGTTCTTCCTATATCGGTAATACATTCATCACTGTTTTGACTGCTGTCACTACTACCTTTTCTTGTCTCCTAAAGAAAGGATCAACGGTCATGGAACAGTGGTCAAGGAAGTACCAGACCACATGCGGTAAGATTTATTAAAATTCTTGCGTTAAAAATATCATACTTTTACCAAAAAGAACGTTTCGTTTCTTTATTCACAGGAACGTATTTATGATGGGACTCGGAGTTGTGCATGTGCATAACTTTTATCGTCAATGGATTGAAACTACACGACTTAAGGCTATGATAAACATCACATTGTTAACCCTTATTTGGTCGTTACGCTTACTGCTGAGACTTTTTTGGGTCATTTCGTCACTACTGCGGACGATTATTGGACTTAGTGTGCATACCTCACGAATTTCATTCCTGCACGAGTCTCTATCGTCGTCTGTAATTTGGTTTTCGCTACTCAAGCCATCCGCAATACTGACACCTCAATGGATGAATTTTTCTATCGAAACCATCTTGACTCTACCGAGCCTCTGCTCCCCTCAAGTTGTGACGCCACTACGTGACCAAGTCAGCACTATGAATGATTGCTTACGAACTATACCGACACGTACTACTATGGGTTTTCCATTAATAACCTAACCTTTGAATATATCATTACATTCTTCGCACCATTTTTTAATACATTATTTTGGTGCTTTTCCATTTCAAATAACTAGAAGTAATTGTGTTGGTGCAAAACTAACTGTGGTGTAAGTTTACTTCTATTCCACTGGAAACATAAATTGACATAAATCGAACTTATTAGATACATAAATGATTACAGGACATTTAACTTTCATAGAGTTTCATGATTTTAATTCACTTCGATACGAGCTGAAGACAATCTTCATTGCTTACGTGATGATTTCTGGACATTTTAATTAATTTAAGTTAATTTCATTACAGATTACTTGGTAACATTTTAAATTTCCATAACTTTGGGTGACATCTATGACATTCATATTCACTTAATTATTTCAGTACTCGAAATACGCTATTCCATAACACCCTAATTATTTTATAACCGCGCATCATCCGCGCTTAATAATTTTTGGCACATAGACATAATTCATGTGACCATTGTGGCGTACTTGCTGTGTGGCTAATCTTGCCTACACATCATTTGGATTGTGTTATTTTCTTCGAGTATGTTGTGTTTCGTGTTGATTTTATTTAATTATTTCTTCCTCTTACAGATATTCGCATACATACACTACTTAATTTAATTGCGTTCACTGATTGAGATTTTCTCTTTTATTATCCTATTTGATTACTGTCTCCATTTATCACCATTTCTTTCCATTCTTCTCTACTTTATTTCAGTATCTCATTTCATTTGCGACTTCTTAACTTGTTGTTTTGTACCATTTTGATACATTATGTGTCATTTCTTTTGTTTCAGTTTTGAATTTGGAATCTATTTTCTTTTTTCCAAACTTTACCTCACATATTATTATTAACACATACCTTCACATTTAAATGCTATTACTTTAATTGTGAAAATGAACTTGATCGATGTCGTGGGTATGTTAAATCAAAAAAAAAAGCTTCGCTTTTTTTTTGTCTCATGGGTGGAAGGTATCTGTTGCGTTCTTTTTGCGCGCGTAATTTTAAATGTTTAGCACAGCTAAGAATATATATATTATTAATTAGTTACGCGCGATTTGACACGAGGTTGAACACAGAAGCGCAACGGGTGCGCTCAGGGAGAATAAGATGGACGTTATGAAACGGGGATGCCTAATGCCTATTTCCTGAGACGGTTGTCTCTAGACGGAGCCGATTTGTAAGTCTTGCCGGATTGAGGGAAGCAGTCATGTAGAGATTATAAACCTCCTGTTAGGAAGTATCTATGTTAGCCAGTGCAGGGCTCGTTGCATATTCTTAATATGCTAATTTCGTCATTTTTATTATAATCTGGCTGTACTTCAACACATACGCCATGTTGTGTTGCTAGTGGGATCCAGATCCTGACCGCATATTATCGGGATTATTCTTCGTACATATTTGAGGGTTAGTTATTCAATAAAACCCTTGGCGTTGTAGGCAAGCTCCGTATTGAAAGGCATGATAGAATTATTGGCCGTGAAGTTCACCGCCGTCCTTGAGAGGTCGGCCGTTATAAGATTTCAATCAAGTTCATGATTGAAAATGCAATGAATTGTGATGCCCCGATGCTATAACCTATACTATTGATGTTGATGCCTACTACTACATGATTGATCAGAATACCTAACGTTTATGCCATGCCATTATTAATGATGCTACGTCGTCTGACTTTGTGATGTCAATGTACATGTCAGTGCACAATAAATTATGTCGTCAACTTTAATACTTGGCTCCAATCTAATTGACGTGCCAGTCGTCACTGTACCGTGTTGACATTATCTTCGTTGGCCATAGAGTTACACGGCTCACTGTATATATATTTTGTGTTGAACATTTTCTGGCATCGCCCTTGCCAGTAGTGCCAATCAAGAACACCAACAGATCTTTATTCCAACATCCCGCAACAACCGAAGATTTCCTACATTTAAGAATCTCTACAGTCCGTCATTGATAAATCTTTAAGTTTTACTATGTTCCAGTGGATAGCAGAGTAAATAATAATTTTTAGCTAGACTCTTCCAGCTATAATATAAATTTTATTAACTGCTAGTAACCAGTCAGAGAATATTTTAACCAACTAAGTAAATGCACCGATGCCTCATGAGTATTGACGAATATGTATTTATTTCTAATTCATGATGATTTATTTTTTTTAAATGACTAGAATTTATTTCACGGAAGTTTTAAACGATGAGACAAGCTCTAAGCTTATAGTTCTAATTGAAGTTAAATAACCGAAGTGGATAAATATATTCTATGTTACGCAGGTAAGGATAGGATTGTGAATAATGCTATAGTATGTTAAGTATTTGCATTTTCTCCCTATACAGTATTGGGTCAAACCCTAACCCTTACCAGCGGCTTACATATGAAACTGAGAATAACTTTACAAAAAGAACATTCTGATAGAAATATCGGGTTATCAAGGTGACTTGTCAGGCCTCGTGTTTTTACACCCAGAAAGAGACAGAGTACCGGCCCAAGAATATTAAGAATAAATGATAACTGGACTTATAGAATATCCAGATTTCTTTTCCCTAGTTCATATACAGTCAGCCTGTGGTGGCGACCAAATCAAACATTGACATTACCTGAATAACAACCACTGTGTTGTGAAGAAGATTTATCCTGAACAGAGTTAGTTACCTGACATTTCTATTTAACGATCGAATATTCCAAGCTACTGCACACTGTGAACATTAGATCTCTTAAGTAATTTCTTACCGAGACAAAATTGAAGTGACATAACCAGCATCCTACTAATAGTAACGAATCAAGCGTTTCCCAAGATTTGGATTAATTAGTCTTGGAGAAACTGGGGCTTGTTTCGCCAAAACCCAACCTTGGATGGGCTGTGTGTATCTTAACGATTGTTCCAGATGTTGTGAAAGCACCGATTAGGTAAGAGTAAATGGATGTGATCACATGTTTGTCAGAGCGAGAGAAAAACAGGGATGAATAATTCTTGCATTGTATAACTAATATACTCACTTTGTTTTTTTTTCTTCTTAGGTTTGCTGATACTTTTCCTTTATTTCAGAATAGAATAACGTAGAAACGCGGTTCTTTACAGTATAGAAAAACCTAGACCCTAGTGCTATTCTTTGACCTTTTGGGTTAATTAACTTCTTTCCTTGTGGGATTTTGTCTCTACAGAGGGAGGTACACTTAGTGGGTCTACTTCTTTAATTAATTCATTAACCTATGTTTTATTGTATTTGATATGATATTCAAAAATATTGTTGTTGTGTAGTTTCTTTATGATAAATAAAATTTACATAAACCTTATCTACGTGTGTTGGTCAGCTCGTTCCAAAAGATCCCTATTCCATAGATATACTTTTCACGTCTGTGCGTCTAATTGTCGTCACGTATCTGTGTGTGTGTAGATGTGAGTGGTTGAATATATATAGATATATTTATAGGGAAACTGTCTGATCTAAAAATCTCAGTCGTGATCGATAGGCTGGATTGATTATCTCTCAAATCCAGGGACAGATTTTACCTTTCACCATTTCACTTGTGAAAATCTATTTCTTTACCTTATCTCCCACTGAGCTATCACCTATTCTAGCCCTATTCAGGCGGGACCAAAATTGATCTTAATTCCCCTATCAAAAATATACGACAGAAGGTAACTGGTCACCCCACCTCTCGATGCTGGACCTAGCATGGTGATGTCTCCAACAGTTCACTCCACTGCGGCAGTATCTGCTATGAGACCACCATTTTTTAGATCTTAAAAGAGTTCATTGTTTCCAAAGAAGATCTCCACAGATCCTGGGTTGCCTACCGCTGGCAAACGCCAATCTGAGGGTGCGCTTTATGATGATGATGATGAATTCCGCCATCAGTATGTTACCATGAGTATGTCATATTGTGTCTTTCACTTATATCTCGACCATGTATTATAAGATAAGCCTACACGTTCCGTTTCCACACAGAAGTTACATTGTATTAGTAAAACTCTCCTACAGACCACTTTCCCTTGAACACTGGCTTCATTCTCACTTTCCACCTATATCGCTGACATCATTTGTCAGTTTGCTTTCAACGATTCAAAAACATGTTTTTTACGCAGACACTCTTAAATGCTGTCACTGAAGTCGCTACAAAACGCTGGTGGTGGGTGAGTAACTGCTATATTTGGCGATGAGGAAAGACTTGACCAAAATGAAAGACACCAAGGCCTGTGATTTATGAAGAAATAATGTAGTAGGCCCTATTTATTTTTAGGCAAATTGTAAGCACTCGCAAGAAAGAATGGAAACAGAAAACAAAAGAAATATAGGTACTCCTGACAATATATCTATTAATGCTATTTGGCGATGAGAAGCTGGGGGAAATTACAGGGGGTCTTTATAGTGGAAAGGGGGTGGGGGAGGGGGCTGAAATGAGATACAAGCTTCATTACGTTGTTAGTGCTATATACAGTTAAGCTCCTCCCACAAAATGTTAGCGACTGCAGCGCCAGACCTTTCACTGTACATTGGGATTGATCGGGTTTTTACAAAAAATCAATAATTCAGTTTAACAAGTTTTATTTGGTAGAAACTGTATTAGATGACAAATAAAAGTGTATTAAACTATAAATCTAAAGCATCAAGCTTAAAAAGACGTTTTCTCATATTCGATACTTGCACACTACGATACATGTCCAGGAAACTGCAGAGAAATAACACCAAATGAATATTCTGTGCGGAGCAAAAAGGTACGAAAGATAGGAAATTACCCAATGGCTTATACATGTATTTTAATCCATCTGCTTTTACTGGATATCAAAAGTGTTTTCTTAATCGAGCGATGGTGCTAATAGATGGTATTCGCGAATGATGAGTATTCTGACCAATCCAACTTGATAAAGCTATGTGGGTTTGAGTCCACAAAAACAATACGATTTATTACGCAGACATATAATCAATCATGGCATTTCAAATGGTACATCATATCCGTGCATTTCCAATATCGTCTCCTATATAAATTCCTCTATCGTCAAAAGGTCTGACTGTTTACACGCGATGCCGTATGTCGGTCATCCGGTAACGAACAGTCATAGATTTGGCGACGTAATATTCTGACAATTAAATTATAATACTCCCTGTATTGCTTCTGAAACGAAGACTACACATCACAATGGGATGACTTGATCCTGCATCCATATATAATAAAAGCCGACCCATTTGGCTTATAGTTAAGGAGAACCTCTGCACGATATATCTCGGGAGCAAAGCATAACGCGTCCGACTTGAACAAAGTTCAGACTATGAAGGGTATATATAGATCGTTACCATGCGGTAGCTTAACAACTCATCACGTCATGTCTAACCATAGACAACCATACAATTTCGCGTTCAATAAATTATTTTTAAGCGCAAAACATCTTATATTTATACCATACCAATACATTGACGCGTAACTTTAAAGTGCTCACAGTTGTAGTGGCCAACCTCATTAAACGTGTCGTAACACTTACACATATGACATCAATATAGACAAGGAGGGACATACAATGATATCAAAATAAGGAAGAGGATCTTTCATTGCATTGGGAAACATATGTAGATCAAGAGAAACCAATTCCAACATAAAAATAAGAATCTTCAACTCAAATGTCAAGTCAGTCCTATTGTATGGCTCTGAAACATGGAGAACAACAAAAACAACTATGAAAAAGCTACAGACTTTCTAAATGGGTGCTTGATTAGAATAGAAAGATTTGGATGTTATGACAAAGTCACCAATGAGGAACTGATGACACAAAGCAGACATGTGCCAGTGGAACAAGAGATGAGAAGAAGACGCTGGCGATGGATAGGACACACACTGAGGAAACCTGTTGATAGCATTACAAGGCAGTCCTTGTTCTGGAATCCTCAGGGAAAGAGAGGCAGAGGTAGACCAAAAAAAAAAAACAAACAAAGAAGAGAACTGGAAACAGAGGTGAAAATGATGAGGAAAACATGAAAAGAACTTGAACGGATGGCACAGGACAGGAAGATTTGGCGTGTGTTTGTTGCAGGCCTATACTCCTTGGGGAGCTAAAGAGTAATGATTGATTAAACACAAAAATCAGACTTCCAAAAAACATGATGCAACACAGACAAAGCTGACAGGAGTCTGGGTTACTAGGTCACATTTTACTTCCTTCAAGGAAAATCTCCAGATCTGAAGAGATGTTGAGGTAGACCGAAGATCACGTGGAGAAGAGAGGTGGAGACAGTAATGAAAATGTTGAGGAAGACGTGGAAAAACACTGAACTAATGGCATGGAAGACGTGGCCTACGTTTGTTGAAGGCCTATGCTCCTCGGTGAGCTGACCGGTGATGAATGAATGAAAAGTAAAACGTATTACCCTTGTCTGTGGCAAGACGTCCAAGCGTTCCAGTGGCGTACTACAAGGGGGGAGCGATCCGCCCCTGGTGACAGTCGGGACACTTTTATGATATAACTTTAATTTAAAAATATACTTTCAAGTGAATTTCAGAAGTTACATTTTTAAAAATACTTGCAAGTGTATTTCTTTATTGGGTAAAGAACGGTGGTAAAGGAGGTGGGTGCTGATTGAAGGATCCTCCCCAGGTACCAACCAAATATGATAAGTTCGCCCCTAAAGCGTTCCAAGCATTGGGGGGGATGGGGGGGGGTGTCCAAATCATGAAGAACACCAATCTTGACAGCCAGAAAGATTCCTATCAATAAGACATTTCTTAGACTACAACTTAGAATGGGCTATTTTAGAATAGAAGAACCTTACTGTCGTGAAAGTCTAGAAGAAAATAATATACAGTATTTCTTACTTAAATGTAGGAAGTAAGAACAAGAGAGAAAACCAATATTAGATTATTTGCTGGCATGTGATTCATCCATAACTGTGGAACAGGTTTTGAGAACAGATAAACTTAGAGGATTGCACAATGTAGTAAAACAGTATATAACATGAACAAAAAAGTAATATCTCCTTATTCTTAGATCCTTACACCGACCGTCAAAGCAGTCAGTGGCCATCACGCCTAGTGGCGTCTTGTAGGGCAACAACAAATTGATTCCACTTTGCTCGGTCGGTGGCCATCCTTCATACAGTGCCCGAACTCTGGTTCATTCTTTGCATCTCAGCCTCCACAGTCCTCCGCCAAGTTGTTTAAAAAAGTAATATATATGGATAAAAAAGTTAGTTGCTTATCCTTTACAGGACGTGGCAATCAACCCCAGCTTTTATTGGCCGTTTTTGATTTTTCTTGGCAATTTTTTCATTCAGTAGTTTGCCATGGCTTTCTGAACGGTAGGGGGCTTATACCATTGTTAAAAATATATAAGGATAAGTGATGGGAAAGTGGGACTCTGGAGGGGGTCTCGTGATGCTTGTTGATGATGGCAGACGATTGGTTGATTGGGTGTCATCCTGGGCTTTCCCAACATGACAACATGTCAGTTGTGAGAGACTTGTTTCTTGAAAGTGGAGGGCCCACACACAATACACTCACACAATTTTACATGTTTGGTTTAGTCTATCGGGACTGAGTCGAGTGGGGAGATACAATATTTTGATATCGGAAATACAAACTATTATCTTGAATTAACTACACTATATATAGTATAACCCATCCAGGGTTGAAAGAGATATTTGTTGTTAACCATTTAAAAAAAAAAACACAGAAAGCTGTAACTTTTAAAAATTGGTGTGTACGAATAAATAGAACGTTTGAAATGGTATGACGAGATCGCTAATGTGAAAAATAAGGGAAAGAACCAGACAAATACCCAGAGTAACAAATGTGAGAAGAGCGTACTGACGTTGACAATTATGATAGGAAACTCTTTAGAGAGCGATACAACAGGAAGCAATCTAATCATCAGAAGTAGTCCCCCCGTCCGACAAGTGTTTCGGCCCGATTACTCCTTTACACTCTAAGGGGGGGGCGGGCCCACTAGGGTCATGACTCCCAAGCGTCTCAGCCTCCTGTTGTCTTGTATCGAAAATGAACCCATTTCACTTATGGTAGCAACTTTAAAATCCACAACTCCGCCAGCCGTGGAGGCAATTGTGAAAGTAACAAAGAGAAGACAAATTATTCTGTTCGTTCCGTCGCACATCACAACTAAGGACACACACTGACACGCCTGCGCGAAGCCAACGAGTCTAGCCACTGCGCGATAACCGAAATTCTGTTCCTGACACCCCTTATAATATACACCGCCTGTCGCCCCTCAGTCACAGCCCGTTCACTAGTACACCAAAAAACTCAGCGTATTGTGGACTTAGAAAAATTCCTGGTGTTTCTGAACCACAGCGTTTATTGTCACGATTTCCATTGCCCATTGCGGTTGTTCTACAGCCAGCATGATGCCTTTTCGGCAGTTTCACTAAGCCCTTGTTCTCGATTGTCCCCTCAGCCTCAACAGTTTCAATAAATCATACACTGATGCAGCCACAAGCCCTCTTGCGCCCACTTCAACAGCCATGACCCTTGCAGTGAGCCCATCATGTCTCAGATCCGCGGCCAGATCATTATACTTGGCCGCTTTGAACGAATGTTGCTCGTCTAATCTGGATTCAAATGGCACGTTAAGTTCAATCAGTATGACCTGAAGCGTTGCTGAAGAATGAAGCACTATATCCGGCCGTCTCCGCGATTTTCTGATACTCTCTGGATATTCCCATCGTCCAGGTAGGTCTACCGCCATCTCCCAGTCGTTTGCACAGTCAAGAAGAGATGGTAAACTGCTACCAGGTTTACTAGGTTTGGGGTGTGCTGACTTTTCTGCCCTCGGAAAGTATGTATTTGCGGTGCTCGGCCTGAGTTTGCTATTCGCCTTCATCCTTGCCAGATCTATTGTCGCAGCAAGCTTATTTAGCACTTTGTTATGGCGCCAAGTGTATCGTCCTTGCCCTAATGACACCTTACACGCTGAGAGCACGTGTTCATGTGTCTGAGCACCTATGGGAATAATAGCACCTTCAGTCATAACTGACTATGGGAATGCGCCCCTGAGGTCACAGTCCTCAGCTGCCCACTTTTCCGGAGTTCCTTTCGACGTTTTCTCCTCTCTTCTGTCCGCCGCGAGAGCCTTCTTCGCCCAATCCGAGGTGGCGCTACAGAGAGCATCACCACTTGGTCCGATCGGCAGCTCCACCCTCCCAGGTTTCTGGATTTATGGCCAATGCCCTCATGTCTCTCTTGCACACATCTTTGAATCTCAGTTACTGTCGCCCAACTGTTCTTTTGCATCTGTCAGTTGCCCGTAGAAAATATCTTTCGGGATGAGACCATCTTCCATGCGGCGGACATGGCCATGCCAACGTAGTCTGCGCTGTCCAAGCAGTGCACACATGCTTTGAAGGCCAGCACGTGGCAACACTTCGACATTTGTCACTCTATCCCTCCACGAAGTACCGAGTCTGTAGCGTTGACACCGTAGATGGAAGGTATTGGCCCCTTTCTTGGTTAGCATAGGTTATTGTTATTGTTGAACAGAATCGACATCATTGCACTCCGGGCAAACCCATAGGTGCTCAATCTCCCTCAGTATATGTCAAAGGGCATGAATGCTAACTGTTTCTATAGCTTGCTGGTTATAAACACGACGGATGCATCCTCTCATACGTCCATCTCTGCTACCCCAGTAGTAGTGAATGGCGGAAACAGGTCGTATTCTGCAGGAGCGCTGCAGGGGCAAGATGGTGGACTTGAGATAACAAGGGGAGGTTATATGTGGCAAAATGGCGGACTTGAGATAACAAGAAGAGGAGGGGCAAGATGGCGGACTTGAGATAACAAGAAGAGGTTATTTTTAGACTTTTAGACAATAGGAAGCCGATAGTTAGACAATATATTTAGATAACAAGAAGAGGAGGGGTAAGATGGCGGCTTTTTATATAAGGAAAATGTTGTAAGATGGTGGTTTTTTATATAGTAATATATTATTGTTGTTGTTATTAGTATAGCCAACTTAGGTAGTGGCTGTGTTAGACAAACAAGAAGAGGCTAATAGTTAGACTTTTAGATAATAGGAAGACAATAGGAAGACGATATTTAGACGATATATATTTACATAACAAGAAGACGATATGTATACGAATAGTTATATTTAGACATATATATTTTACAACAGTTATTTTACAACAGTTAGATGAACAGTTATACAACAGTTATACAAACAGTTATACAAACAGTTAGACGATATACAACGGACGATATAGGTAACAAAAAAGCGTTTTAGTTAATATAGTTTTTATTTTATATTCAATAGTGTTTGTGTAGTATCAAACAGGCGTATATGGTAATATATAGTATTTTTTAACGTAATACATTGTACAGTAATTTTTTAGCAAATGAATGTACAATTATATATGAAAGACAGTTTGTATTTTTTAACATTATCAAACATTGATATTTTCACATATGAATGTACAATAATACATAGAGGAATTATATAGGAAGGATGTATGTTCAAAATATACAATATTTACAATATCACAGCTGCAAGCAAGACCTTGAGGGGAGTCGTCACATTGTCGTAACGTCATAAGAAATAGAGGTGTGTGTTGTGTGTATCTGTAGGTATCTGTGTATTGTGTTTTGTGTGTACATAGTGGAAGACAGTTTAAATGTTGAGGGGTGATGTGGTGACGTTGTCGGTATGTACCTGTCGTTTTATGTAAAAGTAAGATAGGGCATTGCGGTGTTGTTCATATGTGTAGATGGAGGATTTGTGTGCACGGAACCCGATATTTTTCCCACCCTGTGCCTGTTGTGTGTTGAGGACGTCTAAGAAAGTGTGTTTGTCTACTTTGTTGTGGTGTTTGTTCAAGCCTTTGGTGGTGGTTTTGTCATAGTCGCCAAAACAGTGATACGTCTTGCTACAGAGGGAAACCATCCCTCTGCCTTCGTATTCTAATTTAAAAAGGCCCGGTGTCCGCTTGTCGAATAATATTTGTTCGCGGCATTTCTGACAAAGGGCGCGCGTTTTACCCTCGCTAGCTACAAAGTCGGGTCTATGGTCTGGGCATACCTCGGCGGGGAACCACTGGTGGTAGGAGCTATAAAATTCCTGTCGCATAGCGGGCTTAACAACGTCCGCTAAGTTGTCTGAACTAAGTGCCAAGTAAAGGCTGTCTGTGTCCTTCTCGCACAACTGAAAGTCTGACCTATCTACAAATTTATCTAGACAGTCGTAGTAAAATTCTAACATGCGTAATTTAGCGTATTGGTAGACGAAAAATCCTATCTGAACGGGGAGGTCCCAACATATAGTCTGTTTAAGTTTCTCTACTTCAAAAATCTCGTCCGTCACTAACGTCATTTTCCTAAATCGGGGTGAGTTTATTTGGTCAGAGGTACCCTCGCCCATCGTGTACGAGACATCCACATGCTTCGCCTTATTGGTTAATGTCTTGCCGTAGGCCGCGTTACCTAGCAGTTTCATGGTCTCACTGGTAATGGCGTAGGCAGGATCTGTATCACCCTGTCGACGCGCGTTCGAAACAGTGTCCCCAAACTGCTTGAATCACGTCACGGGTGTATACTCAAGCACCTGGTAGATACAGGTGACTTCTAAACCTTTGGTTAGGTACCAGCGAAGCAGAGGTGTCGTCAAGAGAATCTTTTTGCCCACATAACTCCCGATCAACGTCCGTCTGGGGGTAGTCAGGAGTTTATGTTTTTCGGCGTATTCCAGCATGAAAGGCCCAATATCTTCCCTCGTGACGTCAACATTCTTAAAAATGGGCGTCATCTCAGAGAAATGTTCTTTTAAAGAGTCGGGTACATGGATGTCACACTCGACTAGACCAAACAAGGTCTCGTCCAACACCGAGGCGAGAATATTTTCTTTTGTCAGGGGGTACCGACATTTGGTGTAAGATGGTTTCTGGGTAGGGAAGGTGGCGTTCAGAAAACGACGGATTGATGGCTCGGTTTTCTTCAATGCCTGCCACTCGCATTCCCACATTTCTACCAATTCGACGTCGCAATCGTCCCGTAAATAAGAACTTATTTTCACCGTCTTTGCGTACAACTCAGCCAATGGTTTGTTGTTGACTGGGTTAACGTCACGACCGGCGGTTAGTGGGCAGTTAGGGTGGCCGTGGAATAGGCACCCATGGAACTGGTAGGCGGTACGAGAGTATCTGTCCCAACCGTCTACCCTAACGCATATATCACCCAACGCCTTCTCACGTCCGTTAAACTGGGTTTTTAAGGTCACTTTTTTTGGTGGGAGACCCAAGCCAAATAATCGCGGCACTGCACGGTATATTTGTGGAGTTTGTGGTGCTTGAAACCATCCTCCCTAGACCGTCTAACGGGAAAGTCAGTGGGCATTTTCTGCATTAACGCCCACAAATAAAGGGCGTTGGCATCAAAACCTTTAATGGCTTGAACCGTTTTGCCACCTCTAATGCGGGTTTTGCCTTGCTCGTGGAACCTGTGAAAAATAATTGAGGGTCCCCCGACGATGTTTTGGCGCAAGATGTTATGCAAATCTGCCTCCTGCTTCGAGCATAAAGAAAACATGACGTTGGGCGGGAGGGTTTTGAAAAGGTACTTTAACGTGACACCGGGCACGGAGATCGCATCTTTAAACATGTCTACACCTAGGCGCGCGTAAAAACTAACTTGTCGGTCTAACGCTGCCAGGAAGGGGACCACGTCTTTATTGTTGTACCACGTCAGAAAATCGCGCAACGTGGTCATGTGGTTATCGGCCCACACCTTCTGGCACTCGGCGTACTCATCGGCGGAAATGTTAGTGTTTTTAAGTTTGGAAAAAAATGCCGAGTGGGGTGGTAACGCGGTTTCGTCTAACTTTGCTAAATCTGTTATGTACTCGTAACAAAAATATCCTTTGGTTTCTTTAACGTTGTACGCCGCGAGATATTTGCTATAGCTAAAACCGGGGGCTAAGTAGTTGACTATATCTAAAAACTTTAACTCGCTAGTGGCAATACACATAAAATTATTGTTTCGCTTGACTAAAAATTTGAAGTCTTTCCCCCTTGAAATATTTGATGAGATACGGTTTGATTACGTTCACGTCGTACTTGCCCGAATTGAAACCTAATACGGGTAGCTGCCCCAATTAACCCTCTAATCTAGCAAGGAGCCCGTCTGAATTACCGATCGTCTCTAAAGCCTTGAGTTGTATGCAAACACCGTCAAAATATGCACGCAGAATCTCATAAGAGGTTACGGCAATTTCGAGCAGATGGTCAGCCATCCTATTGACCAACTCCTGTGGATCACCCTTTGTGATAAAACACACGGGGGCTTCAAAACCGGGGACGTTAGAAGCCACCGAACACGACAGGGGCACGTGTTTGGCCGTATAGGTAGTGGCATTACCACTGGGCACTACAGTGTTCTCAAAAAAACACTCATAGTCAAATGTGGCTCTATAAGGGAAGACGAATTTTGTGTCTACATTTATCCCCTCCTCCTCGATTAAGTCCCAAATGGTCTCTGGGGGATTATACACACCACCTCTAAATGTTTCTCTTCGCTTAGAGCCGGTACACCGTTTTTCATGGCGCACCAGTCGGTAATACTCCTCCCACAACTTACCGCAATCGGGACACGAAAAAGAGTTACTGGCCCTATCGATATCTACAATGTACATAAAGTGGTTCTTAAACATTAACAGACGCAACGTATCTGGAAAACTATCGCTACCTCTAAGTGTGGGGGTCAGGGTCTGCGCGTCGTCAAACTCGAAAACGTCAATATTTACGTTGAAACATATCTCTAATTGGGGCATATCGATTAAACTAACCCCGGGGAAGTCGATGAGGTACCTAAGTCCATGCTGTGTTTGCCACTGTTCGACTAGTCGGCGCGTCGGTTTTCTAACGTCTTTAACGGCACCACCCCTAAAAACGGCTAGACATCTAAAAAAGCAAAAGTTATCACTGTATGGTTTGGAGTTTGAATCATGTTGTAATGTATTGATGTGGTGATTGTCCATGATGAAAGAGGGAATGTCTTGTATGCAGCAGCCGATAGGAAAGTCTTGGATATGGTACAGATAGAACGAAGTCGCGGGGATGGCTTCGACAAAGTATTTTGTGTTTGGTCTGTTTAACTGTGCTTGTGTGACAATATCGCTATCGTGTAACTGTGAGAGAAAAGCTTTGAAATCTGTGATGTTGTTGACTAAGTGTGGCTGATCTAAGACGACCGTGTTATTATGTGACGAGTGAAAAATCTTAGATCGCCTGTCTCTCTGTGTCTCAAAACGATGTGGAAACTGTAGTTTATTTTGAATCTTTTTGTCTGTTGTGTGAAGACAGGGAGCAAGAGACGGTCCCAGTCCGTATTTTCTGTTGGTCTGTGGAAAAAAGTGAATGTTGATAAATATTTATGTTTATTAGAGTGTGTTTTTATGGCTTGCCAGTTGTCAATGTAGACTTGTCTTATGTCAGCCTGTAAGTCATCTAACGAGTCTTCTTCTGACGACAAGCGGGGTTTTTTTATATGGGACTCTGTGCTGGTCATGGGGCGTTTTTTGGTCTGACCTGCAGCATTTAAAGAGGAGGAGGTTGGGATGGGGCTTGAAGTTGTTGCTGTTCTCGTCAAGTCTGTGGTGCCTGCTGCAGCAGGTGATGTCTTTGTGCCTGATGATGATGAGTCTGGTGTGGCACCTGATGTTAGTGTCTGTGGGTTCCCTGATCCTGAGTCTGTTGTTGTGACATCTGTTGTGGGGTATGATTCGGCGCCTGGTGTGGCACCTGATATTGGTGCTGTGGGATATGAAGTCGAAAGTTGGTTAGGGGTGGGGTGTATTTGTTTCATATGGGTCCGCAAGCTGGTGCCTCGGGTGAATTGTTTGTTACAAATGTCACAACTAAAACGAGGCATATCGTGCACTGTTTTGATGTGCTGTGTTAAATTATCATGTCGGTTAAATGTCTTTCCACAGCGAGGACACAAATTGTTCTTCACCGGTGCAGTGGTGGTCCCCGCTGGGGTGTCTATACCGAGTCTTCGTGCAGTGGTGGTCCCCACTGGGACGTTTATAGCGGCCCCCGGTGCAGTGGCTTCCATTGTGGGGGATCTTGGGGCCGCTGGGCCATGAAAGACCTCTAGATGGTATTGGAGTACCTCAGGACTGTTAAATATTTGAGGACAGACACGACAGGGATGTGTCGGTTCAGCATGTACTGTCTGCATATGTCTTGTTAGGTTGCTTTGACAAGTAAAAGATTTATTACATTGTCCACAAGTGTAGCAACAGTTCTTGTTTTGAATTGCTGACATCTGTGAAGTAGAAACGAAAACACATTACTCACACATATATATGTAACAATCAGTTAAATAGAGAGAGAGAGAGAGAGAGAGAGAGAGAGAGAGAGAGAGAAAGAAAGAGAGAGAAAGATAGAAAAAGAAAAGAAAGAAAGAAAGAGAAAGAGAAAGATAGAAAAAGAAAAGAAAGAAAGAGAGAGTGAGAGAGAAAGACAGAGAGAGAGAGAGACAATGAGAAAGAGAATAAAATACATATATGTAACAATCAGTTAAATAAGACACAGACAATCTGAGAAAGAGAGAGAGAGAGAGAGAGAGAGAGAGAATAAACACAGTGTTATTTCTTATTCTATGTGAAAGAAATTGCCCCGCGCGCGCGCTGTCAGAAAGATATCGATTAAAAAACCCAGTCTGGCGCGTGACCCAACGACATGATCTGTCGTTTAAGATAATTCAGATATAAATATGAACGTGTTTTGCTAGTTTGTAACAAGGCGTCTGTCCCTGTATAGTGTTGTTTTATATTTATAATATATTATATCTATATTTTTACATGTATAGTACTGTTTAAAAAAATGCTATTCTTTATTTTATTTCTTTATTATGTGAAAAAAATATTCCTCACACGCGAGTTTAGTTTGTAGTATTGCACCATCAGTTGAAATCCAGGCTGAGTAATCTCACATAAATAACAACACGGAGAAGTTTTAGTCTTTTTTCCTAGTGCATAATCGGTTAAGTCTTATCAAAAAATATACACACATGTCCGGCTTTAACATAAAACAGATAAAAATAACAAGTGCTGATCTGCGTTAACATCTTAACAGTTAGACTAATTTGAAACAGTAGCAACACTGGCTACAGAGATATTTTTACAGCCTAACACAGAGCATGCTTAATTTTATAATGTTATTAGAGATATTTAACACCCTAACACACGAAAAAACAGATATTTTTAAAGTTATTTATGGTGTCCTAACGAAAACACCTAACGAAAACAACAGCTATATAAAAAATTCTATATAACGGGTAAACTACTGCCTATTATAGGGAAAAAACGAATACACAGATATATATTTTTGTATAAATATTTAACAGACGAATACACATCTTTAGAACTTTGCGTAGCCCTCACAGTGTTTGAAAATACTCCGAACAACAGATATTTAAATATACAGACATATATTTAACAAAAATAATACATACTATCAGTTATTGATATGACAAAACAAGTGGTTCTTTTCTTTCAGAAGGCTTGCTCTTTCAGAGCTGTTTCTGCGTTGAAGGTTTGTCGTTTGAATGAGGTGTCTAAAGCATATGTCTCATTATATTACAAAAAAGTGCGCGCGCCAGGTTTTCGGAGTGATTTTGTTCGAACGTCCGTTGTACGTTCGCTGTTTAATTACGAGACATCTGTGTTTACACACCTGTTATTGTTCGTGTACAGTTGTCTGTAAATTGTCACGTACCGATAACGGAAAAGAGTAATTACTATTTTCGTTGTATAAGAAATAACTCGAGAATGTTTACTCACTGTCCAGGTGTTATGAAACAGCTTGTTTCAGATGGTAATAAAATACTTATACAAACAATACATCTGTTAATTCGTCTTTCGTTTGGCACGGACGATTATCGATCAACAGTGAAAACTCGTAGGAATTGTTTACCTAGCCACAGGTGTTTATAACTTGAATTACCCTGTGGGACTTCGACATTAGCAAACTTTATTTGTGACACAGGCAGATGTCTTGTTGGCGGAAGGGAACAGAATGTTACGAATGTTTACAAAAAATATCTAAGTATTTTGAAATAAAGTGGGAAACATATTTTTCTTATCTAAAACATATATATATTAAAAGAGAAAGGCATTTGACACATTTTAACATCGGTTTAGTTGAATATATAAAAAATATATCCAGAACTTAATAAGATACAAATGATAGCTTAAAAAGCAAGCTTTAAAATATCTGATAACTAAAAAAGAAATGTACCAAACAAAGAGAGAGAGAGAGAGAGAGAGAGAGACAGAGAGAGAGATAGAGAGAAAGAGAGAGGCAGAGAGTAAGAAAGACAAACAGAGAGATAGAGAGACGGAGAGAGAGAGAGCTGTTGGTTATATTCTTTTTCGTAGAGAGAGAGAGATAGAGAGAGAGATAGAGAGAGAGAGACAGACAGAGAGAGAGACACACAGAGAAAGATAGAGAGAGAGATAGAGAGAGAGAGAAAGACAGAGAGAGATAGAGAGAGGGAGAGATAGAGAGAGAGACAGACAGAGAGAGAGATAGAGAGAAAGAGAGAGAGAGAGAGAGAGAGAGAGAGAGAGATGGAGAGAGAGAGAGAGAGAGAGAGAGAGAGAGAGAGAGAGAGAGAGAGAGAGAGAGAGAGAGAGAGAGAGAGAGAGAGAGAGAGAGAGAGAGAGAGAGAGAGAGAGAGAGAGAGAGAGAGAGAGATTTTTAGACTAAAACATATACATTAAAATCAACCATCCTTTTAAAAGATGATATATAAGAAAACAAAAAAGAGATATTCGGAAAACATATCCCAGGGATTGTCATGTTCTTGAACAGTGATTCTCACGTTTTTTTATTTTCAATACATATCGGTGTCTGGGGTTCTCGTATTGGTTGAGTTCTTACATTTTTTTATTCTCACAATTTTTTACACAGTGATTCTCAAATTCTTGATCAGGGATTCTTACGATGAACAGTGATTCTCAATACATGTTGGTATCAGTGATTCTCAATACATGTTGGTATCAGTGATTCTCAAATTCTTGATCAGTGAATCTCACATTTTTTAGCATGAATCTTACGTTCTCACAATGTTTGTGTCTTTGATATAAAATAACTGGTTGTAAGTGAAAGTTATCATTATTAAATATGGATCCGAGATTCGTGTAAAGGGCAATTTTTACTATCTTGCAATATAATACATTTATATACTTATTATGTTCGCAAATATTTGGTAATCAAAGTATTTCCTTTTTAAGTGCTTAAGGAGAAGTCATTTTTGAGTTACTTCCCTTGAAAGTAGTTCCGTCATCTTCGATCGGACTCCGCGGACGAGTCTAGGCCTACTGCGATTTATTCTTTGGCTGAGTAGGAATAGATTGTTCTTGCTTCAGTATATCTATGGCCTGAATTTATACGTAGTGTTTGTATGAGTAGGACGAGTCTGTCTTATATATGGATATCTTTACATTTCTAAGTCGAACTATGTTGGTTGTCGCTAGAAAAGGTCAAAGGCTATGCAGCGGAAGTATCGCTAGCAAAGGGGTGTGATTCATGGCTGTCATCCTGTCTGGATGTAGAATTTTGTGGTAGCAGGCCTATCGCCGAAAAAGTGATCTATAAGTCAATGGGGAAAAGTGATAGTCATTTAGACATGTTGTATGTACTTTACCCCAGTGTTTATTCTCTTTTGCCAAGGAATGGCAAAGTTATATTTCGCATAGAAAGGTAAAACCACAATTTATTATGAACTTGGGCTTCGCCATCGTTGTCGATAAACAGATGCACAGTGGTACTTTTGAAAAGAATATTTATTCAAAGGAAGACGACATTCCTGTGTATCAGCACTAGATTATATGATATTATTCAATTACTTCTATGATAGAAGCTATGAAGAAATGAGGACATTTAACGAATGACCAATTTTGGTCTGGGTCCTATAGTGAGTGAAACTCACGAGAGAAGAACAGCCATGTTGAAATTCATATACTTTGTATTTATCGAGTGAGAAAAAGGGATGCCTGTACTATCGCTCGATGAACCAAGAGATCACTGCTACATGTGAGAACCCATGTCTGGGATTCCTATATCTTTATGGAAAATATATATATTGAACTTTACGTGAAGGGATATTCACTAGACGAGGTTAGGTCTAGGAGCCTTCCTATATATTGGTTATGGTCTGACGTGCCCAGTCAGTAAAGCCAGATGATTTACATGATGGAACTCTGAATGCTTATTTACGAATGCTCCATTATGATATTTGCCAAGCATGAATGCTAACTTAAGATGATATTCCTGTGATCAACATTATGCTGTCTATGTCGACATTTGTTCCTGTAACCATACACGTACTGTCCAAGTGTGCGTCCCATTAAATGTTATAAAAAGACCACCGTAGTTCCAGTACTTCTTGAATTCGAACAGTGTGAGTATGAGTGATGTACTACCAACCTGTCAACTCTATCGAATCATTCTACCATTCGCGTACTGACATTCAGATACACACTCATTGTTTACACTCACATTCTTGTCGGAGCCTCATCACGTTCCAGGACAAGATGACCTGTATGACCAAAACTGTGCTGGGTTTAATGAGTTGACAATCGTTACACTTTACTACACCAGTCCCAACATCTACATTTATCAACTGGTGGACATTCACGTCATTTAACAAATAAAGCGTGATTCAGCAACTAGTAGCCAGTATGAGTAAACAACTAAACAGAGTTTAACAATTCGCACATCATTTTACCTGTTTAATTTCATGCCCTAGTTCTAGCGGAAAGACTGTTTTTGTCCAGCGTTTCCTAACACATATCAAAGATATGGTAACAGCTATCCCAGATGAAATTTTATATTGTTACAGCGAGTGGCAACCTTTATACAATTCAATGACTGGCGTTCAGTTTATTAAAGGACTGCCCGATATTGAGCAGTGGACAAGTGATAAGAGACGGTTGGTAATTATCGATGACCTCATGAACGAAACAGATGAACGTGTAACTAAATTATTCACAAAAAAGTCTCATCATAAAAATGTAAGCGTATTTTATCTCGTGCAAAATTTATTTGGCAAGAACAAAGAACACAGAACCATTAGTTTGAATTCTCATTACATAGTGCTTTTCAAAAATCCACGCGATGGATCTCAGATTGTTAATCTAGCCAAACAGATGTACCCAGGCCAAACTGCCTATGTTCAGGAGAGCTTTAAAGACGCAACATTGGTCCCACACGAGTATTTGCTAATCGATCTTCGTCAAGACACACCAGATAATTTAAGGCTTCGTTCGCGGATATTCCCAGAGGAGCAACAAATTGTTTACTTACCCAAGTAACGAGATGACAGAAAAAGTAAAAAGACATGCTGAGATGTTAAAATGTCTACGTACAGCCAAACCACCAGTCATCAAGGCTGTTATGAAAACAGCATCACCCGAGTTGGTAGGAACACTCTGTGAATGTTGTCACAACGTATTAAAAGGTAACGTTACACTGACACTCCCTCAGAAGAGACGTATGCGTCGTTACAAAAACATCCTGCGAGCGCTTACCAAGAAGAAATTATCGCTCAAAAGACGAAAACAATTTTTACAATCTGGAAGTTTCTTATCTGCTCTCCTTACACCAATACTATCTGTACTAAAAGGGCTCTTTTAGATGGCTAAAAAAATGATTTTGATGGATCCTCGTTTGTTAGAAAAACCTTATAGACCACCCGATGCTCTAAGAGATAACTTGGGAGAATTGGATACTCAAATGCAACTAGTCTTGGATCGACAAGATCTACCACTCGGTGACAAGGCTAGACTTTATCAACAAACATTACAGCGTTATTTGACTCGACTAGAACAGTACAGACACGTACCTCTAGGTCTCGTAGATATTAAACAACCACCATTACAAACCAACGAACAACCCACTGTACTTAAAGAGGAGGTCGTGGACAAAACGCCTCAGTCCCCACCCGTCACACCCACTAATCGAAAAAAGGTGGTGGCCAGTAAATTGCGAGAATCATCGTCGTATTCGCTCAGAAGAAGGAAAAAGACACCAAAGTGGGAAGCATGGCCAAAGAAGTGATTTTAAAACAACATTACTACGATCCAAAACGCCCTGGATCTTATGGAGGAATCGCCCCCGTACAATGTAGCACCAAACTTAGTCGTAAAAAAATTGAAGAGTGGTTAGGCCATCAGAACAGCTACACCCTACATAAACCGGTGCGCAGAAAATTTAAACGACGTACGACCATTGCGGGAGGTAT
The DNA here is from genome assembly GCA_024509875.1 of Oreohelix idahoensis. Taxonomy (NCBI): domain Eukaryota; kingdom Metazoa; phylum Mollusca; class Gastropoda; order Stylommatophora; family Oreohelicidae; genus Oreohelix; species Oreohelix idahoensis. Next base: position 64,660 of record JAMPIV010020557.1, read on the forward strand.
CGACCAACAGTTCCAGGCTGATTTAATTGACTTGCGTGGTTTAAAGAGATTTAACGACGGGTATTCGTATCTAGTAACGTGTATTGACGTATTTAGTAAATTTGCTTGGGCTGTTCCGTTGAAAAACAAGACTGGGACAGCGTTAGTAGCAGCGGTAAAGACAATTTTTAACAGTCGCAAACCGATACATTTTCAAACAGACAAAGGCAGTGAGTTTGTCAACAAAACATTCTTAAAGTTTCTTAAAAACGAAGGGGTCCATTTCTTCACTACGGAGAATGAGGATACCAAAGCAGCTATCGTCGAGAGGTTTAATCGAACCCTCAAAGAAAAAACGTGGCGTTACTTTACCAAAACCAACAGTCTTCGCTACGTCGACGTGATACAACAACTGGTCTACAACTACAACAATTCGTATCATCGGAGTATTAAGATGGCGCCGGTGGAAGTTACCCCGAACAATCAAGAAGAAGTGTGGCGTACTTTGTATTCGACCCCTGACGTCGTCGGTAGAAAAGTCTATTTTAAACCTGGTGATCGCGTGCGGATCGCCCAAGCCTGACAAACTTTTAAAAAGGGTTATACGCCGGCGTGGACAGAAGAGTTGTTTACGATCAGTCGACTAAACCAAACAAGACCGGTCACGTACGTCCTTAAAGATGATTCGGGTGAGGAATTGAAAGGTTCTTTTTACCAAGAAGAGCTGCAACGAGTCGGCGACAAGATAGTTTATCGAATCGAGTCCATTTTGGAGGAACGCCGAGGTGTCAGGGGTGTAAAAGAATATTTAGTCAAATGGTTCGGTTATAACTCGTCATTCAACAGCTGGATTTCGTCCAAACAGCTAGCGAGATATCGAGACTGATGGATATTGAAGAAGACGTGAGCACCCCAGTTTTGCGGCCACCCCCTCCCAAGACCGCGAGAACCTCGTTCTGGCCTTTTTTTGGGAAACTAGTCCCGCGACTAGAGATCGTTTTCATCTGTCAGATGATCGTTATATATGTCGTCATCGGTGTCTCGTTATTCAATCTGTGTCGGAGCAACGCAGAGGGACCAGACGGCAAATTTTGGATCGCTTTAATGAGCAGTTGTCTGGGTTACATGTTACCTAACCCTAAGATAGGATGAGTTTTTACGTGACTTTACCCAGCAATGCCTCGATGAAAATATACCCAAACAATAACGCCGGTCACTTTTTCGTCAAATTACCACAGACTATAGACTTGAGTTCGCGTTACGAGGTTGGCTTGGTTGAGATTCAATTTCCCAAAAGTTATTTTAACGTGTTAGAGGATGATGTATGGATACATTACTTTCCCAACAAAGAAGATGAGTCTATGGTACTCACGTTACCAGCTGGTCTATACACCTCACCCGACACGCTGATCGACGAGTTGAATCGTTTGCTTTTAGCCACGGATGCTGATGAAAAAGCCCGAGTTAGATTCCATTTTAACAATAATAAGGCCACCTTGAATCTGTATGATCCGGAGGTTGAAGTTAGAATTAGCGAGACGTTGAAACACATGTTAGGTTTTCCTGACTCACTCGCCACAGACATTGAACCAATACTACGAGGCGAGACTGAAGTACAAATGGATAGCGACATGAAAAATGTATACGTGTACTGCGATCTCGTAGCGGCGAGACCGGTTGGAGTTGCCTCTGTCCATTTGTTACGGATTGTTCCTATTTTGGATAGGACTACCACTTCTGTTTTCAGGATTTACGACAAACCCCACTACGTACCCCTGAGCCGTTTTTCGTTTGACGCGGTGGAAATCCTTTTAACTAACGATCAGGGTAAGACTATCCCATTCACTAGCGGAGCTTCGGTGTTGACACTACACTTCCGAACTCACAGACGGTTTGATTTTGACTAGAAAAATGGTCAGACACGTACCCATCCGACGAAACCCCAAGATGTATGAGGAGTTTTACTGCAACCAAGCTGGTCATGGGATGCCAGTGTTTATCGGAGGCAGAAGTCAAAGAGGACATGGTTTGGGTAGTTTTTTCGGCGGGCTTGGTCGTATGGTTCTACCGTGGTTAAAAACTGGAGGCAAAGCTTTACTCAGAGAAGGGCTTGGGACCGGTCTACAGGTCGCGAGCGATGCGTTGGCCGGCAGAAATGTTGGCGAGGCATTTCGTGAACGAGCCAAGGAGTCGGGTCAACGTTTATTACAGGGAGCGGTTGAACACCTCACCACTAACCAATCGGGCAGCGGGCTTAGAAGAAAAAGAAAAACGAGAGCTGCCCCACCTGGCGAGCCGAAACGCATAAAACGCAGTAACCGAGCTCGACCTTCTCATTCTCACCAGAAGAAGCGAAGGTACTCTGATATATTTGAATGATGGCGCTTATTCACCCCAACTCGTGCGAGTGTCTTCACGGTGGTCTAGATTTGTTTAGCGTACCACCAACGCAGACAGCCGTAGAAGAGGGACAATTTGTGGAGATACATCCGTTGGCCGCCTTAGCCCCCGGAGCCCCGGTGGAATTTGTAATATCGGGAAACGGTGAAGAATATCTAGATTTGTTCAATACTTTTCTACACGTGCGCGCCAAAATCACGTTAGCTAATGGCGGCGCATTACCCGCTGACGCAGAGGTGGCCCCGATCAACTATTACCTGCACAGTTTATTCTCCCAAGTCGACGTTTCACTGAACGATACGCTGACTACACCCAGCGAGAACACCTACCCTTATAGAGCTTACATCGAAGCCACGTTGAATTACGGGGAGGAACCCAAACGAGGTCATCTGACATCGGCTCTGTTTTACAAAGACACGCCAAATTTTATTACGGACACAATTGGTGACAATAACAACGGGTTAAGACTGCGTCGACATATAGCGGCTGGTTCTCAGGAGATTGATATGATGGGTCGTTTACATTCAGATATCTTTGCTCAAGATCGTTACCTGTTAAATGGTGTGACAGTTAAAGTAAAACTCACCCCGTCTAAAGATGCCTTCAACGTGCTGGGACACGACCCCACCGCTGGATATAAATCTATTTGTTAAGGTCAAAGGGGAATGATACGTACTATACTGATTATACAGTGTGAATTCAGGGTTGTCGCACTTGTTGGCTGGTTTAATTGTGAGTTGTTTAAAACATTTATATGTTTAAAAAAAGCAGAGTGTACAGAAAGCGTGTGAGCGCTGGTCATTTAGTTATTCTGTACTGGTTTCGGCCGGCTGTAAATAGCTCACGGCTAGTCCGTGAACAGCCGGGTCCGGTGACTGTTTTTGTGCGGGAGATGTGTCATCCCGTGGCAGTCTAAGTTTGGGCGGGTGACTGGAGAGTCAGCCCTGTATCTTGTGTGTGTTCCCAGGGTAGTGTTCGGGAACGATATTTGGCCATTTTTCGAGGTGTACTAGTACTTGCCTATTTAAGTGTGTTTATCTGCAGATAAGATGTGATAAATCTGCAGATAAGATGTGATAAGGGAAGATAAGAGAAGATAAGGTGTACTTTATGTTCTGAGGCCTTGGTGTTTACAGGCCGATGTTTTGGATCATATTTACCTCCCTGATAGATTTCTATTGTGCAGGAACGGCGCTAGGAGATAGTAAGGCCATTGTTCCTTATGGAGGGAGAGTTTTCTGGAGATTATAAGGCCAGGAGTTGTGTAGGCCAGATTACTTATAGACTACAGAGCGGACAGTCTTTTGAGTATATATAGATTTAAGGATCCAGAAACAGATAGAGTTATTGAAGAGATTATAAGGCCAGGAGTTGTGTGGGCCAGATTGCTTGTAGACTGCGGAGAGGACAGTCTTTTGAGTGTGTATAGATTTGGGCCTGCGTGGCGTTTTGTAACTGCAGTGTCTGCAGTCGTTCCGGTGGAACATTAGAACTGCTAGTATATATAGATTCAAGCCTGTATGGCGTTTTGTTAACTGCAGGGGTATGCAGTCGTTGAGGGGGTCCTATAGATGTAAGCCTGTGTGGCGGTTTTTGTAACTGCAGTGTCAGCAGTCGTTCTGGTGAATTTACTGATGTAACATTAGAACTGCGATGTAAACAGGGTTTACATCATACTGAACAGCTGTAACGTTCTGCGCAATTGATTATTATTGTTTTTTGTGGATCCTGTTGTACCTGTGTAGTGTATCGTATCGGATTGATGTTGCTGTGTAAATAAATGATGTGCTGTCAATTGGAAATGAACACTAGTCTGATTCGTTGATCTATGCTTGACAGTACAGGGTGAGTGACTGTACCCTTCATACCACTCACTACAGACTTTATACACAGGAACAATACAGAGCTAACCTATTTATCATCTGCTCTGTGTGGGCGCAAGTACTACAACAGTCTAATCACTTCAACAGAGAGATACTTTACCAAATATACATCAACAGAACTTTATCAATTAGACCTTGGGATATAATTTATCACCATTTTTGTATACCCCACCATTTTCGACTTTAACACTATTATAACTTATGCGGCCTTGGTTGTCCGGAAAGCTAAATTAAACCCTGCCGTCTCTCTAGCCCACGAGAAAGCCTTGGTGCGAGGTAATGCCAAGTACCCCTTGAAACGAGTTGTGCTAAAAACTTTCTCTATCCCTAGAGATATGCTATCGCACATGCAGGATAATCTGTTTCTCAGTCAAACACCTACACGGATCGTGATTGGACTAGTCACTTCGTCCGCTTTTAACGGGTCGTACACGTCTAATCCGTTCAATTTCGCTACCTTTGGTCTGATATATTTGAATGTCAGCGCGGATGGAAAAACCGTCAGCGGCAAGCCTTTGTCCATGGATTATGAACACAACCAGTACGTGAGAGCCTTCTTCGCGACGAATCTAGCTATGGGACTGGTTGGTAAAGACGCCGGCAACGACCTCGAGTATAGACATTTTAAGCACGGTTACGCCTTATACGCCTTTGACCTCACCTCCAGTCTACTAGACGGTGACCAGTTTGAGATGGCCAAGTCGGGCCCGGTCTCAGTAGAACTTAAATTCGCCGAGGTGACACCCGAACCATTACAGGTTCTCGTCTACGCCGAGCAAGACTCGATCTTGGAGATCTCGAAATCACCCCAAGTTTTGACAGACTACACCACTTAGACAATGAACACAGACGAGATACGCACCATCCTCCTGTCAGACATATTTGTTAAACGAACTGGGCTCGTTAAAGTGTTAGCTCGTGACCAATTACCTCTACGCATCGATCCGACCAAGACGGCTGCTTTCGTCATCAACACTGATCCTAGCTATCGCCCGGGTGACCACTGGATCGCTCTATATTATAACGGACTTGGTACTTTTGAATATTTTGATTCTTTCGGCCTACCACCTACACACTCGGACTTGATTAATTTTATAGCCAGAAACTCTACTCGACCTGTTAACTACAACGCCAGACATTTACAAGATGTAGTCACCAACGTTTGTGGACTCTACGCCATTTATTTCATCTTGATCAAAACACGAGGTGGTACTATGCAGCGGGTCCTACTACCATTTTCGGCTAGACAACACGCCAACGATCGATTAATTACGCGCTTAGTCAGACCCTGGCTAGTGAAACTCAACCCCACTTTGATAAACAAGGGACGAAATCAATAGACAGGTGTGTGTATTTTTTCCCTCACGACAATACAGCCATGTGTCATTGTTCCCACGCAATACATCGATGAATCACGTCCTGCCTAACACACGCTCGATGTTCGACGAATCAAATCCTAGCTAGGGCACGCCTAAAAAAACCAGATTGACCTGGTATTCCCCCATATAAACAAAAGACACTTTATTAACGCATTAGATACACCTCGTTGAAAATGACTGCTCCCAACAACTGGGTCTACATTAAAAGAAGTGATGAAATGCTTAAACCTTTGGCTAGTGGTCTGAAGGCTGCGTCTGTAAGTGTTTACCGAGGCCAACCTTTACTGCACGTGCGAAGATATTTTGGTGAATCCTACCTCAAATTTCCTACCAAACATGGCATTACGTTAACTCGATCCGAGTTTGACCATTTATTGACATTACGGAGCGAAATCCTCGCCGAATTTGACCGATTACAGCCACCAAGCATGGATACCTATCCTACTACTGTCACCACGTTTGACCAGTACATCAACTCCAGCTATTACCAACCAACAGAACCGAGTTTGTTTCCTATCACAGACCTATCCGATGTCCTACCATCGCAGAAACCTACCACTAACCTGTTTGACGAATACATGAACTCTAATTTCCCAGTATCACCAGAACCGAGTTGGTTTCCCACCACAGACCTGACCGATGTCCCTAATCTACCACAGAAGAAGAAGAAAGTATCACCAGAACCGATTTGGTTTCCCACCACAGACCTGGCCGATGTCCCTAATCTACCACAGAAGAAGAAGAAACCTACCAAGAGGCTGAGAGTTGCCCTTTAGTATTTAAAAAAATAAAAACTATATTAACTAAAACACCTTTTTGTTACCTATATCGTCCGTTGTATGTCTCAATATATCGTCTAACTGTTGTATAACTGTTCGTATAACTGTTCGTCTAACTGTTTGTCTATGTCTAAATATAACTGTTTGTATACATATCGTCTTCTTGTTATGTAAATATATATCGTCTAAATATCGTCTTCCTATTGTCTTCCTATTATCTAAAAGTCTAACTATTAGCCTCTTCTTGTTTGTCTAACACAGCCACTACCTAAGTTGGCTATACTAATAACAACAACAATAATATATTACTATATAAAAAACCACCATCTTACAACATTTTCCTTATATAAAAAGCCACCATCTTACCCCTCCTCTTCTTGTTATCTAAATATATCGTCTAACTATCGGCTTCCTATTGTCTAAAAGTCTAAAAATAACCTCTTCTTGTTATCTCAAGTCCGCCATCTTGCCCCTCCTCTTCTTGTTATCTCAAGTCCGCCATTTTGCCCCGCCTCTTCTTGTTATATAAAAATACCTCTAAAAATAACATCCCCTTGTTATCTCAAGTCCACCATCTTGCCCCTGCAGCGCTCCTGCAGAATGCGCTTATATAAAAGTCATACTCCTGCAGGCGCTCCTGCAGCGCTCCTGCAGAATACGACCTGTTTCCGCCATTCCCTACTACTTACCCTGACGTTTGATGCCAAATTCCAACAACCTTAACCTTGATGATTCATCTATTGCAGTGTCATTCTCTGACAGGTGATCATTAATTGTTCTCAGTAATTGTTCTCAGTATCTCTCCCTTATCCATATCCAGTGTCCACACTGTTGGTGCTCTTGTTGCTAGTCTGTCAGCTCGCTCATTACCGCCGGTGACGCAGGCGTTGGTCTTCTTTGTGAGTTTGGAGTTTCCCTAAACACGCGCTGTGAGACGGGCAAAGGTAATTGCAGCTTTGCCAATGCGGCTGTCAATTTCTGTGTCCAGAGAGAGTTTGTCGTTGATGGCAGGCCCCAGATATGTCAATAACTAATTCTCCGGACCTAAAGGTCTTTTATATTTGGACATGCGCCCTAATATAACCGGCTAGGTTGAACGGGACGAGCCTTGCCAAAATTTTATTTAAAAAAAAAAAGATATGTGAACTGGTGCACTATTGCCAATTCATATTCATCGATAGTGATAACCGGTGCACTATTGCCAATTCATAGTCATTGATAGTGATAACTGGTGCACTATTGCCAATTCATAGTCATCGATAGTGATAATTGGTGCACTATTGCCAATTCATAGTCATCGATAGTGATAACTGGTGCACTATTGCCAATTCATAGTCATCGATAGTGATAACTGGTGCACTATTGCCAATTCATAGTCATCGACAGTGATAACTGGTGCACTATTGCCAATTCATAGTCATCGATAGTGATAATTGGTGCACTATTGCCAATTCATAGTCATCGATAGTGATAACTGGTGCACTATTGCCAATTCATAGTCATCGATAGTGATAACTGGTGCACTATTGCCAATTCATAGTCATCGATAGTGATAACTGGTGCACTGTTGCCAATTCATAGTCCTCGATAGTGATAACTGTTGCACTATTGCCAATTCATAGTCATCGATAGTGATAACTGGTGCACTATTGCCAATTCATAGTCATCGATAGTGATAACTGGTGCACTATTGCCAATTCATAGCCATCGATAGTGATAACTTGTGCAACATCCACAACCTGACTCAAAACATTTGTTTTCTTTGGACTTATTGTGAGGCAAAATTGATTGGACTCATGTTAAGAACCACTAGTCTCATATTATTGTGCATGCGCACCTATAAATAGGCGAGAGAGAGAGAGAGAGAGAGAGAGAGAGAGAGAGAGAGAGAGAGAGAGAGAGAGAGAGAGAGAGAGAGAGAGAGAGAGAGAGAGAGAGAGAGAGCAGCCATTCATCTTTAAAAATTTAAACCATTCTTTACATTGATTTGTGTCGTAAAATTTTAACATGCGAAGACTGTTTTAATATACAAGTACATTTCTTTCTTTTTTTCTTTGATCTTCAGCCACCGACCGTCAAAGCAGTCAGTGGCCATCACGCCTAGTGGCGTCTTGTAGGGCAACAACAAATTGATTCCACTTTGCTCGGTCGGCGGCCATCCTTCGTACAGTGCCCCAACTCTGGTTCATTCTTTGCATCTCAGCCTCCACAGTCCTCCGCTAGGTTGTTTTTGGTCGGCCTCTCTTTCGTTTTCCTTCAGGGGTCCAAAGCATAGCTGTTCTTGTGATGAAATCGGGTTCTTGTTGCGCACATATTCTTTTGTGTGACGCACAGATTACTGTTGACTCGCATACAAATGTAAAATGTATTTATTTGTCTGATAAAAATATATTTAGCTTTGAATTCACGATTCTTAAGTCTAAGGGACAGAACTCAGATTAGTTGATGTGTATTCATTCTATGAGTTATCTGTTCTTGTATCTTTCCTGAATATCGAATTTGGCGTATGAATCTAGACTTATGTCATATTTTGTGTCTGGTATAGCCAGAAACAGATTATTCTTGCTGAGGTTTATGCAGGGATGTTTATGATTCGAATCTATGTTTACTCCTTGTCTGTTTGAGACGATTCGGTCTTATATCGTGTTATCTTTGTATGTCTATGTCGGACTATTTTCCTTGTACTGTACTTTGGGGTCAATCACTTTCGGCGCATGAAGATACGTTAGGAGTGCTTCGGTGATGAAGGAGCCTGGCGGGATGTCATGGCTTTAGACCTGTCCAAAGTCTGTGATCTCTATGATTTATTATGGGAACGAAGATAGTTTCTTCTAGGATTGTTAAGTCTATGAGTTCCCCAGTGTTGATTCAGTGACGCCAGGAGAGCGTTTGTGTTTGCTAGTGTATTTCCTATGCCCAGGTAAAAGAACATTTTACTGAACTTTTTCGTCCTAGGCTTAATTGGGCAGATGTCTACATTAGGATTATCCATATCCATCTGTCGGGATGATATGTTACCTAGCAGCACTGTAGATGATTGTATGCAGCATTTAAGAGGAAAGAATATGCTGATTCTTGTAGAAACAGTTGTGTTTATGAACAAAGCTTCTATTGAAGATTTGCTATACATCTGTATAGTGAGCGATGCTCAAAAGGGAACCAGAAGCCATTTTGGATTCTAACTTTTTGTCGATCATCAATCAGAGAACGGGGATGCCCCTTATTATCAGGTGATGACTAAGAGATCACAGTTATAAAGAAAACCCAATACTGGTGGGTTAACATTATCTTCAGATAGATTTGCTGTACTTTACCTAAAGGAATCTTCGCTAGAAAAGAGGTTCTGTTTAGGAGTCATACTTGAACAGTATTTATCTACTGATACACTCGGTCAGTAAGGCCTGATGATTATATTGATAAACAGTGGAAATCTAAATGCTTGTCTACAGATGTTCCATTGTGATGTTATTCAACATGAATGCTAACTTAAGATGGTAGACCATTGATCAACAATATGCTATTTATGTCGACCTATGTTGCTTTAACTATCCACGTACTGTCTAAGTGTGTGCGTCCTATTAAACAGTATGAAACGACCACAGTAGTCCGGCCATCCTTGACTTCCACCTGTGATTGGAGTGAGTGTCCTGTAAACCTGTCGAACTGTCATTCATTCGCGTTTGTCATTATTGATGTTCACACTCACCCATTGCATCAGAATATATGCACTTAACAGTACACCTTGTCAGGGCCCCAACAGTCGGTAACCTGACCCATTTACAGAACATTGTGACTGGACGAGCAATATCACACAAAAAAAACAGTCCATGTCAATCTGGTGCAAGAAATAAGCCTTATCAACGTGGTGGCCAGTGTGGGGAGTCAGCTACTGAGACCAGACCGTTTCTTGTGGCCTGATACGACACACCAGCAGTACAACTCTACAGTCGATGTCAGCATGACCTGCCCTATCGATCGTATGCAGTAAATAGGTCAGTGCTCGTTGAACAGACGGTGTTTACATAAAACAAACAGCATTACACATCAAAGTTGGAGCATATATTTGACTGTGTTTGCGAAATGTACAGTGCAACTGAAGCGAGAAGTCCTACTTGTGATTCTTAGGAACTGTAAACGGTGGATTTTCCTGCACTGCCATAGTTTGTGTTGAACTTTAATAATTTAGGCCAGAATTAATTGTTTAATAAAGTACCATAATACAGTACCATTATAACTGAGCCTCCTATTTGCAACACATTCTATCTGCAACACATTTCATTATATTATATGTATTTATGCTATATGTATATTTATGTTTACATGTTTATATGGGATATTTGTGTATATTTCTGTGGGCGGTTGGTGAGGTGACTAGTATAGGGTATACCGAGTCATATTGGTCCTATATTAGTGTTCTGTAGGGAGCAGTTTTCTTAATTGAAAATTTGCATGCAACATCTGTTGCTATTTTTTGTTAGTTGTGAAGACTATGCTTATCGTTGTTTTCGTAATATTTTTTCTGTTCTTCAGTTTTGTTTTGATTTGTTCGTATTTGTAGATCTACCCTTTCCTAAAATTTAGTTCTATACACATTTATATTTATACACTGTGACGTCATTTGTTTTGTTTATTCCCTTGCAGTTGTCATCACAGATTATGTGATTATTTTCATTGATTTCCCTATTTGATTTCTGCAAATGTTTTCGTATTGTCTTTCTTATTTGTACTTATGTATGTGGTTGGTTGACATATACTATAAAATATACTTGATCATACACTACTAGCTGTGTAGTGAACTTATTAGAAAGAATCAACTGAGAATTAATTGCTGCTATTTTAGGTACACAGTTGATTATACAAGACCTTATTTAAAGGCTTGTTTCCCACAGAGATTGGGATAAAGGAGCTGATTATTCAAGCTATTAAGAGCTTGTTTCCATTTATTTGGAGATAGATTTCATTATTGCTATTTCAGGTATCTAGTCACATATTAGTATACATTATGTCGACTTTAGATTACTTCATTGAGTTAGGGAAATCCCTAGGCAAGACTGGTGATAAGTTAGAGGAGTATGCTACCACTCAATATGAAAAAGCACAAAAATTGGAAATTGATAAACTGAAAGCTGAAGAGAAAAAACAAAAAAGTGAGGATAGAAGATTGGAATTAGAATTTGAACAAAAGAAATTGCAGATGCAGGTTGAGGAAAAGAGATTCCAAATGGAAATGGAAAAACAAAATAGAGAGGATGAACAAAAGAGATTAGACAAGAGAGGCTGAACAAAAGAGATTAGACAGAGAAGCTGAAGCCGAGGAGAGAAAGGCAAAAAGAGAACATGAGGAAAAACTGTTAGCATTTGAGTTAGAAAAATTGAAATTGACAAATATGGGTATTGCTAATCAGTCAATTGGTAATAATGGTAAACCTTTTACTTACAAGGTCAAGGTACCACCGTTCAATCCTTCCAGTGACGATATTACATTCTGGCTGGTGTCGTAGATTTTTGATAGGAGAATTAAGACTTGGGTTGGTCCCTTCTGAATAGATTTGAATAGGTGATAGACACAGTGAGAGTTAGTAAAAGAAATAGATTCCACGAGTGAGATGATAGAATGTGATATAGAGGCTGTCTCTGAAAGCGAAAAAAATTCTTCTCTCTCTCACCTATCTTCTACGACAGCTTTACAGCGTCAGACAGTCTAAACACATATATATATTTTACCTATATTTCTATCTACTCACGGGCACGCACATACACGTGACGACAGTTAAACACACAGACGTGGGAAACCTATAACAATACTTACATAAATATTCTAGAACGAGCTGACCAACACGCTGATTAATTCCAAGGGAAATTTTAATTATCATTTAAAATTTCTTCACAACACATAGAATTTACATCAAAAACATATACAAATAGTCATAAAATATCAAGAGAATGCTACAAGGATGATAGCCCCGTTATGATATTAACTCTAGGTTTAGCCCTAGATCTCATAATCCAGATATACCAGGTTCGAAACCTGCTGCAGGCGGTTTGGTAGCAAATCGCTTTGTGTAGATTTGTAACAATGGTATAAGCGCCGTACCGTTCAGAAAGCAATGGCAAACTACTGAAAAAAAATTGCCTAGAAAAATCACAAACAGCCAATAAAAGCTGGGGTTGATTTCCACGTCCTGTAAAGGATAAGCGACTAACTTTAGCCCACAGCCCCGTTATGAGACAGATGATGGCCCAAAGAGTCACAAATACATATGGTTAGGGTCTAATATTGTCCTTCAAAAGGAACAATTTAATCAAGCAGCCAATCTTCCGTAAGGAGATTATAAAGTGGGTGAATCAATAGTTATCAAAAAAACCTCACTTAGTCCACTTTCACTCTGTTCTTTCATCAGGATACCCTGGCACACGTGCTTATCTAAAAAAACTTGATGTTGTTCACCGTCTGGCGCAACCTTTGGACACTTCTCTACAGTGAATCAGTATTCTTTGGATAAAGCGAATCCCAGCTCTACAATTACAGGTTTCTTCCACTGTTTTCGGGGAGCGTTCACTTCACCAGTTAATTTTTTAGAATACTGTTCATGTCACTTAGATCGGTTAGGGTAAGCAAGTTTGAACGGGCACACAGAGTCAAAACACGAGGGTTTCCTTCATTTGGGTAAAACTGACCGGTGGACAACTTCTTTTAACAGATAGTCTTGGTTCACTATACACTCTTTCAATACTTGTCGGAAATATTAATATTATTTCTTGTAATTATTCTCGCCGCCAAGCAGCATGTATATTTGAGTTTATTGTGAAGAAATAAAGTCTGGCTCAAAGGCCCAGTATAAAACATTTAGTCTTTAGAAAACCGTTAGTGGGATTGGTATTACTGTCTATCTCTGATGGCACATGCACTGTCAGACCAGTGTTACTTGAAACAACTCACGTGGTTAAAGATAGGAAATGTCTATTCTTCTCACAAGTATGTCTCTTTACTACTAAACGCCGGCAAGTTTGGATCACCCCAGTATTCACTGCATAATATGGAAAAAAGCACATATAAAATAATTATACATACTATGTATAAGGATATAACTTATATTTTTAAACTGCAAGCGTAGAGCTTATCATTTAACACTTCCCGTAAAATAAGTTATATTATAAAATCAATCATCATGAATTTGAAATACATATAAATATATTTCGTCAACACTCATGAGACATCTAGCAGTTATAAGTTAGTTAAAAATATTCTCGACTGAGTATTAGCCGTTAAATTAAATTTTTTTTAATAGCCGAATGGGTTTAGCTAGAATTTTATAATTATCTTGCTTCCCACTGTAACTCATCGACTAAAGAAATAACAAACTATTAAAATAATCACTCTGCACACAGAACTAGTTTAAAATGAAATAGGCGATTAAACACTTAATCACTTCATAAATACTAGATATTATATAGTTACCTCAACCCCAGCACTACAGACTAAACCATGAACTAGAATACTGTAATCTAATGGTAATCTAGAACTCGGCAAAATGTTGCCAGGAACCTCAGACTTCGCCAAAACACAGATATTTGATCTAGCACAGCGATCTGTCTGCTGCAGCTTTACGAGTGAGTGTCGTGTGAAATTCTAATCCACATATATAAATTAAAAAGTAAATGTAAAGCCTAACAAATAACTTCAATAAAAGGAAAGAAGAATGGTAAGGAACAGTGCTGTCACAATGACTGTACTCGAAATCCCCCTTGTTTTCTACTTCGTCTGCAAATTGTAACGTTTCACGTTGATAGTAAAAGCCTACTGCATCACTACACGCTTTCTTCAATAAAACGTGTACTGCATTTCTAAGAAAACCTTGAGCTAGGCACCCTGCGTAATGGCCTAAATTAATACTTCCATTAATTTCACTTTATACACGGCGTGATGAAAAGACAGATGAACTTAGGATAGAGAGAAGGGAGGGCTGAAAGCAGGAACGCATGCAACGCTAACACGCGACTCGCGATACAATACTAATGCCACCCCTAACACGCGAAAGGCATCAAGCACTAACTTTTTTTCTTCAAATCGACAGTGATAAAAAACACTACCCATACGAGAGTTAGGTTTAAAAACTTACAAAACGCTTATTAGGAAACATGACATTCTACTGTTTTATGTCTAAAATCCTGACATTAGTCTGACAGTACAGCAGGACAGGTGGCGGTTCTAAACATAAAAAAATAAAAAACAAATACACGAATATCCTAGAAAATACATATTTTGAACGCAGCCACTTAGCTCCCTTAAATTTATATAATTGGGTTCCTTAGGACTTGCTGACAAATAATATGTTAAGTGTTACGCAAATAGTCTAGGAATTAACAAATTATAGCCAAAAGAAATAGTGAGGGTGTCAGACAACACCAAAATCAGAATCGCTCAGTGGCAGATTTTGACACCACCATTGTACGGGAAATAGGTCCCCATGTAAAATCCTATTTGATTGGATAGAAGTAAATGTAAGGCTAAACACGATTAGTCGGGCTATAAATACTAATTCTTTGTTGTTAGGGAAACGTGAGTAGGAGTACTTTTTTGAAAAGCTGTGTAAACATGGCACGATTGGTTAGACCCACCAATATAGTCAATTAGAAGCGTCAGTTCAGCACCACATTTTCAAATAAACTTTCTAAAGCAACAGTGCGTTGAGATTCAGCTTATATTTTTCTAAATAAAAGCCTGAGACAGCGGCAGGTCGGATTTTGTGCCATATTCATTGCCAGTCAACGTAATTGTGTATTATTTCCATGAATTGTGGTAAGCTTGATATATTCAATATATTTTTAATGAAAATTGTATGTAAATTGATAATTTATGTCTGTATATGTGTGTGGTTCAGTAGCGAACATGAGGCAAGGCATAAATATTGCTCCAACCTGAACAGAAAGTGTCGGAGAAAAGTAAAACTGCATGGAATTGCCAAACAGTACACTGACACCTATCTTATTGACTAGAAAGAACTAATGCTGGAATTGCAGAGGCGTAGTAACCATTAGGGAGGAGTATACTGGTGTAAATTGTTTCAGATGAAGATAGCAGTTGGCCTACCGCACTGAACTCAGTGTTTGTTATGTATTGTGTTCAGTCTGGAAATAGATTATAAATTAGTTCTGAAATAGGAGGTACAACCTTCTTGTTTCAGGGACCGTGGTCCTAAAGTTATTGAGCAGCACCTGGTCTGAGCTTTGCTGAATCTAGAGGCTGACAGCATACTCCTGGGTCCAGATAGTGACCAGTGAGGTGTCTCCAGAACACAGGGAAGCTATCGAGCAGAGGAGACTTTTCCGGCCGCCATCACGAAAGATAAGCTTCGGTGGCCATGGAGCTCAACGTTATGTGTCCCCCTCAAAACTTGACATTATAGTAAAACAGAGGGTCAATACATTGTTTAAATTGATAGGAACGGTGAAGTTTCCCCATACTATTTCCAAGATAAACAAACACTTGAAGTCATGATGACAAATAACAACATAGCTTGAAAAACAAAACCAGTATTACCTCATAGTACTACTACACAACTGACACACATAGGATAATACTAATAAAATATGTCACTACAAGGTTCATATTTATAAATTATGTACATATAAATCGTGATTACATTTGATTGTGATTCCTGGTTCACTGTGTAGTTGAATCAGGATATAGATTAGTGAAAGTAATTAATACATATATATTTGAAACTTTACCAGTGACTCATTTAAGATAGTCTTATAGAGTGTTAAATGTGTGTGAGTGTCACAGTGTTGTCAAGTGTGGTGGAATAAATTAAATTGTTTATCTGTTTGTTGTTGTTGTGACTTACACTTCATCATTTACATAACCCTAGACATTCAACGTAGTCATCACAATATTCCAGAATAATTCTGACTGAGGTATAAATGTGGTAGCAAGTAAGGTTATCTGTAAAACACTACACCTATTAGATACAGATACCTTCACAGCTGATCTCAGTCAGTACACTAAGTCCCCTATAAGTTTTTATATCATCCCACATTACCACAGTGAGAATGAAATTAAAGTTTCAAACTTGGGTTAATATTTTAAACCAGACAAAGGATGAACTATTTCCCCCGCCCCGATCTCTCCCCCTTCTCATAACAGCTACGTTTAACTTAGAAGCATGTCGTAACTGCCACCAGTGCGATTTCGCACCTTCGTTAACGAACTGACCGAGAGCGTGAATGTCATGGAAAAACCCAGACTATATGTCTGCTATTGGCGAAAACGTGTTGGCAGTTTTAGCACCTACGTTTAGAATGATTAACAGTGAGTGCCGTGTCATGTGCAAGTCTCAGCCATCCCGTCTCTAATGCGGAGAGCGATTTTACACTTCGCCGAGAAATTCAGCCAGGGAAAGCGCTGTGACAGGTTAAATTTTCAGACGGTAAGTCTGCATCTATATCCCGCGAAACGAATTATCACGCCTTCTGTCACCCTGCAGCCCTGACATCTACGTAATCAAGTTTCAGTCAGCATGAGAAAGAAAGACGGTAAAATTTCGAATGGGAAAAGAAAATATTTTTCGCAAACTAACGAATGCGAAAAAATTATATATATGAAAAAGGGTAAAGAGTGACAGAAAAAATTAGAGAACCCGAGTGGAAGAAAGAAGAAAATATAGACAATTTATAGAACATAACTCCCTATGTGACAGCTGGATCGTTTTGAACGTTCCTGTCGAACTCATAATGTGGATAAATCACAGTATGCTAATCAGTTGTCAGAAAATTTGAAAGGTGATTCTCTTGCAAGTTTAAGTTTGGTTGAAGAGGCTGATAAGGATAATTATGATGTTATTAGAGCAGCTTTATTGAAAAAATATCAATTAACAGAGGAAGGTTACCGTATTTTGTTTAAGAAAATGGTACCTGAATAAGGGGTAGAATTCTCAGAATTCATTGCTAGGACACGTCTTACATTTAATCGTTGGATTGAGCTGTCCAAAACAGAAAAGACATATGAAGCCCTTATGGACTTGTTGCTCAGGGACAAGATTATTTCAAGTATAAATAAACCTTTCCTTGAATTCCTACATGAGCGTAAACCCAAGACACTAAAAAAAAATGGAAGAATATTGTACCCAATACGTCACGACACATCCGGACGTAGCTTTTAGCAATGCTAAGGTTAAAGAAAGTATGCCAGTTGCATCAGCAACACCATACAACCCTAATTACCCACACAAATTTCAGGGACCTCAAAACAGGTTTGATAAAAAAAGTAACCATAATAGTTATCAAAACCAAGGTAACCAATCATTTCAGGGTTCTTCTGCGAAGTACTGGAGACGAGCCGACAGCCCTCGATTCAGGGGTGGTCATAATTATAGAAATTTCCGCAGAGGAAGTCATTATAGAAACTATCCAAGTCATCCATCATGGAGACAACAAGACCATAATTATAGAGATACTCATTATAATGAATATGATAATGGTAACCATGAGAATTATGACTCAAACCCAAATAGGGGTTACAATAGAGGAAATAATAATGATTACAGAGGCAATAATAATCGAGGTAGATCACAATTCAAAAAACATAAATCACATTATCAGGCAAACTCTGCACAGCAAGAGTCACATGAAGCCTATAAACAGACTAAAGATAATAATGACGCTAATAATATGGCATGTTTCGCTTTTGATTTTGGGAGAGCATCTCAGTGCCCCCAATGCAAAACATTATTTGAACCAACTACGGTGTCCACTTTAAGTTGTGGTCATCCTCTTCCCGCTCTTCCTGCGTCAGTCGCGCATGATGGAAGAGGTTCTCTTGTCTTACATAAAGGTTTAGTAAATGACAATCCAGTCTCAGTTCTTTTTGATTCTGGATGCACCACAATTGGTGTTAGGCAGTCACTTGTAGATCCTTCTCGTGCCACCGGAAAAGTAGTCAAATGTGTAACATTTGGCGGCACCTTAGAGAAATACTCTACTGCTATCATTGAAACGGGTGATTCCTTCAGTTATCATTATTGTTTGAATATTACAATCAGTCTCTTGACTTGTTCAATGTTAGTTATTTATTGGTTAGCTCTGACAATCTAAGAAGTCCCTTCAAATTCTGATTTGCATAATCTACGATCATTGATTTTTCTTATGAAGAGTTCATCGTGCTGATAATATAAACATTGAACAGCTGCGGAACCAAACCCGTAACGTAATGAAGATATCAAGCCTTGAGTTTGAGTCCACATGTATTTGGCGGTTTTCACATATACAACATCCAATATTTCATAATCTTCATATACAGTTCATTATAATAAGAAATTCCAAGTAATACAAGTAAGTATCCGTCCGTGTCAAAATAATATGTCAGATGAACATCATGGCTGTATACATGCGCTGCTGTAATCAGACAGCCAGAAATGAGCGCATGAGTTCTCGACAGCTACAAGTGAATCATATTCGATTCTCCTTCCATAATTCAGTTTACATATAAATCTCATAATTCATACTATTATCCGAACTGACCCTGAGTTCTATATTGAATTCATACTTATGGCTATATACTAAGGCCTCTCATTGGAAGGAATACAAGACACGACTTCTCTGCTCGACGGATAGCATAAAAGGGGTCACGTAACCAAGTCACTAAGCGTGACCTTCCCAACGCGAACACGTCATAATTTTAGCATGTATTTCGCGTTCAGTAGTCCGTAAAATATCAACATATTCTATTAATGCTATTGACCTCCAAATTTGCGCACTGCTAACCCCAGCAGACGTCGTCATTAAAAATAACACCGTAACAGATTTCCTGTCCGACGGGGAAAAAAAATCTATTAGATAGATTTTTTTTCTTTTTGAACTATCTTAATCAACTTATCAAAAATTTAACAAAACCTGACGAATGGTTTACGATGTTCTATCTAGAACAGTGTCGCGGTCATGTCAGTAATATCTTATAATAAAATAAACGTCATATCATACATATAACTTATATTAAATAGAGAAATGTCACTGTCATTAATTTACTAACTAATTAATTTGATGTCTGTATTGACTAACTACTAATGTGAGGTGTTATTAAAATTATTCTAACTAATTAAAATCTAATTAAAGAAAATGAGAAGTAGTATGCTAAAAAAAATTGAGAAGTACGGACAATTAAAACTAAATATTAAAGTATATATTAAATTAATAATGTGTGTTAAAATTAAGTATAAGTATAGATTAGATGATAACTAATTAAATTAGCGCAATAAGAAAGAAAAGAAAAGAAAAAAAATATTCATACATTTTAAGTATACATATGAAATATCATCATCTAATATCTATCACCTTAATAATTAAACTATTAAAAATGTTTAATTGGTGTGATATTTTTTGTTTCATCTTTTCTTTTGTATATTTTATTTTTTTTTAATTTCATCACACTTCAACTTTATTTTATTCCATATTAATTTAATAAGTATTAAAATTAACAATATCGGATATGACGATCCAATCGTCGTTAATCCTTTTGACTTGTATGAAAGTTCTTAAGGGAACAAAGTTCATATTATCCAATTCTGATATGATGATCCAACTGTCGTTAATTCATTGATTGAAATTTTGAAAGTTATTTGAATCAGTCATTTCACTTTATGTATCATCACAGTCTCTGTCCAGTCTTTATCAGAACTTGTTCCTTTTTACTACTTTGCAATAGATTTGAAGAATAAATGAGTAATCCGCAAAGTCCAGCGAAGTCCACATTTTCAACCAATCTGTAAAACTTGATACTTTGATACCGATAGTTTTTTTCGAAATTTCTACCTAGAAGTAGGAAGTCCATATGAAGTATTGTATATTCTTGCATCACAGCAATACTGTTCATTTCAAACGTAATTCTTGATTAGTCTGTAACTTTCTTGAAATAATAATAGTCATTCAGAATCCGTGGGATGTCTTGATAAAGTATCGGCTATTATGTTCTCAATTCCAGGTATAGATTCTATTTCGAAATCATAGGGTTGTAGCGCAATTGCAAAGCGTGCAAGCTTTGGGCTTTTATGGTTTGAACGACGTAATGATGCAACAGACTTTTGATCTGTCTGGATCAGAAATGGTGATCCAAGTAGAAACTTTTCCAATTTGGTAATTGCCCATATCACAGCCAGCAACTCCTTGTCCACCGTCGAATATTTCGTTTCAGGAGTTTTTAGCTTGCGTGATATGTATAACACAGGATGAAGGATATCTTCGTAATATTGGAGTAGACAAGCTCCGAGTCCGTAATTACTCGCATCTGTAAGAAGAACAAACTTTTTAGAAGCATCTGGTAATCTTAAAACTGGTGGGCATGAAAAAATTTTCAAAATTCTGCGAAATATTTTGTCACATTCGTCAGTCCAATTTATCCTCAACGGCATGTTCTTCCTTAACAAAGATGA
This sequence comes from Oreohelix idahoensis, assembly GCA_024509875.1. Classification (NCBI taxonomy): domain Eukaryota; kingdom Metazoa; phylum Mollusca; class Gastropoda; order Stylommatophora; family Oreohelicidae; genus Oreohelix; species Oreohelix idahoensis. The sequence goes on from JAMPIV010020557.1 coordinate 85,503, forward strand.
CAAGACAGCCGTTAAAATAACACCGTAACAATCATTAAGATTGCTACTCCTTTCTTTACAGGAGATGTACACGCATGTCTTTTGCCGAATCCGATCGCTGATCTTATCATCGGTCGTATTCACGGAGTCAAAGAATGCACTCCGCAACAAATTTCCGTTTGGGAAAGACAAAATATGCAAACTGCTAATGCTGTAGTCACTAGAGCTCAGGCTCTTAATATCCCTCAAACTTCATCTACTGAAGATAATGAAGTGCATAACCAAGATGATCCCTTGGTAATTTCTCGTGACTCGTTTATAAAACAGCAAGAAGATGATCCGACTCTAAAGAAATTCTTCACTCTTGCAACAAATGGTGATCCGAATAAAGATACAAAGCGTAAATCTTGGATTACAATGAAGAATGGCGTACTTGTACGTATGGTGCAAGACTCCGCTAAGTCAAGTCATTCTCAGATTCTTGTTCCCAAGAATTTGAGAGTTAAAATTTTGCAGCACGCTCACGACTCTCAGTGTGCTGGACATATGGGTTTTTCCCGTACAAAGTCAAGAGTTCTTGCGGCTGTCTTTTGGCCTTTTGTGAACAAAGACATACGGATTTATTGTCGATCTTGTAAGGTATGTCAAGAAGTCAAATCCAAAGGTCCACGCCATGCTGCACCTATTCAGGCTGCAAACATCCCTATTCGACCATTTCAAAAAATGGCGATAGACATCATTGGTCCATTTAAGATCAAATCTGCTAGAGGACATCAGTTTATCTTAACGTGTGTAGACATGTGCACACGTTGGCCAGTGGCTATTCCTCTGAAGAGCATTACTACTGCTGACATTGCATATGCTCTTTGGCTTATATTTTCTCGTCTGGGATTCCCCGAAGAAATATTATCAGACCATGGCACCCAACTAATATCGGATACCATGTCTCAAGTAATGTCTACTCTGCAGATAGAGAGATCTTTGAGTAGTATCTATCATCCTATGTCCAATGGGATGGTCGAACGGCTAAATAGAACACTCAAAAACTTACTAGGGAAGATAACTGAGGATCATCCTCAAGATTGGGACAGGGTTTTACCCGCGGCCCTCTTTGCTTACAGAGAGGTTCCCAATGAACATACAGGATTTTCTCCCTTTGAACTTGTCTTTGGAGCGCGACCGCGCGGTCCTATGTCTTTGCTTCATGATCTCATAACCGCTGATAATATTACCGATGACACAAAATCTTCTTACGAATATGTCATCGCGCTGAGACAAAAGATTATGAAAGCATGCAAATTGGCAACTTCTTCTTCTGAATTTGCTAAGCAGAAAGCAAGACAATTTGCCAATAAGAAAAGAACCTTACGACAACTTTGTCCTGGTGACAAAGCATTTGTTTTGCTACCTTGTAGGGAAAACAGACTTCTTATTTCTTGGAAAGGTTCGTACGATATAATCTCGAAAATTTCCGATGTTGACTACATTGTCGATATTGACGGAAAGCATAAAACCTTCCACATCAATATGCTTACGGAATTCCATGAACGTCCGGATTATTTACAGCCTATTTTCCAGGCAACGGACGATTCACCAGATCAACATGGTCATTACTCATCACTGTCCGTAATACAGGATGAGGAAACAAGTTTTTCGGATGTTAATCTTCCGCTTCCGATGATTCCACTTCATTCTAGTGAATTATGGAAAAACGTTACTGTTTTTCCGGATTTGTCTCTAGGAGAACAGCGACAAGTTTCGGCGATGTTACAAACATTTCAGGATGTCCTTACTGACATCCCTGGACAAACTCATGTCATTGAACATGAAATTATTCTAACTTACCATAATCCTATAAGGGTCAGACCTTATCCCATCCCTATACATTTTCAAGCACAGGTTGAGAAGGAGTTGGATGAGATGATAGATTTAAAAATAATTGAACCATCCACTTCTGCATATTCTTCGCCGATGGTTATTCTTCGAAAAAAAGACAATAACATACGTCTTTGCGTTGACTATCGCAAATTGAATCAAGTTACGAAGTTTGATGCTGAACCTATGCCTTTACTAGAAGAGCTACTTACTAGGCTTTCTAAATCTCATTTTTTCACTAAACTAGATTTGTCTAAAGGATATTGGCAAGTTCCTTTATCTGAACGCGCCAAACCAATTACGGCTTTTTCTACACCTAGAGGCCTTTTTCAATGGAATTTCATGCCTTTCGGCCTTATGAACACACCAGCTACATTCGTATGCATGATGCGTCGAATCCTATCTTATCGGTCAGATGTCATCACGTACCTAGACGACATCTGTCTTTTCAGCGATACTTGGGAAGATCACTATTCAGGGTTAGTTGAATTACTATCTACTCTACGCGAGTATAACCTGACAGCGAAACCCTCTAAAGCCTACATTGGTTTTAGCGAAATTTCTTTCCTAGGCCATCGAGTGGGTCATGGTTTCCTAAAGACAGAGGACCATAATATCACTAAGATACTTAACATCTCTATTCCTAAGACTAAAAAGCAAGTACGAAGTCTCTTAGGTCTTATTCAATTTTATGGAAGATTCATTCCGAATCTATCCTCTATCATGGCACCTCTTTCTACACTACTGAAGAAAGGGTCGCCTAATATGGTCCACTGGTCACAAGAATGCCAATCCTCTTTGGATAAGATTAAAACGTTGTTTTCAACACCACCTATTTTAGTGTTACCTACTACAGATAAGACATTTGTTCTTCGTAGTGACGCTTCATCCACTGGGATTGGAGCGGCACTAATGCAAGAGTACTCTGGAACTCTGCATCCTGTAATGTATATCTCCAGAAAATTTAATGCTGCAGAAAGGAATTATTCGGTTTTAGACCGTGAACTATTGGCTATGGTTTGGTCAATACTCAAACTACAAAGATTCCTTCTAGGCGCACATTTCATAGTAGAAACCGATCAGAAAGCTCTTACGGCTCTATACAGAGTAAAAATTTGAAGAGCTCGAGGTCTACTCGATATGCAATTGCTCTTCAACCTTTTCATTTTTCGGTACGAGCTATTCGTGGATCAGATAATGTGATGGCAGACATTTTGTCTATATGCCCTCATGATTCCACCTAACTGTTGGGTCTTGGACTTCTTAACACTTCCAACTCTACAACAGTTTTTCTTTTCTATATCAAGATAAATACACATTGTAATTTGTAATATAGTGATTGTATCACTAATATCACTACGTTCATTGATATATATATATATATTCACCGATACTCGTTGATGATTTTTCTTTTTTGTCAATCATGTACTTATAGTGCTTAAATATGAAATTGTTATATGCATTGTGTCGTTGCCAGCATTGTAGTATACTTTGGTGGCACCTAACTGGAAACATGTATGCTAAAGAGAAATGCTTTCTCTGAGATGTTGAGATGTATTCTCACCAGTCGATCTATATTTCGACTTTGCCTTAATTTGGCTTATAAATTCCAGATATTTCTCATCTGCGCAGTATTTGTGCGTTGTGAGCTTATTGTATGTTGCTCTCAGATGAAAAAAAAATGATTTTAATTTTTATTTCCCGGGGGGTGTGGTAGTCTGTTGCGCACATATTCTTTTGTGTGACGCACAGATTACTGTTGACTCGCATACAAATGTAAAATGTATTTATTTGTCTGATAAAAATATATTTATCTTTGAATTCACGATTCTTAAGTATAAGGGACAGATCTCAGATTAGTCGATGTGTATTCATTCTATGAGTTATCTGTTCTTGTATCTTTCCTGAATATCTAACTTGGCGTATGAATCTAGACTTATGTCATATTTTGTGTCTGGTATAGCCGGAAACAGATTATTCTTGCTGAGGTTTATGCAGGGATGTTTATGATCCGAATCTATGTTTACTCCTTGTCTGTTTGAGACGATTCGGTCTTATATCGTGTTATCTTTGTATGTCTATGTCGGACTATTTTCCTTGTACTGTACTTTGGGGTCAATCACTTTTGGCGCATGAAGATACGTTAGGAGTGCTTCGGTGATGAAGGAGCCTGGCGGGATGTCATGGCTTTAGACCTGTCCAAAGTCTGTGATCTCTATGATTTATTATGGGAACGAAGATAGTTTCTTCTAGGATTGTTAAGTCTATGAGTTCCCCAGTGTTGATTCAGTGACGCCAGGAGAGCGTTTGTGTTTGCTAGTGTATTTCCTATGCCCAGGTAAAAGAACATTTTACTGAACTTTTTCATCCTAGGCTTAATTGGGCTGATGTCTACATTAGGATTATCCATATCCATCTGTCGGGATGATATGTTACCTAGCAGCACTGTAGATGATTGTATGCAGCATTTAAGACGAAAGAATATGCTGATTCTTGTAGAAACAGTTGTGTTTATGAACAAAGCTTCTATTGAAGATTTGCTATACATCTGTATAGTGAGCGATGCTCAAAAGGGAACCAGAAGCCATTTTGGATTCTAACTTTTTGTCAATCATCAATCAGAGAACGGGGATGCCCCTTATTATCAGGTGATGATTAAGAGATCACAGTTATAAAGAAAACCCAATACTGGTGGGTTAACATTATCTTCAGATAGATTTGCTGTACTTTACCTAAAGGAATCTTCGCTAGAAAAGAGGTTCTGTTTAGGAGTCATACTTGAACAGTATTTTTCTACTGACACACTCGGCCAGTAAGGCCTGATGATTATATTGATAAACAGTGGAAATCTAAATGCTTGTCTACAGATGTTCCATTGTGATGTTATTCAACATGAATGCTAACTTAAGATGGTAGACCATTGATCAACAATATGCTATTTATGTCGACCTATGTTGCTGTAACTATGCACGTACTGTCTAAGTGTGTGCGTCCTATTAAACATTATGAAACGACCACAGCAGTCCAGCCATCCTTGACTTCCCCCTGTGATTGGAGTGAGTGTCCTGTAAACCTGTCGAACTGTCATCCATTCGCGTTTGTCATTATTGATGTTCACACTCACCCATTGCATCAGAATATATGCACTTAACAGTACACCTTGTCAGGGCCCCAACAGTCGGTAACCTGACCCATTTACAGAACATTGTGACTGGACGAGCAATATCACACAAAAAAACAGTCCATGTCAATCTGGTGCAAGAAATAAGCCTTATCAGGTCTCTTCTGAGGACATGGCCAACCCAGCTCCAGCGTCTGCCAGCTGTGATGGTGTGCATGTCCTCTTGCTTGCTCCGAGTAAGCAGATCTTGATTGGTGATGGTATTCGGCCAAAAGATTCGGAGAATTTTTCTTAGGCATGTTGTGTGAAAAGAGGACAATTTCGACATTTCCTTCTCTGTAACTCTCCAGCATTCCCCACCATAGAGAAGCACAGAAAGCACACAGCTCTGATATAATCTTAATTTTGTGCTTGTGCTGTATTGAGAGGACTTCCAGATGTTGTATAGGCTAAAAAAGGCTGTTCTTGCCTTATTCATTCTGATGTTGATGTCTTTCCCTGCCCCGCCGTCTGGTGTTACTATGCATCCTAGGTATGTGTAGGTGTCTGTCTGTACCAGTTGCTGATTCCTTACTGATATGGACTCAGGGTTGCTCACATTGAGCGTCATGACCGCTGACTTCTTTAAATTGATGTTCAAGCCCACCTGCTGGCTAAACTTATTAAGTCTATCCGTTTTTTCCTGGATGTGTTGATGTGAATGTGCTAGTAGTGCAATATGATCTGCATATTCCAGATCTTCCAATGTAGAAAATGTAGTCCATCTTATTCCTCTTGTAAGTACATACTACATGATAAATATCAAAGAAATTATCGATAATTTGTTTTTTTATTTGTAAGTTCAGGAACCGAGACCTAAGACATCCGTCAAGTTTTGGGTCATTTCTTGATTATTGTGCGTAAAATATTAACGGTATGCCTAAGAAACCAGCAGCTACATTTCTTGTATGCCGAAGTTTCTGAGATAACGAAGATCCCTCAGTTAATGCTGTAGTCATCACTCAAGGCAGAACAATGGCTTTTCGGTTCGCAAGTTTGGGAACATTAACAGCAGCATCATTATTATCACTATACAGGAGAAGTGGTGCAACTGCAACCCTGAAATATGCCGCTACATTTGGCCAGTCCTCCCAGTATGTAAGTCCCACGATATCTTTGGGAAGACTGAGTAAATATCATTAATATATAGTGTTTCCCTCACTGTTTTTTACTTGGTTGAAATGAAGAGCAGTGAGACGTGTGGAAAAATAGAAATAATAGAAATCAAATAAATGTGGGGATTAGTAAAACAGAGATGAAAAGCTTAATTAAAAGAATAATAACTGAGGAATGGGCAGTAGAGTGGGATGGAAGTCTGAAGGGCAGACATGCATATAAATTGTTCAAGGCTCCAACAAGAACGTTTTTTAAATTAATGAAAATAAACAAAAATCCCGTTCAACCTCTGATGGGTTATAATTAGGATATATATTGTTTTCAATTCCAAATAATATGAACAACTGCCGACATGAGAAAGTGGCATCACATTTGTAAATAGGGATAATCACAATTGTGCTTAGGCCTATACGTTAAAAAAAAAAAAAAACTATGAACAAGAATAATATTAAAGTGGAGGGGTGTAAAGGCCTAGTGGTTCTAGTTATATAACGGACTTTACCAGATATTTAATTGACTTTCATCTGTTTAAAGTCACATGCATTGTAAGAACAGCATCAGACCTTCACATTCCCAGCCACTATATATTAACGTGTTCGTGTTAAATATTGTTTGACTTTGTTTGACTATATTATGCAGTTCCCTAGGTCTGTCTATTCTCAACACCTCCTCTATATTTATAGGTAAGTTGGATGCCTGCAAATAATCCAATATTGGTATTCTCATTTGGTCATACCTCTTACATTTTAACAAGAAATGTTCTATATTATTGTCTTGAAGACATCCTGCACAGTAAGGTTCTTCTATTCTGAAATAGCCTTTTCCCAGCTGTAGCCTGAGAAGTTTCTTATTACTGGGAATTTTCAATTCCCTAGATATCTGACATTTTCTTGTTGGAGCCCTGAACATCTTATATGCATGTCTTCCTTTCAGATTTTTATCCCACTCTGCTTTCCATTCATCTGTTATTAAATCTTTAATTAAGCTCTTAATTTCTGATTTACTCATCCCTACATTTATTAGATTTTTATCAGATCTACCTTTCTCGGCTTCTTTATCTGCCTTTTCATTTCCTTCTATGCCAACATGTGAAGGTACCCAAGCAATTAATACTGAACATCCTCTGGAATATAAGTATGTAGTAGCCAGAAAAATCTCCTCTGCTATATCAGGTCTACTACATTCTCATAAGTTTCTAAGTGCTTTAATTGTTGAAAGAGAGTCAGTTAAAACTGTTAATTTTTTGGGAGGGTTATTAGAGAATATTTCTAGTGCTTTTAGTATTGCATCCATCTCTGCAGTGAAAATGGATGTATTTTCCGTGATGCTATATTATTTTGCCATTTTCCATATTGGAATATATATTCCTATCCCCAATTTGCCATCCTCTCCCTTGGATCCATCTGTGTACACAGTAATGCTGTCTTTTGATATTTGTTGTATATATTTATTGGCTGTGTTTTTAATATTTTCTATATTATTTGTTTTCTTAAGTATTTCTGCTAGGTGGTAGTCCGTGTCTGGTTTCTTGATCTCCCAGGGTGGAATCACTGGCTTGTATTTACAACTGTTATTAATTGATGTAATTAATGTACCCAGATGGACAATTTCCTCCATACACTTCCATCCTGTAGGGTATCTAGTGGTATTCATTGGCTTGGCCTGAGTTGTTAGTTGGCATCTGGTAAAAGCTGTATGTGCTGGGTGAGACTTATCTACTCTGTTCATGTAATTTAGTCTTAACTCTTTTCTCCGTATTTCTAAGGGTATGATTCCTAAAGCCACCTCTATAGCTCCCATTGATGTTGATCTGATTGCACCTGCTATTGCACATAAAGCCTGATGCTGAATTCTGTCTAATTTAATCTTGTTACTGTGTGCAGCAGAGTCATATATTATACTTCCATAATCTATTTTTCCTCTAATAAAAGATTTATAAAAAGTGAGCATTGTCTTAGTGCTTGCACCCCATCCATTACCTTTCAAATATCTTAATAAGTTAGTCAATCCTCTGCAAGACTCCACTAGTTTATCTATGTGTTTATTCCAGTTCAGCTGTTGGTCCAATATCATTCCTAGATATCAAGTGGTTTGTACTGTATTAATGTTTTGCCCTTGGATTATTATATCTATAATTTTATTTTTTACAACCCTACCTTTACTGAAGATCATTCCCAATGTTTTATTTGTATTTAGCTGAAAACCCCATTCTGTCATCCATTTACATACTTTATTTATTTGCTTCTGTAGATCCTTATATAATTTTGGCAGATGTCTCCCAGTCCTCCATATAGCAACATCATCTGCAAACTGTGACAATTTATTTGTTATATCATTAAATTCCTCACCTAAATCATTTACCATTATTGTAAAAATTGAAGGAGACATTACTGATCCTTGGGGTATTCCATTTTGTTGTTCATACAGATCTATCATTGTTTACCTGAACAGTGAAATATCTATCTTGCAGAAAATTCTCTAAATAATTATACATTTTACCGGTTACTCCCTTCTTCATTTTAAAGAGAGCACCCTCTCTCCAGCATTCATCATAAGCCCTAGCTATATCTAAAAATACTACCACAGTTTTTTCTTTCTTTTGAAATCCTGATTTTACTTCATGTTCCAATTTAATTATCTGATCCATAGTGCATCTGTTCTTCCTAAATCCTGACTGAGTTTGATTATATAAATTATTCTTTTCCAAATAAAACTTTAATCTTTTATTTACTATGGTTTCTAATATTTTACCTAGTTGGGAAGTTAAAGAAATTGGTCTGTATGAACTGGCATCATGGGCATCTTTTACTGGTTTTAGTATTGGAATAATTACTGCTGTTTTCCATGTTTTGGGAATTTTTCCTATATTCCAAATTTTGTTAAAAAGGGATGTTACAATTTCTATGGTACTTTTTGGTATGTGTTTCAAGATTTCATAGCTCAAGATGTCATGCCCTGCTGATGTATTTGTTTTGTCCTTTATTGTATTTTCAACTTCTTCCATTGTAATATCTGCATTTAAATATGATAAATCTTCAGTATTATAAGGTACATCTTTACTGAGTTTTTTAAGAAGTGTTGCTCTTCTGTTTACTTCAGCCTGTCCTAGATTTTCCTTAGAACTAACTCTATGGTAGTACCTGGCCAGCACCTCTGCTTTCTGCCAGTCAGTCTCTGCCATTTCAGGTCTTTTTATATTAGGTATTATCATATGTTTAGTTCTGCCTTTAATGGCTTTTAACTTATTCCACACATCTGTTGTAGAGTTAGTTGTAGGGTTCAGTGTTTGTCAGAAACTTCTCCAATGATTTTCTTTTGCCTTTAGTATTATTCTGTTTGATTCATTTCTTATGTTCTTATAAATATCTAAATTATCTTCAGATCTATGCTTTCTATATTCTTGTAAAGCTTGTTTTCTTTGTTTTTGAATTTCTGTACATCCAACTGTCCACCATGGTACTGGGTTTTTGTTCCAATGTTCATTCTTCTTTGCTTCCTTAATGCGGTGTGGAATTATGTGTTCTGGCATATATGCATTTGGGATATGTTTAACAGCTTTTAGTAATATTTCTTTTGTGAGATTATCTACAAATACATCTATATTTTCATTTTCTATATTATTCTTTTTTATCTCTTCCATTTCTACCTGAAAAGCTACCCAATTAGCTTTATTATAGTAAAATTTTGGGTTTTCTACCAGTTTGTTAGGTTTGTAATTATCTTTTAGTGTTATTTCAATGGGTAAATGATCTGAATTTGTATCCCCAATAACTTCCCATTTTGCATTAGCAAGATTTGGTGTTACAATGCTTATATCAATAGCTGTGTCTTGCTGATTTGCACAAGGGTTAATTCTTGTTACTGATCCATCATTCAGTATTATTAGTTCATTGTTTTCAATGAAGTCCAACAGTAGTTTTCCTGATTTGTCTATTACATTGCCTCCCCAAGCTGTATGATGAGCATTGAAATCTCCCACTATGATAGTTCTGTTGTTTATTCTTTTATTCACGTCTGAGATATCTCTTTCGTTTATGTTTCCACTTGAACAGTAAAGGTTAACTATTTTAATTTCTTCTAACTCAGTAGACACTGTTATAGTTATTCCTTCAAAATTTTCTGTTCTAAATGATTCCCAGTCAGTTATTATATATGTTTTATTAACTAGAAATGCCACACCTCCTCCTTTTTGAGTTTCTGTCCTATCATTTCTAAAGACTTTATATTCAGGGATGGTAAAACGTTGGCTCGGATTAAGATTAGTCTCTTGAATGGCAAATATTACTTTAGATTGTTTATACATGCCTATTAATGCTGGTACATTTTTTTTTGGCACTTCTGCAATTCCACTGTATTATTCTAATGTTCTGTACGTCCATTATTTAATTGTTAAGTTTGTTATAAATAGTGTTGTACTCTTTTACACTGAGAAGTGTATAATATATTTATTTATTTTTTAACAACAAAGTCTCCTAGATTTTTGGTTTCTCTGTTAAAGTGAGTTTGTAGTTCACTTTGAAGATTCAGCATAAAGGCTTTCACAATGTTGATACAGAATGAATAAGTTTTTGACAATTTGTCATTTTTTCATTCCACATTTCTTCTAGTTGTTTTTTATCTGTTCGCTTTTGCTCACTCATCATGAGTTTTCTTTCTGACTCAATCCTTTTCAGTAAATCTTCATTCTCTTCTTTGAGTTCTGCTAATTTAGCTACATCTTTAGCTACTTCCTGCTGTATGTTTTTCATGGTTTTTAAGATTTCTTCTGCCTTTCTCACTGTATCTTCTGTTATTGATGATTTGATTATTTCACTTTCTTCTGGTAGATTGCTATCTTTTGTCAGTATTTTTTGGACTTTATTTTTCTTTTGGGTTATTTCCACATTTCTGGTTCTGACTGTGATTTCTCTTGGTGTCGGAGTTGTAGATGTAGCGACTGATGATTGATGTTGTTGTAGTGCTACTTTAAATGGTGTGTTAGTATTGACTGATTTTATTAGAGCTAGTTTTGTTTGTTGGTAATGTGGACATCCAAGGAAACGTGCCCTGTGGTTTCCTAGACAATTTGCACATTTTCTGTTTTTATTTCTTGTTCTGTAATCTTTATCATCTTCTACTAATTTGCATTGATCATAAGTGTGGTCCCCTGCACAATATCGACATTTAGGCTTACTTCTACATGTTTTTTTGGTGTGACCAAATTTCTGGCAGTTTGAGCATTGAATGACTGGTGGTATGTAAGCTTCTGTTTTGATTGTAGTACTGCCACTGAAGAAATGTGATGGTATTTCTCGCCCTTCTAATGTAACTATTATTACAGTTGAAGTTCCTAATTGTTGCGATATCCTTTCCAGTTTAAGAATCCTATATTTTGGATTTTCTGTTTGTAGTCTAGTTCTTATTTCTTCCTCTGGAACTGTTACATGTATTCCTTTAATTACACATTTCCTGGTTTCTTTGACTAATTCTAGCCTAGCTTTAATGCTGTGTGCCAATTCTACTTGAACAGGACTTGCTTCAATTTGTTTTATTAAAGCTTTTGACTTTTCAGTCATGTTCATTTGAGTATTATGCCAAAATTTGTTCTTTTTATGTGTGTTATTGACCCTTTATCTATAACTGTTTCTAGTACATTGATGATCTTACTGTCTGGTAATGCTCTAATACTTACCACATTGCCACTGATTTGAAAAATCCTTAATCTTGGGAGGTTTTGTTCAACTTTATGAGTAGGCCTATTGATTTGTTGGTCTTTCATAAGGTTCTCAACACCCTTATTCTTTGAATCAATGTTCAGATTATTGGTTTTCTCTATCATTTTACTCTGACATCTTCCTTTTTTCTTAATTGTTTCCTTTGAAGCTTGTATCTTCTGTCTTTCCTTTTCTCTATTCGTATTCCTGATTTTCCATTGATCATCATTCTGTGAGTCAGCTTGTACTATTTCAGCCCATGATTTTCTGGAGATACTACCTGTTTTCAATCTTGTAAGAGCCGGCATGTCTTTTAGAATAATTGTCCTTACTTAACTTTAAATATAAAGTATAATATTTAGCAGTTTTGTAATTAACAAAAATTTCAAATTCAAAAATGGCGCCTTTGACTTTCAAAACATGGAAAGTCGCGGATGCAAAAGTAATTATAAAATTATAACTAAGTGTTAACCAATCTTACTTATTCAATATTGTTATAAACTGTAAATAGTGCAAATCGAAATAACCAATTTTGCTTGTGACAACAAGAACGTGTCAAGTATCTAGAGAACTCAAAATTCCTAGCAATAAGAAACTTCTTAGACTGCAACTAGGAATGGGCAATTTTAGAATAGAAGAACCTTACTGTGCAGAATGTCTAGGAAAAAATAATATAGATTATTATTAAATTAATGAAAAAAAAGATATCCCGTTCAACCTCTGATGGGTTATAATTAGGATATATATTATTTTCAATTCCAAATAATATGACCAACCGCCGATATGAGAAAGTGGCATCACATTTGTCAAGTAAATATAAATAGGGACAATCACAACTGTGCTTTACATTTAAAAAAAAAATCAAGAATAAACTCTGAACAAGAATAATATCAAAGTGGAGGGGTATAAAGGCCTGGTGGTTCTAGTTATATAATGGACTTTAACAGATATTTAATTGACTTTCATCTGTTAAAAGTCATATGCATTGTAAGAACAGCATCAGATCTTCACATTCCCAGCCACTATATATTAACATTTGTTCGTGTTAAATATTGTTTGACTATATTATGCAGTTCCCTAGGTCTGTCTATTCTCAATAATATAGAGCATTTCCTGTTAAAATGTAAGAAGTATGAACAACAGAGAAAACCAATATTCAATCATTTACAGGCATGCAATTCATCCATAACTGTGGAACAGGTGTTGAGAATAGATAGACCCAGAGAATTGCACAATATAGTAAAACAGTATATAACAAGAACTAAAATTAATATATAAGGATCAATGATGGTGTGAGGAAAAGGGGTAGTCTGCTGGTGTGCTTGTATAGCTGATGGCAGATAACACTGGCTAACAAAAAAAAATTTTTTGTTTCTTTCTCTAACATTTCTATGTTTTTCTGGTCAATTTTAATGCGCTGTTTTTAAATCTGCAAACCGTTTTTCTCTATCAGGTCGGGATCTCGAGAAATACGCAATTGAAGTTTTTTAACAACGCATACAGTATTATAACATCATTCGTACAAGAAGTATAACAGTTATGTAGGCTTGAATTTCTTTGCAGTCGACTTTCGTCGGTGAATGGCATGTGGTACATCGCGATGAAACATCCAACAATAATCGGCAAGCATGATCCCTGATAGGCCACACCTTTCTTGCATAATGTTCCTGTCTGTTGCGGCTGTCCCATTCACATAGGAAGCAACAAAATTTAGTATACCCAGTCTGCATGCCCGTGAGAATTGCAATGACCTTTAGGTCTCCACAAATCCGCCATTGGTAGTCATTGTACTTTATTTTTGCCAAAAGTATAGCCATATTGTCATAAGTTTCTTTCATATGAACAGAGTAGGCGACTGGAATTTTGCAATAGCAAATGTCATCATCCATCTCAAAGTATTGAACAAGTTCTCTGTGTCTATGACGAAATTTAGATATCAAAGTATTGGGCGCTAAAAGATTCCATTCTTTGAGTCGCGAACCGAGTAATTCCACTTGTCCTTTGGTAAGAGCGAGATCACGTATTAGATCTGAAAGGTTAATTAAGTGAACACCATCATTCACCGGTATATAATCCGAGTCAGAATTAGTTTCTGAAGCAGGTAAACTATCACTTTCTGATGGTTCATTGACGTCCAACGGATATTGTTCTGGTGGAACTGGGATCGGACACGTGATTGGATCACGAGACACTGGTTTCGAAACCGATTCAATATTTGGATAAACCACAGCCTTTCTAGTTTTAAAAGTGAAACCATGGATATTTGTCAAGCAGAAGTAACAATCAGTAGCGTGATTTGTCTTGTTCATGCCATATATAAGAAAGAAAAATGTTGTTTGTCAGTGTAATTGGTGGTTTTGATGTGATCTCGGACACCCTCGGCTTTCTCACCCCTTTTCACCTTGTTAATAACAGGGCAATTATGAGAGACTTCATTCTAATTTTTTTTTTTTTTGGTGTATATTTTTATTCATTTTTTTTGGTATTTTTATTGTTTGTTTCTTGGAAAGGGGAGGTCACACACAAAAACATTCACACAAATTTGATTTACTCTATTTGGATTGAGTGGAGAGGAGAAGAAGGTATTATATTTGGGTATTGGAAATCTGGCTCTATTTTCTTGAATTTGTACAATGTCCTAATTATAACCCATCAAGGTTTGAACATTATAATTTATTTTTTTATTTTTAAAGTGAGACGTGTGTTCGATGTCATCCAAATAAGTCACCCACGTCATCTGGGTTAGGGTTAGGATTAGGGTTTATGGTTAGGTTAAAGATTCCTAACTCTTTGCTTTGACTCGGATCTGTTTTCTTTTCCCGGTACATTTGTTGCGAGAGGCCAACACTCTAACCACTCTGCCAATCAGGCGGTCGACCATAAAGTGGTTCAACAAGACATACATCTAACAATTTTTTTTTTACAGCATTTCTCAACTGAGAATAGTTCATCCGATGAAGTCTCAAAAGCACAGAGTGCCAAGATGACGGGGAAGGCTACAATTTTTTCTAAGATTCTTGACCGGACTATCACTGCAGACATTTTATATGAGGACAATGAGGTATGTGTTTGGACAGAATCTGTAGTTGAAAGTTAATAGGTCATGACCCTTCAGCTCCTCATCGAGCATAGGCCCCCAACAAACATGTGCCAACTTTTCTTGTCCCATGACATAATCTCAAGGTCTTTCCATGGCTTCTTCATCCCCTTCATGTCTGTTTCTAGTTCTCTTTTCCATGTATTCTTTGTCTCCTTCTACCTGCCTTATCCTGGGTATTCCAGAACAAGAACTGACTTGTAATGCTATCAACAGGTTTCCTCAATGTGTGTCCTATCCATCTCCAGTGTCTTCTTCTCAACTCTTGTTCCACTGGTACTTGTCTGGTTCTTGTCATCAATTTTACATTAGTGATCTTGTCATACCACTTCAATTCTTTTTTCTACACAAGCACTGATTTATGAAAGTCTAGCTTTTTGGTTGTTGATTTTGTTTTTCTCCATGTTTCAGAGTGTTAAGTCATATTTTTATTAATGGGAGTTAAGTGTTAAAGACTCATATGGACGGGTCGGATTTTCGTTACACACGCTAGTAAGCACGCTTTTAGTGATGAGATGATTTTTTTCAGTTGGGGGCTTTGTGCTCTGTAATTTTTGAACATAGCTCAATCTGAGTCTGTGTCAGTCTTTTTTAAAAATAAGATAAAGAAAGTTTTGGAATATTCTTAGTGTTAGTTTGGGGAAGAGACGGTTGAGCTGAACTGTAGTCTCACGCGGTAGGTCCGCGCAATTGTGTAATTTTTACTGAGTTGTACTGAGAGAGGAAAATCTCGAGACAGTGTGTTGCTGGCAGGGCTTCGAGATGGCGGTCCCATCTCGCTAGTGCATTCCAGGTTGTCTCTTTTGTAAAGGGGAGAATTTTGTGATATTGAAGATATCTTTTCGAGGCCATGGAGTAGGCCGCCCGCGAGTATTATTATTGATGAAGATATTCATACAAACCTTTGTTCCTAATGGATGTTTACCATGGTCTATTATGAAATAAGAGATACTGTGAGCTGCTTTGTTACGCAGCCATTTTTTTTCCCCCATTAGATTTACTTACTAGATATTTAAGATGTTGGAAGTTTGTTCCTGAGGGATATTTATTGTAACAGTGTACTGTGCTGAGGCCTGTGGTTTATGCAACCGATGTGACGGATATTTTGTACCTGATGCTGTATGATTATGCTGTGAACCGTTGATGCTCCATGATTTATTATGAAATGTCGTCCAATGATGTCTACGTGAGTCTGTCGTAATAAACTGTATTACGTTACCACTCGTTCCGACATTCCCTGACTCATATGTTTTGCTGTGGTGTGAGGGTCCAGTTTGTCCAGAACCCTTTAACATTCGCATATGTTGACATCTACATATTCACACACCTGTCGGCCATTCGTAAGCCCGACCTATGCTGATTGTATTCATCAGCGATTACATTAACAGTTTCCTCCTACCCCACTTACGTATCCGCAACATAAAGTGGTGAGCCAGTTCTTTGGGGTGCCATACCAACTATAGAAGGAGATTTGCAAACAAGTTTAACAGCATCCTAGAGGATATCTACTAACAGAAGATTTTTACGATGTCAAGTCCCACAAGATTTACAGTGTTGACAGTGTTATTTTGTGTGAGCAAGTATTTCAAGTAGACATCATCCATGTTCAGCTGTTTCCTTTCAACACTCGATGAGGAGATCCTGTAGCCATCAGCGTAGGATTGCATTGTCTTATTCGATGTCCATCATTACTGTTCTTGTGGAGGCTGGAAGTTCTGTATTTTGAAGATAAGTGGTGTTTCGTATGTAAACTGTACCACTGTTTGTTGTGATTGAGCCTTCCTCAGAGCTTACACTATTATATTCCTTCTTCTATGTTATATGTTCTATATTTATGCGGGTTTGGTTGGGTTGGTGACTTACGTTAGGATACATCCCAGTTCACCCAGGGCCTACGTAAGCGTTCTGTAGGGACTTTCTTACGGATTTCCCGCAGTGGACATTTTCCAGCAAGTTTTTTGCTGAAGCAGTTTAGTCCACTGTGTTTGGTAATCCGTGACATCTTTGTTTAGGTGTGACGAAACATTTCATTGTTGTGGTCTTAGTATTTTCTCTGTTCCTTAGTTTTTTTATTAATTTGTTTGTGGGTGTCTTCCTCTCCTGGCTGTCTTTTATTTCTATACAAATTTTTCGTTTATACACTGTGCTGTTGCTTGTCTTGTCACGCTTTTCGCAGTGTCATTGCATTCTTTGCAATATTTTTTTATAGTTTGCTTTATTGTTTAGTTGATTCTGCGAACGTGGTCATTTGTCCTTTATATCTTGTCTTTGTCACTCTTGTTTACGTTGTCTATTGTTCTGATAATCGGATAATATTATGATGCATATTTTGTAAGTAATTAATAACATTATTAATAGTTAGAAAGGTAATTATACAAGTTCTTAAGCAAGGACTTGCTACCCACTGAGTTGGGATAAAGTGAGTTTCTCCAGTATACTTACATAAGGGACATATCTTATAAAATTGGACATGTCTAGTTTAGATTATTTCATTAAACAAGGGAAATCCCTTGGTATGACTACTGAGGAAGTAAAAGAATTCGCACGTGTCGAATATGACAAGGCTCAGAAGTTCGAAGAGAGAAAACTTCAACTGGAAATTGAAAAACAGAAAATGGAGGCTGAAGATAGGAGATTGCAGATGCAGGCAGAAGAGAGAAAATTTCAGATGGAAACTGAAAAACAGAAAATAGAAGCTGAGGATAGAAAATTGCAAATGCAGGCAGAAGAGAGAAAATTTCAGATGGAAGCTGAAAAACAGAAACTAGAGGCTGAAGAAAGAAAAATTCAACAGCAAATGCAAATGGAAGAGAAAAAAATTCAACAGCAAATGCAAATGGAAGAGAGGAAACTTCAGATGCAAGCTGAAGAAAATATGAGGCTGCACGAGGAAAAGGTGTTGTCTATGGAGCTGGAGAGAATGAAGGTGGTGAATGGTGTTAATGCACAAAATTCTACAGATACTCAACCTACTTCTCATAAGACAAATAGTCATTCTTATAAGCTCGGATTGCCTGTTTTTAAACCTACCTCTGACGATGTCGTCTTCTTCTTCTTCCGTCCTTAGCCACCGACCGTCAAAGCAGTCAGTGGCCATTACGCCTAGTGGCGTCTTAGGGCAACAGCAGATAGGTTTTCTTTGCCATTGTTTCCCATCATGCCTAGTGGTGTCTTTAGGGCAACGGCAAATCAATCCATTTGCTGTTGTTTCCGTAATCAAAGTGACTGGCAAACGGGTGATCAGCCCGTTGTTGACGATGTCGTATTTTACCTAAATAGATTTGAACTTACATGTGAATCTCAGAAAGTAGACAAGTCGGAATATTGTGCTCGACTTATGCAACTACTTTTGGGTGAAGCTATGCATGTTGTAAGTATGTTGGAGGGGCTCGACAAAAATAACTATGATACTGTCAGGGCTGTCTTGTTAAGGAAATACCAACTTGAGGAAGACGGTTATCGTCTGTGCTTTAAGTCTCTAATACCGGAGACTGGGGAAGATTTTTCAGAGTTCATAGCAAATATACGTCTTACGTTCTCACGTTGGGTAGAGCTCGCAAAAATTGAACACACATATGAAGCCCTCATGGACTTGTTACTTCGTGACAAAGTCATGTCATCTGTAAACACTTCTTTTCTTTCTTTTCTACATGAGCAAAAGCCTACAAACTTGAAAGATATGGAACAATACTGTCGCAAATACGCCACGGCACACCCAAATGTGACTGTTAGCCACTCTCAAGTCAGAGAGGGTTTACCCGTGGCTTCAGCAATACCATATGCTCCTAATTTGCGCCGTAGATCACAAAGTGCTGAACGCAATTTTGGTAGGAGAGATAATCGTGATTTTAGACAGTATCAAGAAGGTCCGTCACATAGTAATTCTCCCTCTCCAAGAAACTGGAGACAATTTAACAGACCTCAACATTTTGGTTCCAACAATTTTGGAAATTTTGGAAGAGGTAACTACACTAGAAATTATCAACCTTACAATAATTTTTCTTGGAGACAACAAAATCCATCTAATAGGTATTTTGACCAAAGGGGAAATAGTAATCACAACAATGCTAACTGTGGTTCAAATCAGAACAATAGTTTCAATAGAGCGAATAACAATGCTCCCAATAGAGATAATAGCGGTGATAGATCTCGATATGACGGTAGATCTCCAAATGATAGATCGCATCGCCATGCTAACTCTGCTCAACAGGAGCCTCAGGTTATTAATAATCAAAGTAACAATAATAATAGTGTCTCTAATGCTACTGCTTGCGCTGCTTTCGATTTCAAGAGAGCATCTCAGTGCCCGGAGTGCACAACTTTGTTCCATCCTACAGCGATAACTACCTTGAGTTGCGGTCATCCTCTACCCACTCTTCCTGCCTTAGCTGCGCATGACGGAAGAGGGTCTCTTACCCTACATAAAGGATTGGTGAATAATAATCCTGTCTCAGTTCTCTTTGATTTGGGATGCACAACTGTTGGGATTAGACAGTCTCTAGTTCATCCATCTTGCGCAACAGGTAATATGGTGAAATGTGTGACATTCGGTGGGACAGTTGAGACTTTTTTGACTGCCATAGTCCACATTGCCACACCGTTTTTCACTGGTTATATACATGCATGTATGCTCAGAGTGCCTATGGCTGACCTTATTGTCGGACAGATACATGGTATAAAGGTTTGTACGTCAGTACAAATTGCTGCTTGGGAACGGCAACATAACCTTACTGCCTCCACACTAACAACTATGCCAAAATCTTTTCACCAGGTACATTCTGCTAACGTGATACATTCTGCTAATTTCGTGCAATCTTGCAGTATGGATGATATTATTGTTCATCATGCTAATTTTGGTGCTTCTTTTAGCCCAGTTCGACATACCTCAGTACATCGCAACTCTAACTTTGATTCTTCTTTAACTACTATTATAGAAGAAGATCCTTCGATTTTGTCTGACACACACACTAACTTTAGCGCTATGACTGAATCTACATCCAGTCACGTGGATTGCAACTCCTTTGCTGCAATGACTAGCGTTTTCTTTGTTACATGTACAGACTTGGTTCTTAGTACATATCTATACCTTATGAGTTTCTTTAACTTTCTTATTGGGCTGGTTAGCTCAGTATCTTCGTCTTTTACGACTTTTTGTCGTACTTACTGCTTTTCTTTTAAACTTCGACGTAGGTCCAAGTTTAGTACTGTCTGCTTTTACATCTTTATTGTATATTTCTTGCTTTTTTCTTTGCCCAGTACACAGGCTATGACTTCACTTCAGCCTTTGAGATGTACGCATTTGTCAACTGCATTCCCTTTGTCTTGCGCAAAATCTCAGATTGTCAGCCATAATTACACTCTTGATCATCATTACACTCAACATGACGTTAGTATCATTTGTATATTCGCGACTTTTCTCTACATCATTACATGCTGATATTTTTCTCAGATACTTTTATGACCCTGGTTAATTCAGGATTCTGGTTTAGTCTGTACTACTTTCTCTGTTACTTTTTCTTCTGTAGCGGAGAAAGGTTTGAGTAACATCTTACAGTGGTCAGAAGTTTACACAGCCACATTTGATAGGTTAAATTTGAAGTTAATTGTTGCCTTTCATAAAATCCTACCGTTATTAAAATAGTGATTTTCATTTATGTTTTTCACAGCGACGGCTTTTCGATGAGAATCAGAGCTGCTATATTGATTGATTAGGCTGTTACTTTACAACCTGGTGTATTTGTCGCCTTGCACAAGTTTTGCTGTTCAAGTGAAGCCAGTCGGCATGTTGACTCCGTATTGGATGATTTTACCTCTTCATGTTCATAGGATGTTCAAGACCACTGGAGTTTTCCTTACTATGTAACTTCTTTAGGATAGTAGATAGTATTGTATATTATTATAGTATAGTATATTAGATAGTATTGTATTAGGATATGGTATAACTTCTTTAACATAGTATGTTGGTTCATCGTTATGCACTATTTCATTGCCATGTTATTATTATATGACTGTGTTCTGATAATGCACCATTTCATTCCCATATTATTTTACCCGCTCCCCCCGACATGCTTTTGAACGTGTTGGCGGTTTTGGATCAAAGAGAAGAAGAAGACTGTTAATGCACCATATACTACTGTGTTTTGATAGACGTTGAGCGGGTGATGATTGTAATGATGATACTATTGTTACTTAACTTATCATTACGAGACATTCCGGTATTGTACATTTTTTGTAAAAAAATGAAGACAAGACAAAAGGTATTTTTTTTCTTTTTCTGACATTGTAATGTTTTTTTCTTTACCCAGCGCTTAGTTGTGTGTCAGTGGTAACGATTTATAACGGTATTATTATTTTTTTTGTGATGTCCATAATAATTCATTATTAGTACTTAATAAGTTTATTAACTGGTTGAAATTGTCTACTATGCTTTATTTAGTATAACTTTTTTTGTGTTTTTCGTATATATAGACATTGTCTTTGTGTTCTATGCTGTTTGGCCATAAGTGTATTTATTTTACATGCAATGCATTGTTTAATTTAAAATGTTATCAGGATGTATCGTTATCTTCTTTCTCTACATACATATCTTTCCTTTCTTTCTTTGCTGGTCATTCTTCATTTCATTCCATCTCTTCTTTTTACTATCCACTTGTTGGTTCTTATTTTGTTTATGCTGCCATACTTCATCTACGTTTGCATTTGATTCTATTTACATACTTCTTCTTCATACTCTACTCATAGATGGTTGAGCTGAACTGTAGTCTCACGCGGTTGGTCCGCACAATTGTGTAATTTTTACTGAGTTGTACTGAGAGAGGAAAATCTCGAGACAGTGTGTTGCTGGCAGGGCTTCGGGATGGCGGTCCCATCTCGCTAGTGCGTTCCAGGGTGTCTCTTTTGTAAAGGGGAGAATTTCGTGATATTGAAGATATCTTTTCGAGGCCATGGAGTAGGCCGCCCGCGAGTATTATTATTGATGAAGATATTCATATAAACCTTTGTTCCTAATGGATGTTTACCATGGTCTATTATGAAATAAGAGATACTGTGAGCTGCTTTGTTACGCAGCCTATTTTTTCCCTCCATTGGATTTACTTACTAGATATTTAAGATGTTGGAAGTTTGTTCCTGAGGGATATTTATTGTAATAGTGTACTGTGCTGAGGCCTGTGGTTTATGCAACCGATGTGACGGATATTTTGTACCTGATGCTGTATGATTATGCTGTGAACCGTTGATGCTCCATGATTTGTTATGAAATGTTGTTGTGGTATGTGAGAGGTTATTGATGTTACTACACTAAGGGTAAACAAAGTGAGGTCCAGCTGTGTAAATTCCCTGAGTCTAATTGATGATGATGATGTTCTCAGGGTCCCTATCCGCTACCTCTCTAAGATCTCACTCTATGTAAAATAATCTCTGTGATGTTGTGTGGCAAGTGTCTAGGGTAATGTATCTATTGTGATGTATGAACAATGTCAAACATAACTTTAACTCAATAAAAGTGAAGTAAGTAAGACTGTTGGTAAAGTTATATTAATATATTACAATTTGTTTATTTTCCTGTACCTCAATTCTTTTGGGACAGGAATGTTTTCAAATCAAGAAACTTTTATTTACAACATATAAATAAATAACTGGTATATTAAAGTGTCACTGTATGTGTATCCCACAGTCTGATTTAATACTTTCTATAACAACCAGTCAGTTATGTGAGGGTCTGTTGGTATCATCATGCCCACAGGAATTTCTGTTCTGGTTGTGAAAATTGTTAAAATGAGATATCATATACCCATTTAAAGGGACTTGACCTGACAGCCTGTCTGAGGTGGATGACTGTAGACTATGCAAGGTCAACACAAGAGTTGTTTTCTGACCACAGATGCAGCATGCAGCTTTACTGAGGCTTCAATGTACACAAGGTCTGCCTGCACCAGGTTTCCTGCCACCACTAAGTAATAAGCAATATAACCCTGAAAAAGAAGGATATTCCCTCCCTTTTATATGCTGGCTATAACAATTCCACAACTAATCAATACTAAGATTATCTGGGGTCAGTCACATGTGCGAACCATTTGCACCAGACCCTATTTTCTTTGACTTCACTTCGTCCTGTGTTTACATTCTTCTTCCCATATGGCTGCAACGCCCCTGTCATCTTAAGCATTGATTGTCCTCCCTAAAATCAGCTGGGGTATACAATTTTCTTCTTGTGACCTGTTAAATCTTTTGTTCAAACATCCTAGGTATGTTTTCATGTGTCATTAGAACACTGTGGCGCTGCAGAAGATTGCTAGTGGCCTCTGGACTTACAGTCGTAAGATTTTATGACAATATTCAAACACAAATTAGTTTCACTTCCCTCTAAGTCTGCTTAGGCACTTCCTACTTAGGTTGTCGTAACCTCTTCCAACTGGCAATGTCGAACAACAAAATATGGCGCACAATCTGTGGTCAGTTACATGCTAATGAAATACTAATACTTATTTATCTTACTGCAAGTAAAGAATAATCACACAATCACAGGATTAACTAGCAGTAAATGGCTCAATTCCAGACTGCTGTGTCGTCCAGACGGCAAAGGCATTTGTCACCAACGCTTTGCATCTGCTCTCAACCTGTCTGTGCTTAAGTTTTTCTCAAATGGCGGACTTATTCAAGCAGGGTTAAAAGTTATCAATTCCAACCAGCCAATCAAAAGACGCGTCAAAAAAACTAACTAATTTTGGACCATAAACATTGAGCGTTGTTCAGTGTGTTCGCTCGTCTGATTTTATTTATATATTATATATCTCAGTTATTTATGGACCGATTTTTATTATCAAAATTGATTTTTAAACGGCCAGCTGTCCTCTATCTACCCCTATAGGTTTCCTTTATTTATTTCTCCCCGTTTTCATCTGTTTAATTTTAAAGTAATTAATTGTGCTTTTTCCCGACTGAAAATATTAATAAAATAAATGTTTCTACGTCAAGATAGTTTTATTAATGGGAAATCTTTATGGTATTATGTTAATCAATATCAGCGCTACAATTCCAGATATCTCTTTCCTTTTAATTCTCTTTAGTTTTTGAGGAATAGATTATTTAATTTTTGTTAAAAACACATATTAGACATTTTTCTCGCTCCAACCAAAATTTTTATCGTCACTATAAAACGAGGTAACAATCCGATTGGTTGTTAATTTTTACGGCGTTTGTTAATAAATATTAGGGGGGGTGTGTGTGTGTGTTTGGGGGTAGTAACCTTTTTAACTTGGTGTAGTAGAAAAATTCAAATTCTTTAGTCAAATTGTTGGCGGTTGATTTAACTATGCCATTCAGAAAATTCAAATATAATTATTTATAGACTGTAAAAATGCGTTAACTAGGTTTTTAGCGGGGTAATATTTGAGCGTGTTGTTCATACAGATTCATTTCACGACATATCTCCCCCATTAGAAAAGCGTGAACCACTAGTGCAGCTTTCATATCTGTATGACAATCACGTTCAAGTTAAGTCAATTTGACTCTACTCTGCCTTAGTGTTATCATGGATTACTGCAGGTGGGTCATTCAAAGTAGGCACTACTCAAGAAATATGCCTCAGACCTCTGCAATCCAAGTATCTATTGCAGGTTGTGTTAATAAAACAGCTCCAGGTGCTACTGCCTGGCAGATGCTGATTATCAATCAATATTCACCATTACTCTTCTCTGAGTCTGTCCCATGACATGTCCAGAGGTTTTTAGATGTTCCTCAAGGTTGCAATATTTATGAGGAGGAGATCTATAAATTTGGTGATAGCAGAGTTATGTAGGGGATCCAGTAATTTCCTCATCAGCCTGGATAAAACACTCGGAGTATTTCCAATCCAAAAAGCAACATATGAATTCAATGTGCCCCTCCGATGTGATCACAGCCATCCATTGGTCTGAGCTCAGGCTTGACTGGAATTTGGAAAAACCCTTTACTAATATTCCTATGTGACTCTTTAATCTGCCATTCAGATAAAGGCCATATTCACCAGCTGTTTTCTCCGCCCAGCGACAATTGGTGAAATAATATTTAATGTGGGGAAATGAATTCCGGCATCCAGACTCAATTCTCCCGTAGCATTGCTATATAATATGTGATCTCAATCCAATGTCCGTACAATACTTCCAATGGACTGTGTACGGCCGGTCACTACCACTGTCACCGGTGCCCTTCATAATGCTACATTAATAACCATATGCTGAAGTGAGCTTGACATTACGCCAACTGACCAAACGCCCACTCCCCACTTTTCGAAGGTTAACATTTGGTTTCGGTTTCAATGTTGGCCGATTAACCTCATTTCTATTTTTATCCAGTTCCACGAATTCCGACGGGGGGTGTGTCGGGGTGGTCTGGACTGTGTTTATTTTTACTCCTTGTGCCATACGCAGAGTGGCCATTTTAAATGTTTTATTGGAAGACTGTTTGTGAAAAAGTGCCATCTTATCCACTACATCTACCTTATCATGTTTATTTTCCTTTTTATTTTTAGGCCCATGTTCTCCACAATGCTTTGCTAGCATCTGATTATTATTAGTTTCTTTCCAACGTGTGGAATGTACCTTGCTACACTGGTCACAGGCCTCCACAAATTTTGCAATGTCTGCAGCTACGCCTGGCCAGAAATATTTCACAGATGTCCTTTGTTGGGTGGTACCAATCTTCTGATGTCCACCATCTGGTACAACATGTGCTTGTGCCATAACTTGTTTCCTATAACTCCATGGCAGTACTAACTGTCCATATCCTTTCAGTCCTGCTCCAGCTTTCCTGTAGAGCAGTCCCTCCTTCAAATAGAATTTTCCTTTTTTAGGGTGGTTATGGCTATTTGGCAATTTGCCAAAGCAAGGTTTCAATGATTTGTCTTTTGCATGGGCCTTTCTCATCTGTTTGGGATGATTAATTAGTGGTGGTTCCGCCTCCTTACTAGGGGTCGACCTGACCTGGAGCGTTGCCATGATCCAGGTTTTATAGGGCTCCCTAGAAACACATATTTCTTTCCTAACACCAGCAGGTAATTAGGTTCGTCACACACTGCTGCTCTTATTACTCCTTCCACGTACCTAGTCTTGACATTGATATTGGCTACGAGAAGTGTCATGGGGACTGTATCCTTCAATGCCCCTTGTATTTCCACTTTGTCTGTGGTATACTGGTCAGGGTGCACCAGGGTTGCACTCACAACTGAGTCATATTCCAATCAAGAATCGTAAAGGCACTTCACTTTAGTACAATTACATGTCACCTCTTCACAGATGGGGGGATGATGGAGTTCTATCTGACTGTCTGTCAGTTTCTTCCTTCCCTTGTCCACTGTTATCATGCATGCAGCGTGATATGGAGGAACTTTCCTACCACATTCAATTGTAT
Organism: Oreohelix idahoensis; assembly: GCA_024509875.1. Taxonomy (NCBI): domain Eukaryota; kingdom Metazoa; phylum Mollusca; class Gastropoda; order Stylommatophora; family Oreohelicidae; genus Oreohelix; species Oreohelix idahoensis. The sequence goes on from JAMPIV010020557.1 coordinate 111,811, forward strand.
TATGATTGTTCATCCTACATATTTTACACCATTTTCCTTCTGGTCTGTATGGTTTCCTATCATTTACTTGCGGGTTTCTGTCTCTAGGGTCAAATCTTGGCCTATCATAATTTTGTTTAAACCTAGGTGGTTGATCCTTAGTATTATAATACTCATCTTGGTCTGGTGGGGTTTTATTACTATCAGTTTGTTTCTTTCTAATGCCCGCTACTTCTTTCTGTGCTGCCTGATATCTCTCAGCAACATTGAGAACCTCCCCCAACCTCTCTGCACCTTGTTCCATGAGAAATTTTCTCAGGTCTGGAGCCATGGACTCTCTCAGTTGCTCTATCATAATCATTTCCTTCAAATCTTGGGTTTTCCCCAGAGCAGTCCATTTCTCCAAATAGGTTTCCAATCTGGCAGAGAATTGGTGGTAGGTCTCCCCAGACAGTAGCTTAGCAGTTCTAAACTTCTTTCTATAAAATTCCCCATTCTTCTCATACCTAATTAATAGAGCCTGTTTTAAAATATCATAATCTTCCTGATCCTCTCTGCTCAACTTTGAGAACACTTCATAAGATGTTCCCCTAAGACCTTGGGATAATTTTAAACTCCACTTATCCTTTCTTTCTTTCTTTCTTTTCCGTATTTCTGTCTGTCTTTCTTTTTTTCCGTCTTTCTTTCTTTTCCCCGTTTTGTCTTTCTTTCTTTCATTTCCGTCTTTCTTTCTTTTCCGTCGGTCTGTCTTTCTCTCTTTCTTTTCCGTCTTTGTTTGTTTCTTTCAGTCTGCCTGCCTGTCTTCTGTCTGTCTGTATATCTTACTTACTTAGTCGTTCCCCTTCTACCGTGAGGTGTAGAGGTTTGGAAGAGAGAGCGCCAGACTATTCTATCAGCTGTCTTCTTCCTGGCCTGGTTCCATTCTAGTCCTCGGTCCTTCAAAGATTGTCTAATGTTGTCCTCCCAGCGGACTCTGGGTCGTCCTGGAGGTCTGGATCCCCGGCTCTTTGTTTCCCATGCTTGTCGTGGTAGCCGATCTTCTCCCATTCTGCAGACATGGCCAAACCATCTTAGTTGGGACTGTTCTATTTGGGTCTGCAGCGGGTGGGATTTTAGGCCTTGACGTATCGTCTGGTTGCGGACCATGTCTCTTCTTGTTACTTCAACCACCTTCCTCAGATACCTCATTTCTGAGGTTTGGATCTGGCTTTTGTGGGCTGTAGTCATTGCCCATGACTCGCATCCATATGTCAAGACTGGGACATAGGTGGAGCGGTATACAGCCATCTTCTTTTTCTTACCAACCTCTTTGTTGCTGAGGAATCCTCGATTTATGGCCTGATAAAGTCTCCCAGCTGCTGCTTTTCGAGTGGCCAACTCTTCTTTGATGCCTCCCATTCGGTCTATAATAGCTCCGAAATATTTAAAGTGGTCGACCTGCTCCAGGACCTGTTCTCCCAACTTAATCTGATGTTTTCTTTCTTCTCGTGATATCACCATGGATTTTGTTTTAGAGCTGCTTATGACCATCCCTCTCTTCTCCAGCTCTTCCTTCCAGACTTGCAGGTTGGATTGGAGATGTGTCTCTGATTTAGCAATCAGGACAACATCATCAGCAAATGCTAGCTCTGAAATACAGACCTATCTCATCTTCCAGTACCCCACTGAATACTTTCTTGTTCTCTCCTTACATGCCTTGATGACATCGTCCATGAGGAGTATGAAAAGATAAGGTGACAGGATATCGCCTTGTCTTACACCAGTGGTGGTCCTGAACTCTTCTGACTTATAGTTTGCTGTCCTCACATAATTTCTGCAAGACTTGTAGAAGCTCTGTATAGCATGAATCAGAGGTGCTGGAATGTTCTTCCTTACCAAACAGTCCCAAAGTTTGCTCCAGGGGACCCTGTCAAACGCCTTTTCCAGATCTATGAAACAAAGATGGATCTCACTCTTGTACTCAAGGGCCTTTTCACTCAGCTGCCTGAGTGTGAAGATTAGGTCTTGAGTACTTCGGTTTGCTCGGAATCCGCACTGGGCTTCATCCAATTGTGGCTCAGCTAGGCATCGGAGTCTCTGCTCTAGGATTCTAGAGTAGATTTTACCAGGGACACTGAGAAGGGATATGCCTCTGTGGTTTCCACATTGTCGATTGTCACCCTTTTTGAAAATCGGTGTTATGATGGCAATCTCCCAGTCCTTTGGTATGGCCTCGTTCTGTCTTTCTTTCTTTCGTTTCCGTCTTTCTTTCTTTCTTTCTTTTCCGTCGGTCTGTCTTTCTCTCTTTCTTTTCCGTCTTTGTTTGTTTGTTTCTTTCAGTCTGCCTGCCTGTCTTCTGTCTGTCTGTATATCTTTCTTTCTTTATTTATGTCTTTCTGCCTGTCTTCTGTCTATCTGACTGTATGACTGTCTGTCTTACTTTCTTTATATTTTTCATTCTTTCTTTCAGTCTGTCTGTTTGTCTGTCTCTCTTTCCTTTTTGTTCTTTCTTATGAAATTTGAAACAGCTTGGTGTAAGCGAGAGAATGCCGTGTTGACGACAACAATATTAACATCTCATTCCTGAAATCCCACATATTCCACGTCTGTGTGACACGTCACATAACTAACAACTCTGATCGTGTATTTTTGTTGTATACTTATACTTGTTGCATTACTAACAAAAAATTATAATAATTATATAAACTAGAAAAGATTGCATAAGTGCTCACGCACACTGAATAATGGTAACATTATCTGATTGGTCAAAACTTTGCGTGGCTGATGATTAAGAAAGAGCATTAATAACACTGACAAACAACATTTTTCTTTCTTATATAAGAATAAGTGTTCTTAGGTCAGTTTCTTGAGCTGATTTCAAATTTGAAATCCGTTTATCTCTATCACATCGGGTTCTTAAGATATTTGTGAATAAATATATTTTTGGGAAACCGTTATTTGCTCCGTTTCATTTTTACTATATAACTTATTAAAAATTAATAAAATGCAAAATAATTATACTTTTTATACTGCTAAAAGATGCATGACATATGTTACGCTATTTTCCAAATAGTCACTGTATTTTGAAATAATTCTGAGCAAAATATGGCTTCTAGAAGTTGTAGAAATTCGGCTGATCTGTTCTGTTACGTGTGCAGATATTTTACCGATCGTGTTCACCAGAAAAACTTTACACCATTACTAAAGAAAGCATATGAACTTTAGTTCGATTTGAAAGTTGATGATGCAAATAAATCTTGGAAGCCAAATGCAGTTTGTTCGACTTGTGCAAATAGATTGGCAGGTTGGTTACGAAAATCGCCGAAGCATAAGTCGATGCCTTTTGGAGTGCCAGTAATATGGCGTGAACCGACAAATCACGCTACTGATTGTTACTTCTGCTTGACAAATATCCATGGTTTCACTTTTAAAACTAGAAAGTCTGTGGTTTATTCAAATATTGAATCGGTTTCGAAACCAGTGCCTCATGATCCAATCACGTGTCCGATCCCAGTTCCATCAGAACAATATCCGTTGGATGGGAATGAACCATCAGAAAGTGATAGTTTACCTGCTTTAGAAACTAATTCTGACTTGGATTATATACCGGTGAATGATGGTGTTCACTTAATTAACCATTCAGAACTTTCAGATCTAATACGTGATCTCGCTCTTACCAAAGGACAAGCGGAATTACTCGGTTCGTGACTCAAAGAATGGAATCTTTTAGCGCCCAATCCTCCGATATCTAAATTTCGTCATAGACACAGAGAACATGTTCAATACTTTGAGATGGATGATGACATTTGCTATTGCAAAGATGCAAACGGTCTAATGGTGCACCTCGGTCATGAGCACATAGTCAACGAATGGCAACTTTTCATCGACTCTTCCAAGACTAGTCTAAAAGCCGTGTTATTGCATAACGGAAATTTATTTTCATCAATTCCAGTCGCCTATTCTGTTCATATGAAAGAAACTTATGACAATATGGCTATACTTTTGGCAAAAATAAAGTACAATGACTACCAATGGCGGATTTGTGGAGACCTAAAGGTCATTGCAATTCTCTCGGGCATGCAGACTGGGTATACTAAATTTTGTTGCTTCCTATGTGAATGGGTCTTGCGCACATATTCTTTTGTGTGTCGCACAGATTACACATACAAATGGAAAATGTATTTATTTGTCTGATAAAAATATGTTTATCTTTGAATTCACGATTTTCAGTCTAGAGGGACAGAACTCAGATTAGGCGATGTGTATTCATTTTGTGAATTATCGGTTCTTGTATCTTTGCTGAATATCGAATGGCATAGAAATCTAGGTTTATAGCGATCTATTCTTTGTTTGGTTAGAAATAGATTGTTCCTGCTTCAGAATATCTATGACCCGAATCTATGTGTAGTTCTTGTCTAGGTAGGACGAGTATGTCTTTTATCTTAATATCTTTGTATGTCTAAGTCGAACTATATCTTTGGTGTCGAACTTGGGGTCATAGGTTGTTCGGCGGATGTGTCGCTAAGAAGTGAGGTGAGAAGGTTCCGCCCTGTTGGACCGAGATGAAGGCGGTCTGAAGATTTGTCTTGAGCTCTGTGATTCCTTTTGGGGAAAGGAGATTGTTTATCTCTATGATTGAATTTTTTTTTTTTTGCGTTCGCCCGCTAATACTCGAGGCGAAATCTCAGGTTATTATTTTATGTCTAACCTGACATTGATTTTACGTGAGTATCCCTTTATTTCTTGTACAGAGACAGGTGTCCCTCGCCATTCAGGCAAATACTCGCCGATTTCGGAGGTACCCATTGCAGCTGGGTCGGCTCAGGAGCCGCCAGTCCCTGGTCGACGACACTCCTTCAAATGTCCTCGCCAGGTCTCGAGTTAATCCAGTCCAAATCCCGGTCGACGAAAAATCCTCAAATGCCGTCGCCCGGGTTTGATCCTGTATCACCCGGTCGCCAGAGTGGTGTTGTAACCACTAGAGATTCTTCCCCAGTGTTGATTCTTGACGCCAGGGAATGGCGTGCGTTATTCGCGTTATTGGCTGTTGTGTTTTTTCCTGAGAAATAAGGTAAAACAGACATATTGAACCTTTCATCATATTCAGCTAGGTCGACATGCTATCGTCTGCACAGGCGTTTGATTAGCGATGTTAAGACGACATATTTGCTTGCAGTTATATATATATACATTTTATGTCGCAACATGATTGAACAGGATATGCAAAGTCTAATTCACATATATTTATGAAAGGAACAGAGCCTATGATCATGCTTCGTCATTATCTTTGTTGTGAGCGAAAGTCAAAGATGGAGCCATCTTTGGACTCCAAGTTTCAATCTTATAAAATCATCGATCGAGAACAGGAATGTCCTTAATATCAGACGATGATATCGAGATCTGCATACTATTATATGAAAACCCACTACTGGTGGTTTGACATTGTATTCATAAATTCATTTACTGAATTTTCGGCCTGAAAGACTTAGACGAGGTTCTTACAGAGAACCATGAGTAAACATTGGTTCTTAACTGACGCGATTTGTCAGTAAGGCCTGAGATTATACATATGTGCTGAAATACTGAGTGCTTGTCTACTGACATTACATTGAACTGTTATACAACATGAATGCCCAGGTGATAGTGCATTGCATTGATCAATATTATGATGATTTATGCCAACCTGTCTGATGTTTCCTGTTCCTGTGTCGTCGAAATGTGTGTCCATTAAATGCAAGAAAACGTAAACAGTAGTTCGTCTTACACTTCATGCCACGAGTGAGTGAGATTGCAATATTGTCAACTCTCAAAACATTTTCCAGCATTCGCGTACTGTATGTATCCTCACTCCAAAACAATACACCACTGCTTAGGTCGAGTTGACCTGTGTTTGTCTTCACTGTGACAACACCCCTTCGAATACGATTGTAACCATACAACCAACACTGGTGACCGAAGGTTAGACTTTATCAACACTGATCTTTACCAAGTGGAAAAGAGAGATTTATCAACTGTACGAAAACGACCATATTAGTTTTTATAAACTGGTGGGCCAGCTTTCTGGGTTTGACCTAGCAGAGATTGAGAAGTCAGCTACTGAGACCAGACCGTTTCTTGTGGCCTGTTACGACACACATGTATACAAGCAGTACAACTCTACAGTCGATGTCAGCATGACCTGTCCTGTCAGCGTACACTGTAACTAGGTCAGCACTTGTTGACATTTTTCTTTGGACAACAGACTACCGTTGGACATTACACAGCATTACAAATCAGGTTGCAAGCATACATTTAACTTTTTTGTAACAAGTACAGTACAGGTGAAGGCAGAAGTCCTACTTTCATCGATGGACCTTCTTATGTTCTGCTATTGTATTGAACTTTAATATTTAAGGCCAGAAGTTGTAATTCAATAAAGTGGCAGTTTATTTATTTTGATTAGAATAACTGTGCCATTACTGTAAAACTGTGCCTTCTTTACAACACATCCTATTATACACATAATTTATATATTTATGTTCATATTACATGTATTTGTTTCTCGTTGTGTCTATGTCGTGGGTGGTTGGTGAGGTGACTAGTATAGGATATACCGAGTCATGTTGGTCCTATATTAGTGTTCTATAGGGAGCAATTTTCTTTGTTGGAAATTTGCTGCAACATCTGTTGCAATATCTGTTAGCTGTGATGATCTGTACCCATTGTTGTTTTCGTAATATTTTTTCTGTTCTTCAGTTTTGTTTTGATTTGTTCGTATTTGTAGATCTACCCTGTCGTATAATTTAGTTTTATGCACCATTTATATTTATACACTGTGGCGTTATTTGTTTTGTTTATTCCTTTGCAGTTATCGTCACAGGTTCTGTGATTAGTTTCTTTAGTTTTCTACTTAATTTAGTTGATTTCTGCAAATGTTTTCGTATTGTTTTTCTTGATTGTCTTTTGTTTATGTATGTTATTGGTTGACATATACTATAAAATATACTTGATCATACACTACTAGCTGTGTAGTGAACTTATGAGAAATAATCAACTGATGACTAATTGCTGTTACTAAAGGTACACAGTTAATTATACAAGACCTTATTTAAAGGCTTGTTTCCAACATATATTGGGATTGTGAGCTAATTAATCAAGTTCATTTTGAATTTAATAGATTACATTATTGTTTCAAGTGATTGCTATCATTATTAGACATCATGTCTACATTGGAATACTTTATTGCACAAGGGAAATCCCTTGATAAGTCTGGTAAGGAATTAGAGGAGTTTGCAACTGCTCAATTTGCCATGGTATTAAAGTCAGAAGAAAAGAGGCAAAAAGAGGAAAATAAGTGGAAAGCAGAAGTTGAACAAAAGAAGATAGATGCTGAGAATTTAAGATTACAGATGCAAGCTGAGGAGAGAAAAGCTGCTGCTGAAGAGAAAAAAGCTGCTGCTGAGGAGAGAAAGCTTCAAATGGAAGAAAAAAAATTAGAAGCTGAAGAAAAAAGATTAGACAGAGAAGCTGAGGAGAGAAAAGCAATAAGAGAACATGAACATCAAAAAGAACTTTTAGCATTTGAATTAGAAAAATTGAAATTGACAAATATGAGTAATGTTAATCAGTCAAATGGTAATAGTGGTAAACCCTTTACTTATAAGGTCAAGGTACCAGCATTCAATCCTTCCATTGACGATATTACATTCTGGCTGGATCGTTTTGAACGTTCTTGTCGAGCTCATAATGTGGATAAATCACAGTATGCTAATCAGTTGTCAGAAAATTTGAAAGGTGATTCTCTAACTTGTTTAAGTTTGGTTGAAGAGGCTGACAAGGATAATTATGATGTTATTAGAGCAGCTTTATTGAAAAAATACCAGTTAACTGAGGAAGGTTACCGTATTTTGTTTAAGAAAATGGTACCTGAATCAGGGGTAGAATTCTCAGAATTCATTGCAAGGACACGTCTTACATTTAATCGTTGGATTGAATTGTCCAAAACAGAAAAGACATATGAAGCCCTTATGGACTTGTTGCTCAGGGACAAAATTATGTCAAGTGTTAATAAACCATTCCTTGAATTCCTACATGAGCGTAAACCCAAGACACTAAAATAAATGCAAGAATATTGTGACCAATACGTCACTGCACACCCTGACAGAACTCTTAGCAACACTAAGATTAAAGAGAGTATGCCAGTTGCATCAGCAACACCATACAACCCTAATTATTCACACAAATTTCAGGGACCACAAAACAAGTTTGGGAAAAAAGGTAATCATAATAGTTATCAAAACCAAGGAAACCAATCATTTCAGGGTTCTTCTCCGAAGAACTGGAGACGAGCTGATAGCCCTCGATACAGAGGTGGTCATAATTATAGAAATTTCCGCAGAGTAAGTCATTATAGGAACTATCCAAGTCATCCATCATGGAGACAACAAGACCATAATTATAGAGATACTCATTATAATGAATATGATAATGGTAACCATGAGAATTATGACTCAAACCCAAATAGGGGTTACAATAGAGGAAATAATAATGATTACAGAGGCAATAATAATCGAGGTAGATCACAATACAAAAAACATAAATCATATTATCATGGAAACTCTGCACAGCAAGAGTCACATGAAGACTATAAATAGACCAAAGATAATAATGATGCTAATAATATGGCGTGTTCCGCTTTTGATTTTGGGAGAGCATCTCAGTGCCCCCAATGCAAAACATTATTTGAACCAACTACGGTGTCCACTTTAAGTTGTGGCCATCCTCTTCCCGCTCTTCCTGCATCAGTCGCGCATGATGGAAGAGGTTCTCTTGTCTTACATAAAGGTTTAGTAGATGACAATCCAGTCTCAGTTCTTTTTTATTCTGGATGCACCACAATTGGTGTTAGGCAGTCGCTTGTAGATCCTTCTCGTGCCACTGGAAAAGTAGTCAAATGTGTAACATTTGGCGGCACCTTAGAGAAATACTCTACTGCTATCATTAGGATTGCTACTCCTTTCTTTACAGGAGATGTACATGCATGTCTTCTGCCGAATCCGATCGCTGATCTTATCATCGGTCGTATTCACGGAGTCAAAGAATGCACTCCGCAACAAATTTCCGTTTGGGAAAAACAAAATATGCAAACTGCTAATGCTGTAGTCACTAGAGCTCAGGCTCTTAATATGCCTCAAACTTCATCTATTGAAGATAATGAAGTGCATAACCAAGACGATCCCTTGGTAATTTCTCGTGACTCATTTATTAAACACTGGGCATATGGGTTTTTCCCATACAAAGTCAAGAGTTCTTGCGGCTTTCTTTTGGCCTTTTGTGAACAAAGACATACGGATTTATTGTCAATCTTGTATAGTATGTCAGGAAGTCAAATCCAAAAGTCCACGCCATGCTGCACCTATTCAGGCTGCGGACATTCCTATTCGACCATTTCAGAAAATGGCGATAGACATCATTGGTCCATTTAAGATCAAATCTGCTAGAGGACATCAGTTTATTTTAACGTGTGTGGACATGTGCACACGTTGGCCAGAGGCTATTCCTCTGAAGAGCATTACTACTGCTGACATTGCAGATGCTCTTTGGCTTATATTTTCTCGTCTGGGATTCCCCGGAGAAATATTGTCAGACCATGGTACCCAACTAATATCGGATACCATGTCTCAAGTGATGTCGACTCTGCAGATAGAGAGATCTTTGAGTAGTATCCATCATCCTATGTCCAATGGGATGGTCGAACGGCTAAATAGAACACTAAAAAACTTGCTAGGGAAGATAACTGAGTATCATCCTCAAGATTGGGACAGGGTTTTACCCGCGGCCCTCTTCGCTTACAGAGAGGTCCCCAATGAACATACATGATTTTTTCCCTTTGAACTTGTCTTTGGCGTGCGACCGCGTGGCCCTATGTCTTTACTTCATGATCTCATAACCGCTGATAATATTACCGATGACACAAAATCCTCTTACGAATTTGTCATCGCGCTGAGACAAAAGATTATCGAAGCATGCAAATTGGCAACTTCTTCTTCTGAATTTGCTAAGCAGAAGGCAAGACAATTTGCCAATAAGAAAAGAACCTTACGACAACTTTGTCCTGGTGACAAAGCATTTGTTTTACTACCTTGTAGGGAAAACAGACTTCTTATTTCTTGGAAAGGTCCGTACGATATAATCTCGAAAATTTCCGATGTTGACTACATTGTCGATATTGATGGAAAGCATAAAACCTTCCACATCAATATGCTTACGGAATTCCATGAACGTCCGGATTATTTACAGCCTATTTTCCAGGCAACGGACGATTCACCAGTCCAACATGGTCATTACTCATCACTATTCGTAATACAGGATGAGGAAACAAGTTTTTCGGATGTTAATCTTCCGCTTCCGATGATTCCACTTCATTCGAGTGAATCATGGAAAAACGTTACTGTTTCTCCGGATTTGTCTTTAGGAGAACAGCGACAAGTTTCGGCTGTGTTACAAACATTTCAGGATGTCCTTACTGACATCCCTGGACAAACTCATGTCATTGAACATGACATTATTCTAACTGACCATAATCCTATTAGGGTCAGACCGTATCCTATCCCTATACATTTTCAAGCACAGGTTGAGAAGGAGTTGGATGAGATGATAGATTTAAAGATAATTGAACCATCCACCTCTGCATATTCTTCGCCGATGGTTATTGTTCGGAAAAAAGACAATAACATACGTCTTTGCATTGACTATCGCAAATTGAATCAAGTTACGAAGTTCGATGCTGAACCTATGCCTTTACTAGAAGAGCTACTTACTAGGCTTTCTAAATCTCATTTTTTCACTAAACTAGATTTGTCCAAAGGATATTGGCAAGTTCCTTTATCTGAACGCGCCAAACCTTTTACTGCTTTTTCTACACCTCTGTCTTTTCAGCGATACTTGGGAAGATCACTATTCAGGGTTAGTTGAATTACTATCTACTCTACGCGAGTATAACCTGACAGCGAAACCCTCTAAAGCCTGCATTGGTTTTAGCGAAATTTCTTTCTTAGGCCATCGAGTGGGTCATGGTTTCCTAAAGACAGAGGACCATAATATCACTAAGATACTTAACATCTCTATTCCTAAGACTAAAAAGCAAGTGCGAAGTCTCTTAGGTCTTATTCAATTTTATGGAAGATTCATTCCGAATCTATCCTCTATCATGGCACCTCTTTCTACACTACTAAAGAAAGGGTCGCCTAATATAGTCCACTGGTCACAAGAATGCCAATCCTCTTTGGATAAGATCAAAACTTTGTTTTCATCACCACCTATTTTAGTGTTACCTACTACAGATAAGACATTTGTTCTTCGTAGTAACGCTTCATCCACTGGGATTGGAGCGGCACTAATGCAAGAGTACTCTGGAACTCTGCATCCTGTAATGTATATCTCCAGAAAACTTAATGCTGCAGAAAGGAATTATTCGGTTTTAGACCGTGAACTATTGGCTATGGTTTGGTCAATACACAAACTACAAAGATTCCTTCTAGACGCACATTTCATAGTAGAAACCGATCAGAAAGCTCTTACTGCTATACAGAGTAAGAATTTGAAGAGCTCGAGGTCTACTCGATATGCAATTGCTCTTCAACCTTTTCATTTCTCTGTGCGAGCTATTCGTGGATCAGATAATGTGATGGTAGACATTCTGTCAAGATGCCCACATGATTCCACATAACTGTTGAGTCTTGGACTTCTTAACACTTCCAACTCGACAACAGATTTTTCTTTTCTATATCAAAATAGATACACATTGTGATTTGTAATATAGTGATTGTATCACTACTATCACTACATTCATTGATATATATATTCACCGGTACTCGTTGATGATTTTTCTTTTTTGTAAATCATGTACTTATAATGCTTAAATATGAAATTGTTATATGCATTGTGTCATGGCAAGTATAGTAGTATGCGTTGGTGACACCTCCCTGGAAACATTTATGCTTAAGAGAAATGCTTTCTCTGAGAGGTTGAGATGTATTCTCACCAGTCGATCTATATTTCGACTTTGCCTTAATTTGGCTTATAAATTCCAGATATTTCTCATCTGCGCAGTATTTGTGCGTTGTGAGCCTATTGTATGTTACTCTCAGATGAAAAAAAAAATGATTTTCATTTTTTTTCCCGGGGGGTGTGGTAATCTGTTGCACACATATTCTTTTGTGTGTCGCACAGTATTACGCATACAAATGGAAAATGTATTTATTTGTCTGATAAAAATATGTTTATCTTTGAATTCACGATTTTCAGTCTAGAGGGACAGAACTCAGATTAGGCGATGTGTATTCTTTTTGTGAATTATCGGTTCTTGTATCTTTGCTGAATATCGAATGGCGTAGAAATCTAGGTTTATAGCGATCTATTCTTTGTTTGGTTAGAAATAGATTGTTCCTGCTTCAGAATATCTATGACCCGAATCTATGTGTAGTTCTTGTCTAGGTAGGACGAGTATGTCTTTTATCTTAATATCTTTGTATGTCTAAGTCGAACTATATCTTTGGTGTCGAACTTGGGGTCATAGGTTGTTCGGCGGATGTGTCGCTAAGAAGTGAGGTGAGAAGGTTCCGCCCTGTTGGACCGAGATGAAGGCGGTCTGAAGATTTGTCTTGAGCTCTGTGATTCCTTTTGGGGAAAGGAGATTGTTTATCTCTATGATTGAATTATCAGAGATTCTTCCCCAGTGTTGATTCTTGATGCCAGGGAATGGCGTGCGTTATTCGCGTTATTGGCTGTTGTGTTTTTTCCTGAGAAATAAGGTAAAACAGACATATTGAACCTTTCGTCATATTCAGCTAGGTCGACATGCTATCGTCTGCACAGGCGTTTGATTAGCGATGTTAAGACGACATATTTGCTTGCAGTTATATATATATATATATATATATATATATATATATATATATATATATATATATATATATATATATATATATATATATATATATATACATTTTATGTCGCAACATGGTTGAACAGGATATGCAGAGTCTAATTCACATATATTTATGAAAGGAACAGAGCCTATGATCATGCTTCGTCATTATCTTTGTTGTGAGCGAAAGTCAAAGATGGAGCCATCTTTGGACTCCAAGTTTCAATCTTATAAAATCATCGATCGAGAACAGGAATGTCCTTAATATCAGACGATGATATCGAGATCTGCATACTATTATATGAAAACCGACTACTGGTGGTTTGACATTGTATTCATAAATTCATTTACTGAATTTTCGGCCTGAAAGATTTAGACGAGGTTCTTACAGGGAACCATGAGTAAACATTAGTTCTTAACTGACGCGATTTGTCAGTAAGGCCTGAGATTATACATATGTGCTGAAATACTGAGTGCTTGTCTACTGACATTACATTGAACTGTTATACAACATGAATGCCCAGGTGATAGTGCATTGCATTGATCAATATTATGATGATTTATGCCAACCTGTCTGATGTTTCCTGTTCCTGTGTAGTCGAAATGTGTGTCCATTAAATGCAAGAAAACGTAAACAGTAGTTCGTCTTACACTTCATGCCACGAGTGAGTGAGATTGCAATATTGTCAACTCTCAGAACATTTTCCAGCATTCGCGTACTGTATGTATCCTCACTCCAAAACAATACACCACTGCTTAGGTCGAGTTGACCTGTGTTTGTCTTCACTGTGACAACACCCCTTCGAATACGATTGTAGCCATACAACCAACACTGGTGACCGAAGGTTGGACTTTATCAACACTGATTTTTACCAAGTGGAAAAGAGAGATTTATCAACTGTACGAAAACGACCATATTAGTCTTTATCAGCCGCAACAGACAGGAACATTATGCAAGAAATGTATGGCCTATCAGGGATCGTATGCAGCTCGGGCATAAAAATGTAATACACGAGCCATTAGTTAACAAAGACAGCATCATTTTACCACCGTTACATATAAAGTTGGGGCTCATGAAGAATTTCGTAAAAGCGTTAGATAAAACGAACAAAGCTTTCACTTATCTTCGAGAATAGGTTCCGCAAGTGAGCGATGCAAAGATAAAGGTAGGTATCTTTGTAGTACCTCAGATTAGGAAAGTTATTGCAGACAAACAATTCGAGAACTTGTTACATGTTAGTGAACTTCGCGCATGGATGGCATTCAAATCGATCGTCGATGACTTTCTGGGAAATCACAAATCTGTCGACTATGTGCATATTGTTAAGCAGTGCATAGATGCATACAGAATTATGGGCTGTAACATGTCCCTCAAAATCCATTTGCTCGATTCGCATCTTGACTTTTTCCCTGACAACCTTGGCGAAGTCAGCGATGAACATGGAGAAAAACTCCATCAAGATATCGCCGTAATGGAGTCACGTTATCAATGACGGTGGAGTGTGACCATGCTTGCCGATTATTGTTGGATGCTTCATCGCGATGTACCACATGCCATTCACCGACGAAAGTCGACTGCAAAGACATTCAAGCCTACATAACTGTTATACTTCTTGTACGAATGATGTTGTAATACTGTATGCGTTGTTAAAAAACCTCAATTGCGTATTTCTAGAGATCCCGACCTGATAGAGAAAAACGGTTTGCAGATTTAAAAACAGCGCATTAAAATTGACCAGAAAAACATAGAAATGTTAGAGAAAGAAAAAAATTTTTTTTTTTGTTAGCCAGTGTAATTGATTAGTCATAGGTAATATTTGTGGCTGCTGAGTTATGGGGAACATTATTAGCGGCTGAGTAAGCGTTTTGGAATCTACAGGTAACAGAACAAACGAACTTTATTTTCAAAAGGTTTGGCACGCAGACTCGTCTAATATTCCTGTCCTTCCTTTCTATCGTCTTTTATACTTCATCCATTTATTCACACATGCATTTTAAATATTAACATTAAAAACCAAACACTGTAACAGTACAATAACAATATATTCACATTTAAAGAGAATTAGGGGATGACTTAAAAGAACACTGAGAAGACAACTAGCGACGTACGTGAAAATAATGAGAAAGACATGGAAGGAACTTAGTGAGCAACACGAGGCAGAAGTATTTGGCACGCATTTCATGAAGGCCTGCTCCCCTGTAGGAGTGAATGTATGAATGAGTAAGTGTTCGGGCTTGCCAGATATTTACGGTGAAAAATAGCCAACGATATATATTTTATTAGGGGAAGAAAACCGAGAAACGGATATAAATCACTTGAAAGTTCAGAAGCTGAAGAAAATATCACCTTTAAGTATTGAAAGTAAAAGGCTCAACTACTTTTACTGAAAGTTATGGAAGCGAAGGTCAAAGTAACCTAGGTCGTGAACCACACGGGATTTTATTGTATCTCACACGATTACGGAGAGAGATAAGGAAAATACGGACACATGCAGAAAACCACCTTCAAAAAGAAAGAAACTGATTTGATTTCAGTTGCATTTGTTTATTATGTTTTCTGTAAATAAACCATGTTATTTGACTCGGCTGAGTTATGCAGATTTGTCGAGTTGAATTCAAAGTTACAACTCTGTTAGTAAGTACACCACTATAGCACCTTATAACAACTATCGAGAGAAGAACGAACATGTCGTATCTCTACAAGAATAAACATCTCTAGCGGACGGCTAGTAACTAACTTGCTAGATAGAAAGAAGCAGTCATCTCATCATCATGTGACGTATTCTTTCCAGAACGTTGTCTCCATTACAGCTGCTCTGAACGCATCACGATTCTGGGCAAGTCGACCTGCATCATCCAAAGACAAGTTCAGACTCTCTGTGATGTCCTGGGTCCACCGTCGTCTAGGTCGACCCCTTCCCCTTTTTCCAGGGACCATGCCTTCCATCACTCTAGATACTATTAAATTGGAGCCGTGACTTACCCACGGACCTATAATCAGTATATAGCGCGGTCACAAGCACACATGGGAGGCGCGGTAGAATAGTGGTTAGTGCACTGGCTTCCTAGCTCAGTGGTCTATGGTTTGATCCCCAGATGAGGTGGGATTTTTATTAGGCCGCAAACGGCTCCTGGGTCGACCCAGCCCCAATTGGGTACCAGAGCAACTTCTGGGAAGGTTAAGGCGGCCGGCGTGATGCTGACCACATCACCCCTAGTGTGCCGATGGTCAAGAAAATATGGGCCTAACACCATATTCCCAATATGTCTCAATGGGCGTGTAACGGGATACTTTACCTTTTACAAGCACACATGGACACAAACACACACGGACACACACACACGGACATACACACAGGGACACACATACCCACGGATACACACACGGACACACACACACACGTGGACACACACACGGTCACACACACCGACACATACACACACATGGACACGCGGATACACACACGCGCGCGTGGACACACATACACACGGACACACACACACAACAGTAAGATTCGCATGGTTCTCTAAGGAGAAAAAGATAGACCAGAACCAGGAATGTCATTAATGACAACAAATGTAAGGATGTGCAAGGGGTAGGGGCGCTGGCATTCTCATCATGAAACCAATAGCTACAGAAATCACCATGGCAAAAACCCATGAAGTTCATTAGTGCATGCTTACTATGAGAAGGCCAGATTCAGGCGTGGTTCCACGCTCCCCAAGGAATAAAAAAAAAAAAAAACAGAGAAGGAAAGAAGAAATAGTTAATCACATTACAAAAGAACCTTTCATGAGAAGGGTGGAGATATTCTGCCAAGCTGTAGGCCCTATATGTTAGACAGGTACTCTTTCATTTGATCTTTGCATCACCGTAGGCAAAGTTGGAGGAGCAGCAACGATATTAAAATGATAGGAAACTCTATACAAAGCGATACAACAGGAGGAAGTCTGATCATCAGAAGTACCCTCCTCCCCGTCGATCAAATGTTTCGGCCCTTTAAGCTCCTTCCGTTAGAATATCATAGACAAAAGGTACTTATATTATGATGACAGATATCCTCATTTTTCTCCGTGCTTCTGACAAAATAGGGAACTACCACTGCAGCTATTACACCCTCCTTACAGGAAGGCTGCACCAAGCATTCACTTGTTCGTGTAGCAGTGGTTACTGTGGCAACCTGTTTGACATGATGAGGTTGGCAGCCTCATGTACAACCTCATGTTAGTTGTCTTGTACGACATGTGTAAGGATGCAGTCATCCTACTATTTCTGTGTATCTTCGGAGACCCACGTGGAACTGCACAGGGCGATGGGAAATATTTGGGAATAATTTTCTAGTACAGAACCAGAATTTCTTTTTTTCTGTCTTTTTGTCTGTCTGTCTTTCTTTCTGTATGTTTATCTTTCTTTCTTTCTTTCTGTCTTTCTTTTTTCTCTTTCTGTCTGTCTGTCTGTCTTTCTTTCTTTCTTTCTTGATATATTCTAATTTTTTGGTGTTTAAAAAAAAACTTTTTTTCGACATATTAATTTTTTTTTTGTAAATGCTCTATATCAGTTATACTTCGTTATTTTATTTGTATGCTTTTATTTTTATATCTGCAGTCATCTATCAATGTTGCACCTGATGCTTGGATGATTAGTCATCTATCAATGTTGCACCTGATGCTTGGATGATTAGTCATCTACAAATGTGCATTTCTTGGAAAACCCGAAATAGCGATGCAGTAATAAAACCCCGACGTGCGTCGCAGCTGGGGCGCAAAAAACTACCCCTGTTGATTTAAGATTAAAGCTAAGTTTAGTATGGCGTCAGCCTCTAAATCTAAAGGGACCTGGTTCGCTTCCCAGTATAGGGAATATAATTTATAGCAATTTTTTTCTTCTTCAGAATCTAATAATGTTATACTCCGCCCTGATCTCATGGGTAGTGGGATCAGATACCCAGCCTTCTCGGATAAGGGCGAAACAATAGGAATCCCTCGGCAGTTGGAAATCGTAAGGAGTAGGCCATACAGGTCGCTACCATGGCAAAAATTAAAATTTAGGAACCAGAGCACAACAATACAGATACTCTAAAAATATTGTATAAACCAAATATTGCAAAGCCCTATTTATTTCCTGGGGGAACCTCTGAAGAGTCAGTCTCATGGGTCTAAGAGGAGACAATGGAAGAATAGGCTACTGCTGCTTCGGGCATGATGTAAAAAGCGACCATTTTGAGGGGCATAGGGCTGACAACATCATCATGTAAAACAAATCGCTGCAAACCACTGCTGCAAGAGCATGTGTTGTGATACAGGCTTCTTGCAAGTCTGTCGTCTGTATTGGTGGCTCCAAGAGCATGTGTTGTGATACAGGCTTCTTGCAAGTCTGTCATCTGTATTGGTGGCTCCAAGAGCATGTGTTGTGATACAGGCTTCTTGCAAGTCTGTCGTCTGTATTGGTGGCTCCAAGAGCATGTGTTGTGATAAAGGCTTCTTGCAAGTCTGTCATCTGTATTGGTGGCTCCAAGAGCATGTGTTGTGATAAAGGCTTCTTGCAAGTCTGTCATCTGTATTGGTGGCTCCAAGAGCATGTGTTGTGATAAAGGCTTCTTGCAAGTCTGTCATCTGTATTGGTGGCTCCAAGAGCATGTGTTGTGATAAAGGCTTCTTGCAAGTCTGTCATCTGTATTGGTGGCTCCAAGAGCATGTGTTGTGATAAAGGCTTCTTGCAAGTCTGTCATCTGTATTGGTGGCTCCAAGAGCATGTGTTGTGATAAAGGCTTCTTGCAAGTCTGTCATCTGCATTGGTGGCTCCAAGATCCTTGAGGAGAAACAATAGAGATAAAATGAAAAATACTGCAAGATTTAAACGTGCAAAAGCTGTTTGTAAATACCTGCATACATGACTTCTATCACATACCTAAAGGTAAAGGTAGTCCCATAGCAGGTACTGCCGCAGGAGAGTGAAGTGTTAGAGACTCCACCATACTAGGTCCAGCATCGAGAGGTGGGGTGATCAGTTCCCTTCCTCGCTGCCTTTTCCTTCCCTAACTCAAAGTCATTACCCATTTACAGCTGGGTAGACTGGAGCGTGTAGACACCGTGATTTGAACGCAGCACCTTTGCCACGAGAGACCAGCACTCTAACCACTCTGTCAATCAGACGCTCACATACCTACAGCCTGATAAATGATAATTTATATGATACTCTAATATATAAATTTCAAGTGGTTAGTTGATCCTGTGTATAAAATTTGTGACAGTAATGTGATCTGATGTAACATAATATGAATGATGTATGGCAAAGATGAGATTGTGCATGAGGTGGGCAAACTCAGTATGTAGAACAAAGTGCTACAGAATAACTGCTGCACCAGCTGCACTAGTGGCCCTGTAATTTTTAAGGAACTTAAAAGGAGACTTCTTGACTTTTGGATGCGAGTCATGGGCAAGGACTACAACTCACAAAAGCCAACTCCAAACCTCAGAAATGAGATATCTGAGTATGGTGGTCGAAGTAACAAGAAGAGACATGGTCCACAGCCAGGCTTCAAAACGCAGCCCTTGCAGACCCTAGTAGAACAGTCCCAACTACTATGATTTGGTCAGGTCTGCGAAATGGAAGAAGAATGGTTACCACGACAAGCATGGGAAACGAAGAGCCAGGGATTCAGACTTGCAGGACAACACAGAGTCCGCTGGGAGGACAACATTAAACAATCTCTGAAGGACCAAGGACTAGAATGGAACCAGGCCAGGAAGAAGACAGCTGATAGGATAGTATGGCACTCTCTCTGGCACACCTCTACACCCCAGGGTAGAAGAGGAACAACTAAGTAAGTAAGTAAAAGGAGACTGATGATAGGAAGGCAAAGGATCTCGTTAAACGCCGATTAAGGCATATTGGGACTATGGTGTTAGGCCCATTTTTTCTTGACCATCGGTACACTAGGGGTGATGGGGTCAGCATCGTGCCGAGACGATGATAACGACAAAGAAAACCTGCATGAACAGTTACAAAATGTACACGTGAAACAGGATGAGCAAGAACAAAACAAAATAATGGATAAACAGTATTTAAAAAATGAATCTGAAAGGACTGGTCAGAGGTCTGATAACATGCAGTCAGTAGTTGATTGGAAATTAACTTCTCCAATGTCTTCAGCAAGAACATGTAAAACAAGGGAGAAGTTTGAGTATATTTCTTCTCACTTTACTCAAAATTTCTTGTGACCTGAAGTGTTGTGAGGGTGTCAAGTGGAAAGGGGTGGGGATTTTATTATCAGTCATTTATCCAGAGTAATATGTTAGGCCCCATCTAGTTCATGGGGGCCTCTGATGAGACAAAGAAAGAATAGGATACTACTGCTCCCTCAGGTATGTCGTACAAAGTGACTAATACGAGGTGCATGAGGCTGGCAACCTCATCATGTCAACCTAATTGCTACATAAACCACCAGTGTAAAAGCTAGTGAATTCTTGATGCAGGCCTCCTGTAAGGGGACCAGCTGCATTTGTGGCTCCATGCTCGATAAGGAGTGAAAAGGAAAATGAAGAATGACTACGTGAGGCCTTGCAGTAGGTCTAGAATAAGTGAAAAAAAAAAACTTGGAAAAAACCATATATTGAGCAGGTGATTAACCATTCCTGTCGTACCATGTGATTGATATAAGGTTGTGTGTGGGGGCTGGCAAACTCATCATGTAAAACACATTACCACAGAAACCACTGCTGCAAGAGCACATGACCACTTGGTGCAGGCGTTCTGTTTATGTGGCCAGCTCAAGTGATGACTCCCAGCTCCATAAGGAGCTCAAAAGAAAATGATGATTAACCATTAGTCATGTGTGTGTGTGTATTGGCCTCTAAGAAATTGAAGTGTGTTGAGAGCACATCATGGGGCGAAGCAATCTTGATAAAGTTATATTTAGAGGGATTGCTATGCACCATGCTGAGCCTCACCAAAACGCATAAACTAGAGTCGTTAGCTATGTCAAAGTAACTTATCGAGGGATGACGAAGAAGAGAGATTGTGTCCATGCTTTGTAGCGTACAGATGTGTCCGAATATGTGGCTGGGTCCACTTAATATGTGTAGAAGAATCTACTTATAAAAAGTGTTAATGAGTATAGATTTTACTCAAAATCAAGTGTGTAATTATAATTCAATGTGGTGAAACCACTTTGTCAAGATAAATGAAATTCACGGTGTTGATTTAGCCAAGATGGCCAGGAATATAATTTGAGGTAGTACCTCAAAACATGTTAGTATAACCTATATAGAGATATATGTTTATAAACTAATAAAACGGTATTGAATCAGTTTTACTAAATAACAGTTCACATGAGACAAGGGATGTTTCGGGTTTTACCCTTTGTCAGCCACAAACAGGTGACAAAGACAAAAATTACATATAGGTACTTCTATACGATGATGAGAAACATACAATAAATGGGCGATACAAGCAGATATATGTATATTACAAATTTGATGGAACTGTTTAATGAGTCGAGAATGACCATAAAAGGATAAAGTTAACGGACACAGAAATAAGATTGCAAGAAGCACAGGACTTTATTATGACGAGTATCAGAACGAAATTATCAAAGCAGGAAATCATGCAGATATGATATATAATTGAAGAAATCAATTTTGTCAATGACTATTATAAATTTTGTTGGAGCACTATGTGATTCATGAAAGTTCTCTTTATGGAATAAATGAAAATCATTTAAAACCTGAGGTCTTCGAAGAATCTATGAAAAATTTCAGATTCGTGATTTGTTCATTATGGCAGTTGAGAGTTTTTCAGTTGATGGACATGATTATATATATTCAAACATGAACGATTCGGCAGAAGTAGTTAAGCCAGTTTTATACAACAAGTTGAACAAAAAACACTGCAACATGATTGGCAATTCAGAGAGAAAATTTATTCATTGAGTCAACATCTTATCAGAATAAAAATGAAGACATCCTTAGACATCAACCGAGAACTATAAGATTGACTCTTAACAAAGTGCTTAGTTAAAAAATGTATGCTTTTGTGGACTATTCAGACTTTGTCTTTTACATCTTATATCTTAATGTTTCTGTAAAAAAAAAATGAAGAAGACTCCTGTAAGATTTTAATAAATGGTGAATATATAGGTAGTATTTGTGCGTTATTGTTATTGTTGGTCAGAATCGACCTCACTGCACTCCAGGCGAACCCATAGGTTCTCAGTCTCTATCAGCAAACATCGAAGGGTATGATTGCTAATTGTTCCTGTCATGCTGTGGTTGTATATATGCCAGATGCATCCACTCATTCTTTCATCCCTTCCAGTCTTGCGCCTAATGCCAAACTCTAGCAATCTTAGCCTTGATGATTCATCGATTGCAGTGTCATTTTTTAATAGGTTCCTGTTACACACCCATTGAGGCATATTGGGAATATGGTGTTAGACCCATACTTTCTTGACCATCAGCACACTAGGGGTGATGTGGTTAGCATCACGTCGGCCGCCTTAACCTTCCCAGAAGTTGCTCTGGTACCCAATTCATGTGGCTGGGTCAACCCTGGAGCTGTTTGCGGTCTAAAACATCCCACCTCAACTGGGGATCATTGAGCTAGGAAGCCAGTGCACTAACCACTGCGCTAACGTGGCTCCCATTCTCTAACAGGCGATCATTAATTGTCCTCAGTATCTCTCCCATGTCCATATCCAATGCACTTACAATAGGTGATCTGCAAGCTAGTCTTATCAGCTCTTTCATAGCCGCATACTCCTACATGGTGTGTTACTAGCATCAAATATAAATGAATGTTTACTTTGTCATTGTCATTTGGATAATATGGATCCTTGAGTGTTTCCACTCTCCTGGCTACAGTACTGCATATAGACAAGATAAAACAGTTTGTGTGAAAACACCACAAGTATAGTGAAAATACTGCAGCATGCAAGAAACTGACTGAAAGCCAGGTTTGACAAACTATAAATCAGAGAGGTCTTCTTTAAAAAAAAACTCACACAAAGTCAGTGTTAGAATGAAGGAAAAGCCATGATCACATTTTATATTTCACCACGCGTGCAGTTTTACTCTTAAAGAATGAGATACTAGTATTCTTACTTAGTTGTTCCTCTTCTATCTACAGTGAGGTGTAGAGGTTTAGAAGAGAGAGCGCCATACTGTCCTGTCAGCTGTCTTCCTCCTGGCCTGGTTCCATTCTAGTCCTCGGTCCTTCAAAGGTTGTCTAATGTTGATACCAGTATTCAAGACCGATATTCCCAGCCACTTGTGACAGGAGGCCAGCTTTCAGGGCCTGTATATTTGAACTAAGATCACAAATGTGGAACTGATGACAAGAACCAGACAGGTGCCAGTGAAACATTAGTTGAGAAGAAGACGCTGGAGATGGATAGGACACACACAGAGGAAACCTGCTGGTAGCGTTACCAAGCAGTCCTTCCTCTGGAACTTCCTGGGTCAAGAGGTAGAGGGAGATCAGAGTACATGTGGAGAAGAGAACTGAAGACGGTCATGGAGGGGATGACGTAGATGTGGAAAGACCTTGAGCTGTCTGCACGGTACAGGAAAACCTGGCATAAGTTTGTTGAAGGCCTATGCTCCTTGGGGAGCTGAAGGGAGATGATGATATTTGAACTAAATTTTTGTTTTGTTTTGACCCAATTTTATTAATCCTGGTTCTATTTCCTTTACAACTATGTATAACATTACATCATCATGTAGCATGTCCTTTGCAGAACGCCGCTCTCATCACAGCCCGCCTGAAAGACTCTCGATCTCTAGCCAGCCCTCCTGCCTCCTCCATTGTCATGTTCAAGGTGTCTTCAATGTCCTGTGTCCACCGTCGTCTTGGTCCCTGCCTCGCCTTCCAGGTACCATACCCTCCATCACTGTTCTCTCCAAGCCACTATGACGTTTAATGTGGCCAAAGTATTTCAGTTTCCGGGACATGATATTGTTTATGAGCCAGTTTTCCTCGATGTTCAGGTCGTGTAGGATTTATATATTTTTCTTCCTCTTGGTCCAAGATATTCTGAGAATTTTTCTGTAACACTTTGCTTCGAAAGATTCAATTTTTTTCTTTACTGTTTGAGTAATGGTCCATGACTCACATCCATACGTTGCTACCGGAAAGATGCACGTTCTCAGAAGTTTTACTTTTATTAATTTGCTGTTGTTATGCCATAGGTTCTTCATTTTATTTAACCTATGCATTGTTATGGCCAGTCTCCTTCTGACCTCTTTTGAGCAGTCTCCATTGTTGTTAATTATGGAGCCAAGATATTCAAAATTTGTGACATTTTCAATGTCCTCATCACTGATGGTAATGTTTGGTTGGCATCTTGTTTTGTCTGTGGACATTATCTTTGTTTTTTTTTTTTGTGTTCAGAAAAAGGTTCTGATCCTCAGTCTTTTGACAGACAGGATTATACCATTACAATACTTTATAAAAAAAACATACTTGAAAATAATTAACCCTTAAACTTTAAAAGTATATGACCACTCAAAGCAACAGAAAATTTCTTGCATGAAACATTGGAAAACCACTGCATCTTCAAGAGTTAACTTTTATGTATTTTTCAGTGCATGGCATTCTCAGATGTGACCCCACAGGCCCCAGTACACTTTCTTGTCATTCCTAAGAAAGTCATACCAATGCTGAGCCTGGCTTCCAACAGTGATCAATTGGTAGGTTAGAAAATGCTACATCTGCTACACAGCTTATGCAGTCACAAGTTCACCTCATTTAATTGGTCATCTCTGAGTTGTCCTATTCATCTTGCGCCTGCACCCTCGCAGCCTGCCATCAGCTCAGTACCATTTTTCTTGCATCTTTTATTTCACTCCTATCCTCAGATGAAGAATGTAATTGTATTATACACCAGTCTACCCAGCTGTAACTGGACACCTACGTCTGCTCTTGAATTAGGGAAATCAGAAGTGACAAAGAAAGGAACTGGACACCCCACCGTATAAGGCTGAGACCTGGGAATGGTGAAGCCTAACATCCGCCCCCCCCCCCCCCCCCCCCCACCCCCAACCCCTGTGGCATTAATCTTCTATGGTTTGGGTCGGGTTTTGGTTTTAAGGACCATCTTCATTGCACACAGACAACTCCATCAGTGCTCCGATCTCCTCCCTTTGATCACACAAGGTGAATCTCAGCACAGTGCATGAATTCTGTAGCACTGGCAAGAATCCCATTGTGTGTATATAGGAATCACATATTCTATAAATATTATTGTGGTGGGTAGGTTTCCTAATTTTTAAATTTTGCTAGGGCAGCGGCCTTGTGGCCTCCTCTTTACGATTTCCAGCTGCCGAGGGATTTTTAACGTGCGCAGCTTACACACAGGACATCCTATGTTTTTGCCCTTAGCCGAGAAGGCTAGGCATCCAGTCTCACTACCCAGGAGACCAGGGGGGGAGTATGACATCATTAGGACCAATGGTTGTGAAAAAAAAAAAAAATTCCATTAATTATATTCCCTTTACTGGGAATCAAACCTTGTACTTTTATAATTTGAGGTGGACACCATATCTTTTAGCCACTTTGACCCCAAACCTTTTGGCCATGTAAAAAGACATAACATTTTATTGAAGACCATAATGGAAGGAAAAGTTGAATTCAAACGTGAAGAGGAAGACAGAGCCGGTACAGGGAAGATAACAGCAAGAGGTGGACAGGAAAAAGTCTATCAAAGTGCACCATCAAGATAAGAGACAGAAGATGTTGGAGATCCACTGCAGCCGACCTTAGATGTGGAGATAGCAACAGACAATGATGAATTTACTCCTCCCTGCAAATTAGGGGGCCTAAACCAGCAAACCATAAAAGGAAAAATAGACTGTAATATTTCTGTTTACCGTTCTTTTTAACTCCTGTAGTGTGAGTTGTTATTTTCTTATGAAATATAATCCAGCTAATTTTTGTTACGTAAAAAAATTGTTGTCCTTTTTCTTCATTTTATTACCAGTTGCTTGGACATCTGCTTTTGGTTGCAAAGAATACAGCAGAGAAGTTAGGACTTTCAAATGGTTACAGAGTTGGTGAGTGCTTGGTCCTGTTAAATTCGACAAGATAGTTTTTAACTATTAAAGCAAACCTTAAATCAATAACACTGGACAACAGCCAAAATGTATCCGAGACAACAGTAGCTATTTTTAACTAATTTGGACGTGCTGATCACGAATATGAACTTAAAAATCGCGAATTAGCTCTAGTTTTCAAGATCCTGGGGGGGGGGGGGGGGTTAAAGAAAGCTTACAGCCTTTATTTTGGTTGTGAGATCGATGCATTTTGCAGTTCCACTGGTGTGGAGGGAACCGAACTCCCATCTTAATGATTTTTACTTTTGCATGACTCCTCCAATTGGGCATGGTATTTCTAAGAAAAAAAAGCGGCCTGTGTTGCGTGTGTTTGTGGATTATAATACTTTGTTATTTGAAGCACTGATGAGAATGAGTGTACATGAACAATCGTGCAGTATTCGCGAATGGTTTGGGTGATCAAGAACTTGATGAGTATTCAATAGCTCTAAACGCCTGGTTTTTGGGTCCACAATATTTAAACATATTTATTTGTTTCAGACAGTTCTTCACTTCAGTCACATGGCATCTTATTAATACATCCATAATAATGCGTCTCCTAATGTCCTTTTCATATCATTACATACCCTGGCCGATATACTGAAGATGACGGCATCTGTAACATCCAAGTAGCGATAACCAAAGTATGAAGATAAAAATTATGTTGATAGCTCCTGAAAATAGAGATTCCTCTTACAAATTATTCCTGAACTAGGATACTTGCGTTCGACATCAACGAAATACTTGTGGTGACCTCAGCCATGTAGGAGAACTATCATATACTTAAATTCGCATAGGAGTGAAACAGCTCACGTCTTCCTTCGACCGATTCAATATACTAAAGGTCAAGATCAACCATTTTAATCAATTAGTGTGGCACCTCATTACATCATTATTACCTAGATACTCAACCCACTATCGCGTTCATTAACAAATGGTGCAAAACATATCATGTTGACTGCAGATAGAAATGTTACCGCGTATATTAAACTGCTAACAGATCTAAGTGATGTCAACATTTAAAACGCACAATAATATTCTTTAACACTGTGACCTATCCGAATATTCCCTCTGCTATGCGGCCAGTGCCTCACGGGGAAGGACTTCCTGTTCCTGACCCACCAGAATCTTATACTCTGGATGATGAAGAAGATTATAAGGCCAGTGGACATCCGTCACCCGTGAAAGCATCTACATCAAGAGATCCTGATTTCGTGCCTATTGAAGAGTCTGTACAGCCACATACAATTACCCAGAGTGAATTGAATGATCTAGTGAGAGATCTGGAATTGCCAAAAAATAAAGCAGAGCTGTTGGGGTCCAGACTGCAGCAATGGAATCTTCTAGAAGAGAATGTGCATGTGTCTGTGTTTCGTGCTAGGCAAAAAGGTCTGCTTCCATATTTCAAAATAACAGATAACCTCATTGCTTGCATTGGTATACTGGGTCTGATGGCAGCACTGCACATCAACTACAAAGACGATGATTGGAGGCTGTTCATTGATTCGTCCAAGTTGAGCTTATAAGCTGTGCTGCTCCATAATGGTAACATTTTACCACAAGATCTTGATCCCTCCTCTCCACATCAAACTTGGACTAATGACGAATTTTGTAAAGGCCATGGATCGAAATGGGGCAGGATTTTTATACCTTCTGATAAATTTCCCAGACTTAGTGGGGCCAAAATCAAGGAAGGTGTATTTGTTGGTTCACAGATATGTCAGCTCTTCAGAGATCAGCGTTTTGATGATATCCTCACAGGTGATGACAAGTTAGCTTGGAATGCTTTCCAGCAAGTGGCCACAAACTTTCTAGGAAACAATAAGGGTGACAATTACCAGGAGCTTGTAGAAACCCTCTTGCAGCGCTACGAGAGACTAGGGTGCAACATGTCTTTGAAATTACACTTTTTACACTCTCATCTGGATTTCTTCCCTGCTAACTGCGGTGCTGTCAGTGACGAGCATGGGGAACGATTTCATCAGGACATTACTACCCTCGAAAAAAGGTACCAAGGGAAATGGAATGCAGCAATGCTAGCAGACTATTGTTGGAATCTTGTGAGAGATGCTCCAGAAACTCATTACAAGCGACAGGCAAAAAGGCGTCGCTGTGAATCATTTCCGCTATGAGCATTATTATCATATGGTATGTATATGCAAATGTGTAAAACTTGTTTTACAGGTTTTTAAAAAACTAGAGCTAATCTGCTGTTTTAACGGCCATTTTCATATTCAGCAGCCCAAATAACATAAAGGTAACTTGGTTTAATCTCAGATACACACAGAAAGTCAAAATTTGTTGTCCAGTGTAATTGAATGCTGTTGGCACCAGTGGATGCGTATGTCAATGTGGATGCATATGCCAATGTGGATGCATAGGTCAGTGTGGATGTATAGGTCAATCGATCATATTATCTGTCAAGAGACAAAAAAAAATAGGAAAATGTGACATGCTATTGTTATTGTACTTGGACACTAAATAAAACAATTGCAAAAAAGATTACATCATTTGAAATGAAATGCTACAGAAGGATGTTGAGAATACCCTGGACAGAAAAAAAGACCAACAGAGAAGTACTGCATTCACTAAATGTACAGGAACATTGGCTCCTAAATACCATCGCAATAAGGAAGCTGAAATTCTTCGGTCATATAAAAAGACATAATAGCCTGGAAAAAATAGTGATGGAAGGCATGGTCCCTGGAAAAAGGGGAAGGGGTCGACCTAGACGACGGTGGACCCAGGACATCACAGAGAGTCTGAACTTGTCTTTGGCTGATGCAGGTCGACTTGCCCAGAATTGTGATGCGTTCAGAGCAGCTGTAATGGAGACAACGTTCTGGAAAGAATACGTCACATGATGATGATTGTTATTGTTGATCAGAATCAACTTCACTGCACTCTGGGCAAACCCATAGGTGCTCAGCCTCCTTCAGCAAATGTCGAAGAGTATGAATGCTAATTGTACCTGTAGCCCGCTTGTTGTACATACGACGGATGCATCCTCTCTCATGTCCATCTCTGCTAGTCCCACGTTTAATTTGACATGCACATGAATTAATCAAACTGCAATATCGGCTTCTCAGACTTGCTTACATTTTCCAGCCACTATTGCCATGAAGCGTAGTGTGGTGCTAAGTTTGCGTTCCTGGGCCAAGTGTGTTGCCTTGGCTGCT
Organism: Oreohelix idahoensis; assembly: GCA_024509875.1. Taxonomy (NCBI): domain Eukaryota; kingdom Metazoa; phylum Mollusca; class Gastropoda; order Stylommatophora; family Oreohelicidae; genus Oreohelix; species Oreohelix idahoensis. The sequence goes on from JAMPIV010020557.1 coordinate 140,944, forward strand.
GTGAGCCTGTGTTGTTGTAGGATGTCTGTGATGTTGGGTGAATGGACTCAAACTCGAGTCAGACTTAAGTCAACACAATGACTCAACTAGAGGCTCGACTCAAGAGCTTTTTATTAGCGACTTGACTTGATTGGAGACTTTGCCATCCTCATTCATAACACACTCATAAGGAAAAACTAAAATGGTTGTTTAAATCAATGAAAGAAAATGAATGTTCTTTGATCAAATAAAAAGCAGGCAATAACAAAATGCCAGAATTAGAAATTTTTATTGTTCATTATTATCTATAGTAAGGTAAAGGATCCCGTTACATGCCCATCGAGGTATATTGGGAATATGGTGCTAGGCTCATATTTTCTTGACCATATAGCACACTAGGGGTAATGTGGTCAGCATCATGCTGGCTGCCTTTATCTATAGTGATTGATGTGATTGTTCAAATAAAAATAATTGTGACCATTGATGGCAACTTGGGACTTGACTCGAAAGCTACTGTTTGAGAATTGAGACTCGACTTGAGACTTGTACTAAGAGACTTGAAACTTGTTATGAAAGACTTGAAGACAACTCTGGTGTTGCCAACTTGAAGTACAAATGAGGGTTTCGTAGTGGAGAAGCTATGCACTGGCATGGCAAGCTTACACAAATATCATCTTATTTTGGCTATCCAGCAGTACATACTAGGGATGACAAGTTCACACATATCTGCCACCTTCTTAGCTCAATTATCCAACAGTACAAACTTGACATGACACGTTTACACATATCTGCCACCTTCTTAGTTCAATTATCCAACAGTACAAACTTGACATGACAAGTTTACACATAACTGCTACCTTCTTAGTTCAATTATCCAGCAGTACAAACTTGACATGGGAGCTGCAGTAGCGCAGTGGTTAGTGCACTGGCTTCCTAGCTCGATGGTCCATGGTTCGATCCCCAGTTGTGGTGGGATTTTTTAGGCCGCATATGGCTCCGGGCCTCATGAAATGGGTACCAGAACAACTCTGGGAAGGTTAAGGTGGCCGGCGTGATGCTGACCACATCACCCCTAGTGTGCCGATGGTCAAGAAAATATGGGCCTAACACCGTATTCCCAATTTGCCTCAATAGGGGTGTAACGGAATCCTTTTTTTTTTTACAAACTTGATATGACAAGTTAACACATATCTACCACCTTATTTTGGCTATACAGCAGCATATACTTGCGATGACAAGCTGACACATATCTTCTTCTTTTTTACCCTTCAGCTCCCCAAGGAACATAGGCCTTCAACAAAAGTTTACTAAGCCGTCCTGTCCTGTCCTGTCCCGTGCCATCTGCTCAAGGTCTTTCCATGTCTTCTTCATCATTTTCATTTGTTTCCAGTTCTCTTCTCCACGTGTTTTTCCACATGTGACTTATATCTTCTTCTTCTTTGATCCTTAGCCGCCGACTGTCAAAGCAGTCAGTGGCCATCACGCCTGGGGACGTTATGTAGGGCAGCAACAAACTGCTGCTTCTTTGCTCAGTCGGCAGCCATCCTTCGTGCTGACTCATATCTGCCACCTTCTTATTTCAGTTATCCAGCAGTGGTTTGTGGACAAAGATCGCCACATTAACATTGAGACATCCCCTTCCTCCCATTTTTCACCACATCAGCAACACATCTGGTTTGTTTAATTTACGTAACTATTTTATTCTTTATGATTTCAGTAATCAACAATGGTCCAGATGGATGCCAGTCTGTGTATCATCTTCATATTCATGTTCTAGGAGGTCGACAGTTAGGATGGCCACCGGGTTAAGCCAGCTTGTTAATAACAAGAAATATATGACTGTTATACTTTTAGCCATGTAAACAGTTCTTCATGTGATGTCTTTGGTTTTCATTGCATGTATAAATTATCAAGAAATCTGTGCTGGTCTTACGTTTCATGCTAAATTCCAGCAGTCTTAGCCTTGAAGATTCATTGATTGCATTGTCAATCTCTAATAGGCGATCATTAACGTAAGGCTAGCAGAGATGGACGTATGAGAGGATGCATGCGTCGTGTGGTTACAACCAGCAAGCAACAGGAACAGTTAGCATTCACACTCTTCGAATTATACTGAGAGAGACTGAGCACCTATGGGTTTGCCCAGAATGCAATGATGTCGATTCTGTTCAACAATAACATTAATTGCCATCAGTATCTCTCCCTTATGCCACTCTAAAATAAGAACATGTTCAGATGTCCAAAATAGTGCAGATTTTTTTCATGATGGTTTTCTGCATGTGCATGATTACATTTCACCAAGCGGAAAAATGAAAAATTATTGAAGAAGCAAAAGAAATCAGCAGTAGAGCAGCAGGGAGAAAGTACAACATTTCATGAGAATTGCAGTGATGACAACAAAAGTGCTGATAAAGATTAAGGGTTTCAAAATAAAGATCAATGAATGCAGCCAAGCTTGGAAAATGAAAGGTAAATACAATAAAAATTAAATAAATAAACAGGAGCTTGGCTGGAGAAATAAAAGATAAGAATGTTTTGTTGCTGTGTTCCAGTCAGGCTACTAAGTTTCATTGTATTGTTTTATTCATGGATGCTAATGTTATCAGTTTTCATTGTTTTAATTGAATTTCATGGATATTTTGTTGTTTTGTTACAGTCAAGCTATTACTTTCCATTATTTTATTTTATTATTGGATGTACACTGTAGTATCTTCAAATAGGATGTACACTGCACTGTCTTCCAATTGGATGTACACTGTAATGTCTTCAATAAACATGTTTTCACCTTAAGTTTTCTTTGTTTAGTACATACATTTATTCATAACCTTCCACTCCCAAAGGAGCATAGGCTTTCAACAAACACATGCCAAGTCCTCCTGTCATGTGCCATCATCTCAAGTTCTTTCCACGTTCTCCTCATCATTTTCACCTCTGTTTCCAGCTCTCTTCTCCATGTACTTCTTGGTCTACCTCTGCCTCTCTTGCCCTGGGGGTTCCAGAACAAGGACTGCCTTGTAATGCTATCAACAGGTTTCCTCAGCATGTGTCCTATCCATCGCCATCGTCTTCTTCTCATCTCTTGTTCCACTGGCACTTGTCTAGTTCTTGTCATCAGTTCTTCATTGGTAACCTTGTCATACCATTTTAATCCCTCTATTCTACGCAAGCACCCATTTATGAAAGTCTGTAGCTTTTTGGTAGTTGTCTTTGTTGTTCTCCATGTCTCCGAGCCATACAATAGGACTGACCACATTTGAGTTAAAGATTCTTATTTTCGTATTGGATCCGATTTCTCTTGATCTCCATATATTTCCCAATGCAATGAAAGCTCCTCTTGCATTTTGTATTCTTATTTTAATATCACTGTCTGTCCCTCCGACTTTGTCAATATTGCTGCCAAGATATGTATAAGATTCTACATCTTGTATTGGTGCTTCTTCAAGTTCAACCTTGTTTTCATTACCTGCATTTATTCTCATTATCTTTGTCTTTTCCCTGTGTATTTTCAGACCCAATTGCTGTGACCTCTCATCGAGTGTTTTGAATTTGTCCTGCATCTGATTATGGTTATGGGACAGAAGAGCCAAGTCATCTGCAAAATCCAGCTGCTTAGTCAGAGTCCACTGGATTCCATTTCTGTTGTGTGTTGTTGATGTTCTCATAACCCAGTCTATTGCTTATAAGAAAAGAAATGGAGACTAGAGGCATCCCTGTTGCACTCCTGTTCTTATCCCAAATGGTTCTGTAAGCTGTCCTTCATGAAGAACTCTGCATGTCATGTCTTCATATGTTTTCTTTATTAAATTAATGATCTTCAGGGGAACACCATAATGCCTCATCAATTTCCAAAGTGATTCTCTGTCTACACTGTCAAATGCCTTTTCGTAGTCCACAAATCCGATGTATAATGGTGAATTCCATTCCAGACTTTGTTCAACTATTATTCTCAAAGTGGCAATCTGGTCTGTACAGGATCTGTTTTGTCGAAAACCTGCTTGTTCATCTCTCAGTTTCTTGTCTATGGACTCTTTTAATCTCTCAAGGATAATCCTATTTAATACCTTTCCTGGCACTGATAGTAACATTATTCCTCTATAATTTGTGCACTCTTGCAAATTTCCTTTCTTAGGCAACTTAAGATATCCTTCCTTCCATTCTGCTGGTATCTCTTCCTTTTCCCAGACTTTACCAAGTAATTTATATAACATCTCTGTAGCCGTGTCGATATCTGCTTTGATGGCCTCTGCTGGAATGCCATCTGGTCCAGACGCTTTTCCATCTCTTAGAAGCTTTATGGCTTACTTTATTTCTTCCTTCTTTGGTCTTTCACCGTTAATTTGTAGTTAATTAGTACATACAGGGTGGGCCAAAAGTTTACTTTCCAATTTCTTTTGGTCACCATTGCAAAAGTCTGTAAAAAACCTTTCTTGTGTTGACAGTTTCTTGGAATACTGTAATGTTAATAATTTTTTCATGGTGTATGTTAGTTTCTGTTCCAATCTCTGTGATACTACAAGGTTTTAAAAAAAAAAAGATAACAAGGTTTAAAACAAAAAAAATACAACATAATGTGGAATGTTGCTTAAACATCTCATCGGTAAAAACTTGAGGTGCTTTAGCTTACTTGATGACGCTTTCAACTTTTAATTCTAAGACAAATGTACTGTTTGTAATATAGTGACAGCATATGACACATCACCAACAGGTGAAATAAACAGAAACTGCTACATCATTATACTGTTTTGTCGAGAAGCTGCGTAATGTGGAAGGTTGTTCAAACATTTCGTTGGTAAAAAAAAATGTTTTAGCTTGTGTGGTGAGGATGAATAAAGGAGAAATTGAGACAGAAATCACACACACAATGCTTGTTTGCCATCATTTCTTGATGTGTTTTCTTGTTAGTGTGTAAAATACATTTGTCACAATACAAGCGAGTCTAAGAAATGACTAGCACAACTCAACTAAGTCACAATAAACTTTATTCTTCAATTCATTAGTTAAGGAAGCTTGCACTGTAACTGTCATTATTCATACAAACAAATTATAGGCCTTGAATTGCTGGAAGTACGTGGAAAGAAATGTTACTGCTTGTAAATTTGCCACTCAAGACTAGCAAAAAACTATGTGAAATTAGTACTGCAGTAAATAGGAATAATGGTAAAGCACACAGATTTGTATGTCAGCTTTACAGACTGACAAAAAAAAAAAAAAATCATTTCATTTTAAAAAAAAGTATCTTCAGCCCAGATATTATACAAAAACAGAATAGTTTTTCTTTAAAAAAAAAGATACAAGTAGTAATTGCCAGTTGCACAAAAACACAAAACAATTACTGCTTAAAAAGAATCACTGAAAAATAATGAATTAATTTTCACTTAACAAAAAAAATATCTTGGGAAGTTTATTAGTATATTTTCTTATAATTTTTAAATGTTAGTGCAACTTTTGTTTTTCTGCTTTTCCTTCAGATGTCTGAGCTAAGTCTTCCTGTCCTGTACCATCACCTCAAGGTCTTTCTATCTGTCACGTACCATCACCTAAAGGCCTTTCTGACTCCAGTTCTCTTCTCCAAATTTCTCTACCTCTCTTACCCTAAGGATTCCAGAACAAGAGCTGCCTTGTAATGCTATCAACAGGTTTCTTCAGTGTGTGTCCTATCCATCTCCAGCGTCTTTTTCTCATCTCTTGTTCCACTAGTACTTGTCTGGTTTGTGTCATCAATTCCATATTCCAGCACCAAGCAAACCTGCAGCGTGGAGGACCTGGACTGTCACAGGGTCTGCTCCCCAGTCCTTAAGCTTTTGTTTCACCAAGAGCTGACGCTCAGTGACAGTGGATCAAAGTCAAGCTTTAGTTAATATTTCTAATATATGTGTTGCTGCTGATTAGCTGCGCTGCTATCAAGGGCTGCTTGAATTAATGGTTATGTTTCCTGAAACTGTGCTGTTTTTTTTTCATTTGTGAAACTGGCACAGGTACCATTGTGTGTTTAATACTGAAGCTTAAAAAAGAAAACCGCAATTTAAGCGGCACATGTATTTTTATCTGCATAAAGTGCAGCAGAGATTGTCATGGCAGATAAAAAAATATATATATAATTAAAATATATAATTAAACACAATCTTTAATGCATAAACAAGCACACTACAATCTTACAAGATAAATGATCTGGGATTTTCATAATATGGATGCTGGACTTGCAGGAGGATACCAAAAAGCTCACCATTTCACTAACCAAGAAATCATTAAATTAACTGTGACAAGAAATCATAAAAAAAAACTTACATAAGCAATCATTAAGTAAACAGTGATAACAAATTATTAAATTAACTGTGACAAGAAATCATTAAAAAAAATTTGGAAAAGCAATCATTAAGTAAACAGTGATAACAAATTATTAAATTAACTGTGACAAGAAATCATTTTTAAAAAACTTAGAAAAGCAATCATTAAGTAAACTGATAAGAAATTATTAAATAAACTGACAAGAAATCATTCAATAAACTTTAACAAGAAATCATTAAGTAAACTGTGACAAAAAATTATTAAATAGATTGACAAGAAATCATTAAGTAAACTGTAATAAGAAATCATTAAATAAATTGACAAGAAATCATTCAATAAACTGTAACAAGAAATCATTCAATAAACTGTAACAAGAAATCATTCAATAAACTGTAACAAGAAATCATTCAGCAAACTGTGACAAGAAACTGCCACTGGGATTAAAAAGGAAAAGTGTAGATACTCAAAATATGATCACAAAAGAATGATTAAGAGACATTCCAGGGACTAGCATGGATGGATGTATGAATGGATGCATCCAGCAGGTATACAACCTGCGTGCTACAAGAACAATTAGCATTCAACATTTGTTGAATGATACTTAGCACCTATGGCTTTGCCCGGGGTGCAATAATGTTGATTCTGATCAACAATTAAAAAAATACGTGGACAGCAACATGGGCAAACAAAATCAACTTTTGCTTTTATTCAGCTGACTGCACATGACTTATCATTCCAAAGACTGCTGCTTGTTATTTGTGACATGACATCACAAAATCAATGACATCAATTTTGAAATTTTTCAAGCTGATGAATATTCAGCATCACTGACACATTCCCTCTTAAACAAGGGGTACACAACGTGATGTCCATGGACATCATCATGGTACCCGCCAAGGTTTATTTGCCCATGGAAAATTGTGCACGTTGTACAAAGCGACTAATATAAGGTTGTGCTTGAAGCTGGCAACTTCACCATATGAAAGAAATCGCCACACAACAACCATCAATGTAAGAACATGTGACTGCTTGATGCAATGTTCCTCGAGGGGGACCAGCTGCAATGGTGGCTCCATGCTTCATAAGGAACGCTAAGAAAAATGATCATGATGATGATGAATGCTACCAGCACTCTGCAACAACAAGTGATCTGATTAGTCCAATGCCATCATGTGATCATGGATGGTAGCGTAGTCTTCATTGTTCAAGAATTAAAAAAAAATGTTTAATAATGAAGACACTAGATCTTTAACAGACACCAGACCACAAGGTCTTTTATATTTGGACATGCGCCCTAATATAACCGATAGACCTTGCATCTAATCTAATGCTGACGCGCCTTGCCAAAATGAGGCAAAACTCCTATTAAAAAAACAACAAAACAAACTAGATGTAAATTATTTACAGTTCATCTGTCAATTTAAAAATTCAAGTTCCTTGAAAAATGGATACAAGTTTTGTGGTTTGACAATGAGAATATGTCATTTTAGACAAGCCATCTTCAAAGACACACAGCTGTCCTATCATATGTTTGCATTAAAAAATGGTTTTCAATACTGTGACATTTTCAATACTTGTAACATTTGTCTTTGTGAGTGATATAAACATCTTTACACCTCAAAGTGCTGTTATGTTACTGTACATTCCCTCAAATATTTTAAAGAAACATAAAAAATAACTGTTTATTTGTATTGTAAAAGTACATCTGAACAAACAAATAAACAAGACTAGGATACTTTGTCCATATATACTGCAAAATAATGATGACAAATAAAGTATATATATATGCATGTATATATGGGCAAGTAATGTGAGGTTTGACATGGACACTTAATAAAACAGTTGCAAAAAAGATTACATCATTTGAAATGAAATGCTACAGAAGGATGTTAAGAATACCCTGGAGAGAAAAAAAGACCAACAGAGAAGTACTGCACTCAATAAATGTAGAGGAAAATTGGCTCCTAAATACCATCGCAATAAGGAAGCTGAAATTTTTCGGTCTAATAAAGAGACATAATAGTCTGGAAAAATTAGTAATGGAAGACATGGTCCCTGGAAAAAGGGGAAGGGGGACGACCTAGACAACGGTGGATCCAGGACATCACAGAGAGTCTGAACTTGTCTTTGGATGATGCAGCCCAGAATTGTGATGCGTTCAGAGCAGCTGTAATGGAGAGAATACATCACATGATGATGATGAGGTTTTGCATGGGGCTGGCAACCTCATCGTGTAAAACAAGCTGCTACAGAAAACACAGCTGTAGTAGTGTCTCCATGCGCCATTGGGAGTGAAGAAGGAAAATGATTGAAATGACAATCTCTGCAGGTAGAATACTTTGTCAGTCTTGGTTTTATGACTTTCCTGCGGATACCTTGTATGAAAATTATGCTGGAGGTATCAGATGTACAGGTATACCTAAGCTTTATTGCGCTTTTTTTCAAATTATTCATGTTTATTTATTAGAACGTGCCTTCTTCTTCCGATAGATTTTGGCTCTCCATCACCAAAAAGACTACGATTCACTGAAGGCTCAGATGATGAAGATTAGCATTTGTTTTAGCAATAAAGTATTTTTAATTTTACAGTACATTGTTTTTTTAGACCTAGCACCATTGCGCACTTAATAGACATAGTGTAAACATGATTTTAGGCTTTTATATGCACTGGGAAGCCAAAAAATGGGTGTGACCCGCTTTATAGCAGTGGTCTGGAACCGAAGCCGCAATGACTCAGAGGTATACTTGTATACATTTCTTCAATTTAATATTGAATGTTATAATACTGAGAATAATAATAGCACTGCACGGGTACAGCTACAACGGGCTGATCACCCGTTTGCCAGTCACTTCGATTACGGAAACAACAGCAAATGGGTTGATTTGCCGTTGCCCTAAAGACGCCACTAGGCGTGATGGGAAACAATGGCAAAGAAAACCTATCTGCTGTTGCCCTAAGACGCCACTAGGCGTAATGGCCACTGACTGCTTTGACGGTCGGTGGCTAAGGACGGAAGAAGAGAAGAAGAAGAAGAAGACGGGTACAGCAACTTTCACGTATGTTTGCTAAATATGTGTAATGCACTATTTTACATCTTCAGGTGCAAAGACCATAGCCAAGTTCTTTCAAAGTACAGTTCGATCACATCTTACACGGTCTTAAATTAAGTGGATTCAGCTTTACACTATTGGTTGGCCAAGGAAGTAAAATTATAAAAAGCTTCATTATAAATTACTCTAATTACTTACATACATTTTTTATAAATACATAAAAGACTATTTAATAACACTTTATCTAAGAAACTAATATGTAAATAAAAAGGCCAAATAATAAATAGAAAATGCCGAAATAATAACAACAATGAAGACAAAATACAATATGTACTAGGTAACTAAGCAAAAGTCACTTGGTAACTAAGCAAAAGTCATTTGGTAACTAAGCAAAAATGACATGCTGTCAAGTTGTCATTTTAGGATTATATTGTTGGGTGGGTGGTGGAAATACAATATGTAATAGGTAACTAAGCAAGTCATTTGGTAACTAAGCATAAGTCACTTGGTAACTAAGTAAAAATGACATGCTGTCAAGTTGTCATTTTAGGATTATATTGTTGGGCGGGTGGTGGAAGAACGTCCCGTGTGGGCCTTTTAATGTATCATTGTTTTATAAAATGTATTTAGTAAATCTTAGTTTTCTGTTTCTATTTCGCCTTCCGACTCCTTTTAGAGTAGGCAAGGTTATAAAATGTTCCTTTTCAACAAAGTAATCCAGAACTGTAACTCTTATTATTTCTGTTAGCGTGCATTTGATTTGCTATTAACACTGTTGTGTGTTATTATGCTTAAGTTCTATAAATTTAAAAAACAACAAAAAAAACCCTTATTATTGTAAACAATGGCCTGCAAACACAAAGAAGTCGACAAATTTTACAATATATTTAAATGAAATAATGTCAAAAAGCTTTTATTCAAAATGTGAAAAATTGTGTGTGTGTGGGGGGGGGGGGGGGGGGGGGGGGGGGGGGGGGGGGGGGGGGGGGGGTGGGGGGTGGGGGGGGGGGGGGGGGGGGGGGGGGGGGGGGGGGGGGGGGGGGGGGGGGGGGGGGGGGGGGGGGGGGGGGGCTTACTAAGGCTATCACCCTATTTTGACTACCATCACGTAAGATGCGATTGAACTGTATTTATGTCTTTGTATTCATTTTTATGTCCCTCCATGTGAGATACTTCTTGCTTTCCCTATGTCATATTCGATCTTCCATGCTTCCTCTTTCTCTCAGTATGAAAGGTGAGCGAGAGGAAGGGCAGAATGTTAGACAGGCCTGCGTGCCTAATTCTCAACCCTTGGAAAATAAAGTTCGTTCGTTCTCAAGTTTCCATTTTGGTGATGTTTGTGCAGCACCATAATTTGATACCAGTTATCTTATCCAATGTGCAGGCTACTGGATCACAGCTAGCCATCCTTTTCAGGTCTGGCCCTTATCTGGGCTTAATCATGCTAGCTGATAGAAACCAGCAGTCCCTTTCACGACTTAGTATTTATCAACATTGCACTCGTGTTCACCAATTTTTGTTATGGTAACTGCATTCCGATATAACCGACAGACTCAAAGCCTAGACTGAAGGAGAAGGCACGAAGACAAACACCTCAGCTAAATCACACACACCAAAAAAAAAAAAAAAAGCAGTACGGTATTCACATTTTTATCAGTGCATAAATGGTCCATCTTAAATTTATTTTTAGTTCAATTTCAAGTTTTTTATTTTATTCATCTCTAAGAATCATCATTTCCTAATAATATAATGTTGGAAATATTTTATCTTTTTTTTTTGTGTGCCTTACTTGCCTTTGAACTCCTGCAGGAGTTCAGGGAAGGGATAAAGGAATCCCGTTACACGCCCATTGAGGCATATTGGAAATGCGGTGTTAGGCCTGTATTTTCTTGACCATCGGCACACTAGGGGTGATGTGGTCAGCATCACGCCGGCTGCCTTAACCTTCCCAGAGTTGTTCTGGTACCCAATTCATGAGGCTGGGTCGACCCCGGAGCCGTTTGCGGTCTAAAAAGAATCCTGCCTCAACTGGGGATCGAACTATGGACCACCGAGCTAGGAAGTAAGTGCACTAACCACTGCACTACCGCGGCTCCTGCAGGAGTACAGGCCTTCAACAAACTTATACCAAGTTCTCCTGTACTGTACAAACAGCTCATGGTCTTTCCATGTTTTCCTTTTCGCTTTCATTTCTAATTCTCTTCTCCATGTATCTCCCTCTACATCTCTATTGTCTTCCACATAACCTAAAAAACAACCTGAGTCCATATTCATACAATCATAGACTTTTCAAATACATTATGAGTTCTGATTACATGCCCCCCTAATCAAATTATCCTTTCTTATAATGTCAACTGTAGGTTCTAATGACGATGTTTGTACTTTTCAACATATTTTATGTCATGCCTATACGTAGTTAATGTTAATATGAGTGTGCTATTTTATTTTACTTTACAACGTTGAATTCCTTGACATTGAAATGTAAAATGCATGTGAGAATAAAGGAATTCAGTATGAAAGGTGAGAGAAAGGAAGGGCCCAATTCTCAACCCTTTGAAAATAAAGTTCGTTCGTTCTCTTGTCCTAGGGACTCCAGAGAAAGGACTGCCCTGTAACGTAAACAACAGGTATCCTCAACTTGTGGCCTATCCATCACCAGCATTTTTTTTCTCATCTCATATACAGAGTGGGTCAAGAGTCAAGCCCCCATAGGCAATTTATTATATAAATTAAATGAAATGTTCAAATTGGCTGCCATAAAAAATAATCCACAGGAGTTAGGTCTAGAGACCTAGGTGGCCATTCAATGGGCCCACGTCATCCAATCCATTTGCCAGGAAATGTTTCTTGCAAAATCTTACTCCCCAAAAAGCGGACCCATGCCATAATTCGTGGATTATTTTGCACATGTCCTTCCATTACCCTGTGTGGGTTTTCAATGGCCTAATAACATGCATTATGTCTGTTGAGTGAACCATTAAGGTTTGTTGTTGCCCTACAAGATGCCCCCAGGCGTGATGGTCACTGATTGCTTTGTCAGTCATCGGCTAAGGACCAAAGAAAGACGACTACTTCACTGAACATGCTATGCTTGACTATATAATAAATTGCCTCTGGGGCTTGACCTTTGACTCACCCTGTACATTTCATCAGACACAAATAACCTCCTCATCCTGTGTCACCTCATGGCTTAAGTATCACAAGAAAAAAGTCCACACACAGGAATATTTCGTATCTCTTGTTCTTAAAAAAAAATTTAAAAAATGAATACAATAACATTTACTGAAAATGTATATTATAAAATTGACTAGTTGAAAATGGCTCGGAGAAACAACAAATTCGTGAAGTTTCAAACCGAAAATCCATATTGGCAACATGAACCTCATCTGAGAAAGCAATCAGTAACAAATTATAATAAGAGTTAAACTGGAAAACACGATTAACTCTCTTCCAGTCTGTTATAAACCCTTTTTTTTTTGGCATCATGAATATCATCTGAGGAAGTAATCAGTAACAAATTATAATAAGAGTTAAACTGGAAAACAAGATTAACTCTCTTCCAGTCTGTTATAAACCCTTTCTTTTTTTGGCATCATGAACCTCATCTGAGGAAGTAAATCAGTAACAAATTATAATTAAAATTAGACTAGAAAACAAGATGAACTCTTTCTATCCTAGACTGTTTTTATCTTTTTGGCAACATACACCTTATTTGATGAAGTAATCCGTAACAAATTACAAAATAAGGTTAAAGTTGTCCCACAATAAAACTGCCATAGGGGAGGGAAGTGTTAGAGACTTTATTACACTAGGTCCAGCTTTTTTTTTTTGAGGTGGCGTCATCAGTTACCTTCATCACTGCCTTTGCCTTCCTTAACTCAAGAGTAGAGTCAGGTACCCATTTACAACTGTAGACTGGAGCGTGAAGCTACTATGTTTCAATACCATGACCCTGTAACTTTGCCGCATGAGGAAAGTGCTCTAACTGCTTAGCGAATCAGACACCAGTTGATAAGCATCTTTAAAAGTTATAGCTTATTCATACGCTGTGGTATTTTTCTTAATGGGGGTTGGAGTGGCTAAGAGGTATGGCGATGGCGTCCGCCTCGAGTTCTAGAGGTACCAGGTTTGATTCTCAGTTGAGGGAAAATAATTTATGGAAAATTATTTTCAGAACCAGTGGTCCTAATGATGTCATATTCCCCCCTAGTCTCCTGGGTAGTGAGATCAGATGCCTAGCCTTCTCGGAGGTCCAGTGTGCAAGTTGCGCATGTTAAAAATCCCATAGCAGTTGGAAATCGTAAAGAGTAGGCCTATTAGGCCACTGCCCTGGCAAAATTTAAAAATTAGAAACCTACCCACCACAATAATATTTATAGAATGTGTGATTTCTATATACACACACACACATGGGGATTCTCACCGATGCGACGGAGTTCGTGCACTGTGCTGAGATCCTCCTTATGTGATCTAAGGGAGGTGATTGGAGCACTGATGGAGTAGTCTATGTGCAATGAAGATAGTCCTTAAACCAAACCAAACCATTTTTCTTACACTTATATCACAAAGTGCAGTATTCACATTACATTTGACTTCTGATGAAGTACTTAATAAAAGTCAATTTGAGAATGTCCTGGACATTTTTTTTCTCCACCGTAGTACAACGAAAAAATAGATGGCTGAAATCAACCCCAAGAAGGGAAAATAACATTTTTTTTTAAAGTAAGGAAAACGCAACAGATTACATCTCATAAAAAAATCAGGAAAATGCAACAGATTACATCTCACAAATAAAAATCAGGAAAATGCAACAGATTACATCTCATAAAAAATCAGGAAAATGCAACAGATTACATCTCACAAAAAAAATCAGGAAAATGCAACACATTGCATCTCATAAAAAATCAGGAAAATGCAACAGATTACATCTCACACAAAAATCAGGAAAATGCAACAGATTACATCTCATTAAAAAAATCAGTGAAATGCAACAGATTACATCTCATATAAAAAGAAATCAGGAACATGCAACAGATTACATCTCATAAAAAAATCAGTGAAATGCAACAGATTACATCTCATATAAAAAGAAATCAGGAAAACGCAACAGATTACATCTCATAAAAAAAATCAGGAAAATGCAACAAAATAAATCTCATAAACCACAAGAAAACTTTGCTGTATAATTGGTATTGATTATCAAATTTAAATGCAGGATTTCCTTCACAGAGTAACTTCTAGAAAAATATTAGTACCTATTATGCAATAGTCAGATTCATCATCATCATTTCATCATGCATCAAGCATATACATACTCCTGAGGTTGTGGTTCTGTAGCAATTTGTTTTGCATGATGAGGTTGCCTGTCCCATGCAAAATCTCACATTAGCTGCCTCCTATGACATGCAGAATCAAAGGGCACAACAACAGTGAATATTGGGGTGGACTTTCTGAGTTATGCCTCATCGTTGAGACTAACAAATTAATACAATATTTAGATGTTCACCAGCCCCTCTTGGAGTGAAGGAATTCAAATGAACTCGACAAAGGCCAAATGGACTGTCCATTTTCCTCTTGATGCTATCTATATCAAGGCCAAATGGACTTTCCATTTTCCTCTTGATGCTATCTATACCAAGGCCAAATGGACTTTCCATTTTCCTCTTGATGCTCTATCTATACCAAGGTCAAATGGACTTTCCATTTTCCTCTTGATGCTATCTATACCAAGGCCAAATGGACTTTCCATTTTCCTCTTGATGCTATCTATACCAAGGTCAAATGGACTTTCCATTTCCCTCTTGATGCTATCTATAAAAAAGTTAGTTGCTTATCCTTTACAGGACGTGGCAATCAACCCCAGCTTTTATTGGCTGTTTGTGAATTTTCTAGGCACTTTTTTTCATTCAGTAGTTTGCCATTGCTTTCTGAACGGTATGGAGCTTATACCATTGTTAAAAATCCACACAAAGCGATCTGCTACCAAACCGCCTGCAGCAGGTTTAGAATCTGGTATATCTGGATTATGAAACTGCGTTCATATCCATTAGGCCACAGACGCAGACGATGCTATCTATACCAAGGCCAAATGGACTTTTCTTTTTTCTTTTGATGCTATCTATGAAAGGCACTAAATCTGGTATGCTCTCACTGTCAGAAGTTTGACAGTATGCCACACATAAAGCATACCACTGTATGAACAAAAAAATAATACTTATACATTTTTATAAACGATTCATCACCCTAGCTTTGTATAGTCATGTTTGTGCTCCTAAGTTGTATTTTTCTTCAAGTACCATGCCTGGTGGGTGCTCATGCCTCTAGTACTATTTATCAATTCTGTTTCTGACTTCTTTTCATGCAATGATGTCAAAATGTCCGGTATCTTCCGTTTTTGTCACCCTCTATCATTTTTTTCCTTCAATCTTTCCTGTTGTCACAATGTATTCCAGCTTTCTTCTTCTCATATCATGTCTAAAGAAAGTGGAATGCTTCTTTCTTACATGGGGAATATGCTTCCTTCTAACATGGGGAATATGCTTCCTTCTAACATGGGGAATATGCTTCCTTATGCACACTGGCCTCTTTCAGGACATCCTCTATTTAGCTGTTCATGGTACTTTTAACATTCTTCTGTAAAGCCACATCTTTGTGGCCTCTAGTGCTTTCACTACTTGTTTACTAATTGTCCATGACTCACTTCCATATCTCAGGATTGGTTCTATACAACATTGCAGAACTCTCTTTCTTACTTCCATTGACAAAGAAATATTGCATAAAATACTTTTCGCTCTACAGAATGCTGCTTTTGCCTGGGCTTTTCTAGTCTTGACACTCCTAAATAAAAACTCATAATTATATGGCAATAAACAAAGTTGCATATTCAATCTTACATAAGCAGAAAACAAAACTATTGCATTGACTTATGTGATACATTATGGCTGAACTAGCAATAACCCGTCAAACTTGACGGGTTTTTATTAATTATAGTGTACTGTTTCTGTTCCCGGATGAGCAGATAGAAGTACATTCTTAGAGTGTTTTTGGTTTCTTTCCATTATACAGTGTAATCAAACTGTTCATGAACACCGTCATTTGAACGCTTTTCTTTGTTAATTGTAACTATTTTCGTGAGAGCATATATAATGGAAACAATACAATTTTTCAACACGGTTGCATTCCTCAGCTGTGACTAACGTACACATGGCAAGAATTATGTTATTTTAGATTCAATTTAAAAGTTCTTTGATGACAACATTTTGTGTGAAAGTGCGTGGATTGTTTTCAAAGAGTGTTCCCTGATAATAAGTGGTTTTAACAAGTTTTCATGATTTGTACATCGGGTGAGGGCTCATGCACACCAATTTTTACGCACTTTTTCTTTGTCGAGCGCTACTAATTTCAAGAAAGAATAAAAAATAAAATAAAACCAAAGTATTTGTTTTATATAACACCCACGCTGCGCAAGTTGCACACCGTGCATTGCGCACTTTTTTTTTCTGGCGCGAGTTACTATTTTGAGCGAGACCAGCCGACTTAACATACATCAGTAATTATGTTAGTTGGGATAATTTGTATATCTTGTCATCTTTAATGTTCCCATTACTAAAGCATTTACATCAACTAGCTCTGTTCGAGATTTAAAAGACAAAAAATAGAAAATAGGTTTACAGTCGGTTTTACAATTGAACACTACAACAAAAACACTGGACATAACAGAGTTTATCTTTTGTCAGTCAGTCATTATTATTTCCAGGTTTAAATATATGACATAAGCATGTATTACATTTTGGCTAAATTATTTGCACTTCATTTCTTGTTAACTCTGAGGTACTGTTTCATGTGTTATGTTTATTAACTCTTTAAGAATGACAAACGAGTAATCAGTTACATGTGTTATGTTTATTAACTTTTTAAGAACAATAAACGAGTAATCAGGGCTGATCTTCCCAGGTGCTTGTGAGGAGAGGCCAGTTTTTGGTACTAGAATATTTTAACTAAGTTTCTGGAGGTTTATTTTTGCCCAGTTTTATATTTTATTAATCCTCAATCAATTTCCTTCACAACTATGTATAACGTTATCACACTTTTAAAAAAAAACTTGGAAAAAGCCAAACTTTAAAACAAAATGAAAACTCAAAGCGACAAAAATTACTCGAATCAACCATTGGCAAACAACTGCACCTTTTAACTCGATTCCACGCATCTTTTAAGAGTTAACTCTATTCCAGGTAGAAGTTAACTATTGATATTATATTATATTAGATCTTACGTTATATTCTGGCAGATTATTGTTTTAATTTTATTTACTGTCAGCTTTAAGTTAATGTTACAAATACAGACAATCCTTGAAAATAAAAAAAGGGAGAACAAACATAAACTGTTTAACTGAGATCAAGTACAGTAACAAGAACAGTTGTAACTGAAAGAATGGCTCCTTGAAACCAACAAGAGCAATACGCATTCTTCCCAGGATTAAATACACATGTAAATATTATATGAAAACAATTACTTCCAAATTAAATGCTTAAAGGACTTTGATTATGACTGCAGGTGACAAGTGCACCATCCAGTAAAGCATCATCACCACTGTACAACACAAAATTTGTAAATATATGAAGCGTCGATGTACGAAGTCTAACAGGAGTTAAAATACTCAGATTCATCTTGGGAATGAGCTACAGTGAAATAATGGTTTTATAAATAATTGCAGGATTTCAATCTAAACGAACAGACATTAAGCATTAACAACAATACATAACAAAACATTTGATGGTGTAATGCTATGGGTCACCAAGGAAATGGTGTGTGATCCTATACTTTAATTTACTAAGGTTTTTTTTTTTTTTTTTGAGTTATCAGCACCAGTTCTGAACTGGAAGCTCAACATAGAATTTTAAAACTTTTATTACATTAGGTTTTTGGTAACTTTAGTAGATCCCAAGTGTCACAGACCATTTTAATGGTTGTGGGGCACCTGTGATTTGCAGGGAGCATGTATGACAGACTATATTGAGGAGAATTGAGTGACTGCTAGTGTGACGATGGTGTGTCTTGGCATGAAGCTATGTCATATGTAAAATTAAGAGTTTTCATGTAAGTCAGGTTTTCAATAAACCTGCAAGAATATTGGATGTGCGGGAGGTCCTGGCTTCAAATCCTGGATGAGCCTCCGGATGACACAAAAGGATTAATGGTGGTACATCTATGATGTCCCATGGTAGTGCCTGTGCCAAGTAGAGTCCTCTAACAGAAAGTGAGAGAGAGAAAGAGGAGCAACACCTCTGGACTTGTCCAGGCACACTTACTAATTCATCACTACCATTTTAAAGTAAAGGTAATCCCAGGGCAGTGAAGTGTTAGAGACTTCACAATACTAGGTTCAGCACTGAGAGGTGAAGTGACCAGTTCCTTTCCTCGCTGTCTTTTCCTTTCCTAACTCAAGCGCAAAGTCAGGTACCCATTTACAGCTGGGTAGATTGAAGAGTATCAATACCGTTAATCCAACCCGGCACCTTTGCCGCGAGAGACCAGTGCTATAACCACTCTGTCAAATTGGACGCTTCATTACCATTTATAGCAATAAATAACACAGCAATAATCCTTTAGTGTCATCAAGCTTTGAATTTAAAAGTTTGCTTCTACAAAAATGGCAACAAATGTAACAAAATGTTACATTTGCATTCAATCATAAGTTTGACAAGATATAAGAAATTTGATTCAAGTTACATTTTAACATCTAATGGACAGCATCTGCACAAAAGCTCATACTGATTAATGAATAAACAAGCATGTTATAAGAAATTTAAGGAAGTTGAGGGGAACTGCCGTAAGACGTGGGGTACAATGGATGGGTGTGAAAAAAAATTGAAAAAAGGTAAGTAGAGGAAGTTGAGGGGAACTGCTGTAAGACGTGGAGTACAATGGCTGAGGAACCTTTTTTCGATTTTTTTTCACACCCATCCACTATAAGAAATTTAGTAACATGAAACAAGGTAAATGAGGTAAAGGATCCCGTTACACACCCACTGAGGCATACTGGGAATATGGTGTTAGGACCATATTTTCTTGACCATCGGCACACTAGGGGTGATGTGGTCAGCATCATGCCGGCCGCCTTAACCTTCCCAGAGTTGCTCCGGTACCAAATTCATGAGGCTGAGTCGACCGCGGAGCCAGTTTGGGTCTAAAAAATCCCACCTCAACTGGGGATCGAGCCAAGGTTCATGGTTTTCTTGATATTTTGTTGAGAAGTGGCCCTGTATAGTTTAAGGGGTCTCTGAGAATACAAACAAAGAATAGAACTACTGACTACCTCAGGCATATCGTACAAGGCTACGAATACGAGGCTGTGCATACAGCTGGCAACTTCATTATGTTAAAACATTGCAGCAGAAACCACTAGTGCAGGAGGATGTACTCTGATGCAGGCTTCTTGCAATAAGGAGGCCATCTGCAGTGGTGGGTTCTATGCTCTGAAAAGAGCAAAAAAAGGAAGTTGAGATGAACAAAGAAATGAATGAAAACAGCACTGGAATGCTGGGAAGAGTATCAGTGTGATATGTCTGTGACTTCCAACGAATGATAGCGATGAGGAGGTCAAGGATGAATTCTATCAACAACTGCAGAAAGAAATGGAGGACACACCTAGATATGATCTTGTTATAGTAATGGGAGACCTCAATGCGAAAGTTGGTACACACAATACATATAATGAAAGAACAATGGGGAAATGCGGCAGCGGAATAGCAAACGAAAATGGGGATAAGCTAATAAGTTTCTGTAGCATTAACAACCTGGTCATTGGAGGAACACTTTTCCCACATAAGGAAATTCACAAGTTAACATGGGAATCACCAAATGGTCGGGACAGAAACCAGATAGACCACATCATGGTTAACGGTAGATGGAGACATGCATTACAAGATGTGAAGGTAAGAAGAGGTGCAGATGTGGGAAGCGATCACCATTTAGTAGTTGCAAAACTGAAAGTGAAACTAAGAAGGGCTGGACCAACTGTAACTACACAGAAAAGGTTTGACATCAGCAAATTGAAGGACCCCCTTACCAGAAAAGCTTTTGCGGCCGACATTAAGAAACGATATCAATTTGCCAAAAGCCAGGAAAAGACATTGACTGATGATATAGACCAGAATTTTAACACCATTTCAACAATATATAAGGAAAGTAGCAAATCATGCTTAGGATTCCAGGAAAGGAAGAAGCAAGACTGGATAACACCAGAAACACTAAACACCATAAAGATGAGAAAGGAAATGAAAAGAAAGAAAACAGAAGCGAAGTCCCCCAGGTTAAAGCAACTATATAGCGAACAGTACAGTCAACTGGACAGGGAAGTTAAACGCCAAACCCGAGCCAACAAAAGGAATTTCCTAGACGATCTTGCAAAACAGGCAGAAGAGGCAGCACTGAGAAATGAACAAAGCACAGTATACAAAATAACTAAATTCATCAGCGGAAAACAAGGTGCAAACAATATTACAGTAGTAAGAGATAAGCAAAGGGACAGTCTAAGGAATAAGATGGACTACATTTTCAACATTGGAAGATCTGGAATATGCAGATGACATTGCACTGCTGGCACATTCACATCAACACATCCAGGAAAAAACGGATAGACTTAATAAATTTAGCCAGCAGGTGGGCTTGAACATCAATTTAAAGAAGTCTGAGGTCATGACGCTCAATGTGAGCAACCCTGAGCCCATATCAGTAAGGAATCAGCAACTGGTACAGACAGATACCTTCACATATCTAGGAAGCATAGTAACACCAGACGGTGGGGCAGGCAAAGACATCAACATCAGAAATGAATAAGGCAAGAACAGCCTTTTTTAGCCTAAACAACATCTGGAAGTCCTCTCAATACAGCACAAGCACAAAATTAAGATTATACCAGAGTTGCGTGCTTTCTGTGCTTCTCTATGGTGCGGAATGCTGGAGAGTTACAGAGAAGGAAATGTCAAAATTGTCCTCTTTTCACACAACATGCCTAAGAAAAATTCACCGAATCTTTTGGCCGAATACCATCACCAACCAAGATCTGCTTACTCGTAGCAAGCAAGAGGACATGCATACCATCATAGCTGGCAGACGCTGGAGCTGGGTTGGTCATGTCCTCAGAAGAGACCCCGATGCCATCACAAGAACAGCTATGCTTTGGACCCCTGAAGGAAAGCGAAAGAGAGGCCGACCAAAAACAACTTGGCGGAGGACTGTGGAGGCTGAGATGCAAAGAATGAACCAGAGTTGGGGCACTGTACGAAGGATGGCCACCGACCGTGCAAAGTGGAATCAATTTGTTGTTGCCCTACAAGACGCCACTAGGCGTGATGGCCACTGACTGCTTTGACGGTCGGTGGTTAAGGATCGAAGAAGAAGAATGTCTGTGACTTAAACTATTTGAAGAATTCTGGGATATTCTGAGACATCTGATGAAGGAGAATATTATCCATGCTTAACCAAATCACGCTGGGCAAATTTCTACAAAATATTATTTAGACAAGACAACCAGTCTTGTAAGCAGTGTAAACCCAACAACCTGATATCATCATAAACTTAACTCCTTTTACATTTCCAAAATTATTGTCAAACTGTTACAGCCCTCATTCATACTAACATTATTCACTCATTTACAGACAGTAACCACTCTGTAACTTTAGCAACTGTCATTAACATTATCAATGTGAATTTTACAGCTCTCATATACATAATCTCTAACTTTTACAAATCTCATATACATAATCACCAACTTTTACAAATCTCATATACATAATCACTAACTTAACTTTTACAAATCTCATATACATAATCACTAACTTAACTTTTACAAATCTCATTTTCATAATCACTAAACTTTTACAGATCTCATATACATAATCACTAACTTTAACTTTTACAAATCTCATATAAATAAGCACTAACTTCAACTTTTACAAATCTTATATACATAAGCACTAACTTTTACAGCTCTCATATACACAAGTCAATAACTTTTACAGCTCTCAAATATATAATCACAAACTTAACTTTTACAAATCTCATTTACATAATCACTAACTTTAACTTTTACAAATCTCATATACATAATCACTAACTTCAACTTTTACAAATCTCATATAACATAAATTTTACAAATCTCATATTAATCATTAACTACTTTTACAGATTCTCATATAACATAATCTCACTAATTACTTTTACAAAATCTCATATACATAATCACTAACTTCAACTTTTACAAATCTCATTTTCACAAATCACTAAACTTTTACAGATCTCATATATATAATCACTAACTTAAATTTTACAAATCTCAAATATATAATCACAAACTTAACTTTTACAAATCTCATTTACATAATCACTAACTTTAACTTTTACAAATCTCATATACATAATCACTAACTTCAACTTTTACAAATCTCATATAATCACTAACTTCTTTTACAAATCTCATATACATAATCACTAACTTAAATTTTACAAATCTCATATACATAATCACTAACTTCAACTTTTACAAATCTCATATATATAATCACTAACTTAAATTTTACAAATCTCATATACATAATCACTAACTTCTTTTACAAATCTCATTTACATAATCACTAACTTAAATTTTACAAATCTCATATACATAATCATTAACTTCTTTTACAAATCTCATTTACATAATCACTAACTTAAATTTTACAAATCTCATATACATAATCATTAACTTCTTTTACAAATCTCATATACATAATCACTAACTTCTTTTACAAATCTCATATACATAATCACCAACTTTTACAAATCTCATTTACATAATCACCAACTTTTACAAATCTCATATACATAATCACTAACTTCTTTTACAAATCTCATATACATAATCACCAACTTTTACAAATCTTATATAAATAATTACTAACTTTTACCGCTCTATTTTACAAAGTCATTAACGTTTACAGCTCTTATGTATATAATCATTATCATTTTCAATTATCAGACAAATTATTTTTTACAGCTCTTTAGATAATCATAATCCAACATTACACGCTCTCATTATCATTATCATATCATTTTTACAGCTCTCATTTGCCAAAATCAAATGTACAGCTCTCTTTTATACCGTTGAAAACCTTCTACAGCTCTCACTGACATTATCATCTAATTTTTCAGCTTTCATAAATATTATCATCTAAATTTTCACAACTCCCATTTATAAAACCAAACATGTACAGCTCTCATTTTACACAGTATTTTCCTACATCTCTCATTTACATTATTATCTAATTTTCACGGTTCTCATTTACAGAATCACCATCAAACATGTACAGCTCTCATTTAAACAGGCCATAAACTTTCTACATCTCTCATTTATATTATCATATAATTTTCTTCCTTAGTCGTTCTCCTTCTACCGTGAGGTGTAGAGGTCATATAATTTTCACGGATCTCATTTACATAATCACCATCAAACATGTACAGCTCTCATTTTACACAGTAGCTTCCCACAGCTCTAATTTATATTATCATCTAATTTTCACGGTTCTCATTTACAAAATCACCATCAAACACACATAGTTCTTTGTTTACAAACTTTCTAAAGCTGTCATTTATGTAACCACCACCCACCTTTTACAGCCCCTTTCACTAACGTCTCATATGAGTGCCGGAAGTCCTGCCTTTTCTCTACACTTCTGAATGGTGGCTCTAAGCATAAACTGCTTCCTTGAAAGCTCTCTCACTCTCTGTAACAGAGAAACAAAAAATATTAACATCCACTAAGCATTCCCAGTTGAAAGAATTTAATTTATGGACATTTTTTTTTTTTTCAGAGCCAGTGGTCCTAATGATGTCATACTCCCCCCTGGCCTCCTGGGTGGTGAGATCAGATGCCTCGCCTTCTCAGATAAGGGCGAAAAAAATAGGAGGTCCCGTGTGTGAGTTGCGCACGTTAAAAATCCCACGGCAGTTGGAAATCGTGAAGAGTAGGCTTTAAGGCCGCTGCCGTGGCAAAATTCAAAAATTAGAAACCTACCCACCACATACATATTTATAGAATGTGTGATTCCTATACACACTCATATTGGGATTCTCGTTGGTGCAATGGAGTTTGTGCACTGTGCTGAGATCCTCCATGTGTGATCTAAGGCAGGAGATCGGAGCACTGATAGAGTTGTCCATGTGCAATGAAGATAGTCCTTCAGACCACCAAACCAAACATGGTAACAAGGGAGTTTTAAACACATAAATATCACAATGTCAACAAATTGCTACTGAAACCACTAGAGCAGGAGAATGTACTCTGACGCAGGCTTCTTGCAATAAGGAGGCTAGCTGGCAGGGAGGATAGTGTGATTCGCTTCCATAGCTAGGCAGGGGTGCTTCACGGAAGGTCCAAGGCTCGATTCCCTGGTAAGCCACTCACGTCTGTTGTTTAGTTTTCTACTTCTTTATTATTCACGAGTGCCTGAAAACATACCTTTATGTGTGTGTAATATTTATTGGATCAGAATCAGAACTTCAAGACCTTACCTCTAGACTGGAGAAAGTAACAAGAACGTATGGGATGGAAATTAATATAGAAAAAAGCAAGATATTGGTGAATAGCCATAAGAAACATGTTCCGACCAACATTACGTTAAATGGGCAAACGTTAGAAGAAGTTAACACCTTTAAATATCTTGGGTCCACTATATGTAGTGATGGAAGATCAAGTAAAGAAATCAAGACAAGACTTGAGATGGCCTCAGCTGCCATGACAAGGTTGAATGTGATCTGGAAAAGTAACATCAGTTTTCCTGTGAAGATCAAATTATACAAATCACTTGTATTATCTATTCTCTTGTATGGGTGTGAGGGCTGGATACTCACTGCAGATACAGAGCGAAGGATTCAGGCTTTCGAGCATAAATGTTATAGAAGAATTCTGCGCATTTGCTATAAAGAGCACAAAACAAATGTCTATGTTAGAGAGAAGATAAACACTTATGCAGGCCACCAAGAACCACTTTTGTCAATAGTGAAACATCGAAAGCTTGCCTGGTTTGGGCATGTAACTCGTCATGACTCCCTTTCGAAAACGATCCTTCAGGGAACAGTCGAAGGTAAACGGAGAAGAGGAAGGCAGAGAAAATCCTGGGCTGATAACATCAAAGAATGGGCAGGACACGGTTTTTCCACACTTGTACGCATTGCTGAGGATAGAGAGCAGTGGAGGACCCTGTCTGCTGATGCTTCCACCATGGCACCCCTACGACGGGTTACGGGCTGAGATGATGATGATGACTAAAGCATTGTACAGTCAAAATGGCCAGGACTAACATGTGCAAACGAGTGGAGGATGACATTTAATTACAGACTTAGGAAAGAAGTACCACCTGGAAGAGGTCACCAGTACGATATTGGAGATGTTGCTCTACACGTCTGTGCAGAGACTTTTACGACCAGAAGTATATTAAGAGAGAAATCTCTGGTTGAATGCATCGAGGCCTCAGGCTAGTCCATAATTTTGCTGTTTAGTGTACGCATAGAATAAAATGCACTTAGAAAAGTAAAAGATTATTAGCTAGGAAGATGTAGAATAATACAGGGCGTGTTTTAAGCTTTAGATGAAGAAAATCGCTCCAGGAATAACGTAGATAAATAAAATCTTAGTTTTCCTGATTTGTACACCTAGGCAGATTTTACAAACATTTTTGGATGCAAATACCAGCGAGCAGGGAAACCCCCTCTGGCGTCTGTCCTCGAACTATAAATAGCATGTGTTCTAAACAAAATAGGCCAGTCATATTTTGAAAATTACAGCAAGCGCAAAAAGTGTTAGTGAATAGTGCCTTGCCTTCTGCATCTGAGAGCAGACCATTATAACCATTAACAGCTCAACTCAATATATGTATTTTTAGTGATTAATTCATTTGTGCGTTGGGAAGTGTGTAGAATGGGTTAGAAAACTATGGTGTGTTGCTGGCGGACTTACAAGCCTGTGTATAATTCTTGAGGCAAAAGCCAGCCTTGTGAAATATTCAAAATAATTGAGAATGATGGCAAAAGTGTGTCTGTAGGTTTAGAAAAGCATTTAAAGAATTATTTCTTGATGGAATGGAACACACACCAGGAGCATAAAGAAGGATGAAAGCGATTGTTTTACTGGATTGTTTAAGCTATTACTTAGTATTTGATACTAGACCTAATCATTGTATGGAGGTGGATCATGGACAAATGGCTCTAAGGATTTAGAGGGAAATTGTGGTCACAGTGAACTGGATTTGGTTGTTACTGTTGTACTATGTCCTGTGCATCTGCTGGCACACTGTCTGAAACTGTCTTTCATCCCCAACTTTTGTGATAGTGGGATAGTGATGGTCAATATAGGGGTTACCTCTAATTCGTTTCAGGTTATATCCTGTAAACCCAACTACACATCATAAGGTCAACCACTACTGAGGGAACACCTGATGCAGGTGCCTTTTGTGTTCAGAAGGCCAATCAGATAGTACCTACTGCCTGGAGGAAGATCAGTAACTGTACTTCCATTACCAAAGAAGAATCAGCTGCATTCTACAGATGAGTGTAAAACAAGGCCACGTTAGCGTATCCAGTCACTCCAAGCTTATGGACATTAATCTAATGATGACCCATATGGGGCATAGTCAATCCAGTGATAACCTCCTTTGACTTCAGAGACCCTTGATAAATTTTATTGAACAATTTTCAAGTGCTTATTTATTTAATTTTGTAATTGAAGTTTGATTTTCGTTAAAGATTTTCAAGAAGAAAATAAGAACTGTAAAAATAAATTGTAAATATTTACCAGCAGACTTAATTAATTAAGTTGAGTTCAAGTTCTTGTTGGTAGATAAATTAGTTAATACCCCTAGCAGAGTCAACAATAATAATAATATAATCATAGGAGGATCTTGAGAGGGAGCCCATAGGAATCTAGGAACATATAATATCATCATACCTAGAAACTTGTACAGCTTGATCCTACCTTTGATGTCGATACACCAAAGGGGGTATTTCTTATAGACCAGTCTCTTGTCTGGCACTATCCTGGTATCATCTGATACAACTGTTTGTCCAGGAAATCTTATAATTTCAATAATAATCAACCCTCTCGTGACAAAGCACCGTCTTATTATATGCAGATCATGACATTCAAAATTGTCCTCTGCTAATCTAACATTGCACAGCTTGAGCAATAACTCAGCAAAGAAAGAAATACAATCCACAATAAGTGGATAGGTTCTCAAAATTTTTCCCCGCAGAGTTCAGCAAGTTACAAATATATTATAAAGGTAGTCCTATAGCAGATACAGCAATAGGGGAGTGAAGTGTTAGAGAATTCACCATACTAGGTCTAGCATCGAGAGGTGGAGTGACCAGTTCCATTCCTCGCTGCCTTTTCTTTCTCTAATTCAAGAGTTGAGTCCGGTACCCATTTACAGGTGGGAAGACTGGAGCGCCACACCACTGTGTTTTGAATCCTGCATATTTGCCGCTAGAGGCCAGTGCTTTGCCCATGGGATGCTCAAAATACATTACAAATACCTTTAAAAAAGATTCCAGCTCAACCACATTCTTCCTTAGTGCCTCTCCCAGATAGTATATTGAATCCTCAATAGCTTGCTCTTCAGCAAAGGCATCAACTAACCTAGAAACAAAACAAAACATCATAATTATACAAAGGAAACTCAAATAAACTGACTCTTCAGCAAAGGCATCAACTAACCTAGAAACAAAACAAACATCAGAATTATAGAAACTCAAATAAAATGAACTTTTTATCATCAAGTACCATGCCTGCTGGTACAGGCTATCATGTATGTCCACAGCTTCCTGTCTCCAGGTCATCATTTTCCTTTGCACTCCTTACATAGCATGCAGCCAATCCCTGTAGCTGTTCCCCTTGCAGGAAGCCTAAACTAAGCATTCACATGCAGCCAACCCCTGTAGCTGCTCCCCACAATAATAACAAGGCCACACGGTCTTTTTTTATTTGAACATGCACCCTAATATAACCAGCAGAACCTTTGTCCATGGTTGAATGGGGCGTGCCTCACCTAAACAAGGCACAATTTTTATTTATCTAGCATGCCTGAGGATATAGTAGTTCTATTCTGTTTTTGTCTCCTGTACTGTTTATCTCCCCTGTTATTGATCTATTTCCATGCCATGATGTCCAGTTTCTTGCTTCTTTTTATTCTCTCTCTGTTTTTCCGTTAATCTTTCCTTTTGTCACAATATATTGCAACTTTACTTCTTCTCACGACATTAATCCCCGACTATATAGGTGACAATATGGTGGTAGTTTCCCCTTGCCTTTCATTTTTATATAAATAATTATATATTATATTCTTCATTAAGAACCAGACAAGTGCCAGTGGAACAAGAGTTGAGAAGAAGACCCTGGCGATGGATAGGACACACATTGAGGAAACCTGTTGATAGCATTACAAGGACAGTCCTTGTTCTGGAATCCACAGGGAATGAGAGGCAGAGGTAGACCAAAAACACATGGAGAAGAGAACTGGATACAGAGGCGAAAATGATGAGGAAAACATGGAAAGAACTTGAACAGGACAGGAAGACTTGGCATGTGTTTGTTGAAGGCCTATGCTCCTTGGGGAGCTAAAGGGTATTGATTAATTGATATTCTTCATTATCATCAACATCAGCTACATAACACTAAATCAATGGAGCACAACAGTTGATAAGTGTTTGGCTAAAATAGTTGGAACTCGTTCAGTGACTGTTGGTTTGTTCGGATCAATGGTAGGTGTTTTTTTTTAATCCACCATTTTTATATTGTCTCATCTCATCTCATAATCAGAACCTCTTCTACCCCGTGAAACGAGGTGTAGAGGGGACCCAAGTGCACAAGGCCCATGGGTGGGACATGTAATCGAAGTGACTTGGCAAACAGGTGATTAGCCCATTGTGCTTTTATATTGTCAATCTATTTTATTTTCATTCTGTCCAGACTTTTCTCCTAATACTGTGCCTTGTACGAATATTTTTAGTCTATATCATCTTGATACATGGCCATACAATGCTGGCTTTTATCTCATTATTGTTGCAATGTCCTCTTATGGTTCTAATGTAAACAAACTGGCAGGCTACTAACTTTTACTAGGGTTACCACCCTATTTTGACAATACACATTTTTTTTTACTTTATGCATTGTCCTCAGAACCTAACCACCATGGAACATGTGATTGAACTGTATATTTTCTCCTTTTTCCTAAACCTGACTTTAAAAAATGACATTTTGGTGACGTGATATTTAAATTCCATACTGATAATACATCTGAGGATCTAAACTCACTGTCTGTATAAAGGTGTAGTTGTAACAACAGCCTCGTCAACGTTCAAACCTTGTTGAGCTTCCATCTTCTGAATGGCCTCTACCACCACCCTGTCCTTCTCCTTCAGTAAAGAAAGGTTTCCTTCTACTTCATCCTGGAAATATTTACAAATCATTAAACAGAAACAAACAAACAAATTCACAATGACAAAGCACAGGTAGTCAGGTACACATAGATTTCTGTACAAGTTAGTGACACTTTGGTTTCAGAACCAGTGGTCCTAATGATGTCATACTCCCCCCCTGGTCTCCTAGGTAGTGAGATCGGATGCCTAGCCTTCTCAGACAAGGGCGAAAAATAGGATACCTCGTGTGCAAGTTAAAAATCCCACGGCAGTTGAAAATCATAAAGAGTAGGCCGTAAGGCTGCTGCTCTGGCAAAAAATGTAAATATTAGAAACCTACCCACCACAAAAATATTTGTAGAATGTGTGATTCCTATCTACACACACTGGGATTCTCGCTGGTGCTGCAGAGTTCGTGCACTGTGATGAGATCTTCCTTGTGTGAATCTAAGGGAGGAGATCGAAGCACATGGAGTTGTCTCCCTTTGTCATGATCTATGTCTTTTTCCTTCAGTCTTTCTTGTTGTCATGATATATTTCAGCGTTTTCTTCTCATGATATACCCCTCAAAAAATGGATTGCTTTTGTTTTAACATGAGGAATAAGCTTCCTTCGCACAATGACCTCTTTCATAACATCCTTATTACTCTTTTTAGATGTCCATAGTATTTTTAACATTATTCTGTAAAACCACAACTCGGTGGCCTCTACTGCTTTCCCTGCTTGTGTTCTAATTATCCATGTCTCACATCCATATGACAGGATTGGTTCTATAGAACCATGAAGAACTCTCTTCTTACCTCCACTGACAAACAACTGTTGCATAAAACTTTTCATTTTGTGGGAATGCTGCTTTTATAATGGGCTCAATGGATCTCATTCGTTCATTCGTTCTAACTGATTCTGCTCTTGAGTTAGGGAGAGCAAAGAAAAACACGGAGTTCCTACTCACTCAATAGCAGACTATTCAAATATTTCAAGAGTTCTGATTCTATACTACCCTAATGTGATCATACTCGAATTATTGTCTGATTTACCGTATAGATGTTTTGGATTTGTTTGTTTGTTTGGGTTTTTTTTCCATTACGTTCTTGTTTGCTTAAACACATACTTTATTTTGATTATGATTGGGTAATGTCATTGTATGCTGTTATATAACCTTTATAATGTTTTATGACTTTAATTTAATGCTTAAAGTAACATGTGGGAATGAAAGGGTATAGTATGCAAGATAAGTGAGAATGGAAGGGCAGAATGCTAGATGGGCCTGCGCCCAGTTCTTAACCCTTTGAAAATAAAGTTTGTTCGTTCGTTCATTATATTTTCTAAATTCATTATTGACAAACCAAAAACAGTCAGCACTGATCCGGTAACTTTGACAAGACTGACCAAACTTCATCAGCAGTGTTGCAGGGTCTAAGAGTTTGACAGTTATCTGTTTGTCATAACATTGCATTGGGAAACATATGGAGAACAAGAGAAATCAAGTCCAACATGAAAATAAGAATCTTCAACTCAAATATCAAGTCAGTCCTATTGTATGGCTCTGAAACATGAAGAACAACAAAAACAACAACCAAAAAGCTACAGACTTTTATAAACGGGTGCTTGCGTAGAATAGAAGGATTGAAATGGTATGACAAAGTCACAAATGTGGAATTGATGACAAGAACCAGACAAGTGCCAGTGGAACAAGAGTTGAGAAGAAGACGCTGACACACATTGAGGAAACCTGTTGATAGCATTACAAGGCAGTCCTTGTTCTGGAATCCTCAGGGAAAGAGAGGCAGAGGTTTACCAAAAAACACACGGAGAAGAGAACTGGATACAGAGGTGAAAATGATGAGGAAAACATGGAAAGAACTTAGCGGATGGCACGGGACAGGAGGACTTGACATGTGTTTGTTGAAGGCCTATGCTCCTTGGGGAGCTAAAGGGCATTGACTGATTAACTAGTAAGCTTTGAGAACTAGCCCACTGGATCAATGTTAAAGTAATCAGACATGTCAATGCAGGAGTGGCAAATAAAAGCACCCCCCCCCCCCCCCCCCCCCCCCCCCCCCCCCCCCCCCCCCCCAATATGGAAATGTGGCTTACATTTTTTTTAAATATCTAAACACATACCATCTCTTTGTCTAAATCTGAAATTATCTCATCCAATTTCTCTTTTCCTTCATTCAACTCTTTCTGTGTCTTACAAAGCACATGCATCTCTGCCTGAAAAATGAAAACAAATTTGTTAAAAATTTTAATGTGGGACAAATAGAAATAACCACTGGAAGAGAAAACAATGATGCTCAATTGTATGCAATTTCAACTTTGACAAATGTCAAACAATCAAAATAACAGCCAAAAAGTCACAGACTTTCATTAATGGATTAGTTTGGTTTGGTTTGGTTTGAAGGAATATCTTCATTGCATGCGGACAACTCCATCAGTGCTCCTCCCTCAGATCACACAAGAAGGATCCCAGCAAAGTGCACAAACTCCGCAGCACTGGTGAGAATCCCAATGTGTGTATATAGGAATCTCACATTCTATAAATATTTTTTTTGTGGCGGGTAGGTTCCCAATTGTTTAATTTTGCCAGGGCAGCGGCCGTATGGCCTACTCTCATTAATGAATATGCTTGTGTAGAACAGAAGGACTGAAATAGTATGAAAAAGTCACCAATGTGGAACTGATAACAAGTGCCAGTGGAGCTAGAGATGAGAAAATGAAGCTGGCTATGGATAGGTCAAAAACTGAGGGAATTTACTGATAGCATAACAAGGCAGTCCTTCTTCTAGCATCCCCTGAGTACATGGCATATGCTTGTTCCTTGAGGGGCTGGAGGGCAATTAATGAAAGCGACAACCCCGCCTAGCTATGCCAGCGAATCACACTATCCTCCCTGCCATCTAGGCATCACCTAAAATGATGCTTCCGATCATTGTCGCACGGATCCTGGGTTCGAGTCCTGGGTAAGCCACTCACATCTGTTGTTTTTCTGTTGTCTAGTGTTCTACTTCTTTATTTCTTACGAGTGCCTGAAAACATACCTTTACGTTTGTCTAATATTTATTTACTGTTTACAGGCCTCGGGTTTCCCTTCCTTATGTGTTATAACTGCAGAATGGAAGAAGATCGGCTACCACGACAAGCATGGGAAACTAAGAGCCAGGGATCCAGACCTTCAAGACGACCCAGAGTCCGCTGGGAGGACAACATTAGACAATCTTTGAAGGATCGAGGACTAGAATGGAACCAGGCCAGGAGGAAGACAGCCGACAGAATAGTATGGCGCTCTCTCTTACAAACCTCTACACCTCGCGGTAGAAGAGGAACGACTAAGTGAGTAAGTAAGTAGTATACACTGTGTGACTCTTGTTTAAGATACTGCCAGCTAGGCTGTCACATCAATCACTCTTTTTGTGTGTGGCCAGTCTTAATGTCATTTTGATGTCTTTGTTTCACACTTTGCCTAATATAGCTACACTGCCCGATTTTCTTAGCCATCTCTCTTTCTTCTTAGTTGTTCACTCTCAAATAACCACATATAACTCTTATAAAGCCGGCAGTCCATCTCAGGCTTCTCTCATCACCGTACAGTTTTTCTCTCATCTGGGCTGGAGAAGGTCAAGCTGCCAACCTGCTCCTCTCACAGAGGTGACAGTCTTGGAAGACAAGTTCTACTGTTTTTAGCCATCTCAATGAAAATATTGTGATCTTCCTCTCATGTGACACTAGACCAGTGGCTCCCATCTTGCAAAACAAGTTCTACTGTTTTTAGCCATCTCAATTAAAATATTGTGATCTTCCTCTCATGTGACACTAGACCAGTGGCTCCCATCTTGGAAGACAAGTTCTACTGTTTTTAGCCATCTCAATGAAAATATTGTGATCTTCCTCTCATGTGACACTAGACCAGTGGCTCCCATCTTGGAAGACAAGTTCTACTGTTTTTAGCCATCTCAATGAAAATATTGTGATCTTCCTCTCATGTGACACTAGACCAGTGGCTCCCAACCTTTCTACATCTAAGGACCACTTTTCCAACTACATATAAGTTGCGGACCACCAGCTTATTTGTAGTATCGCAATGCCATAAAGACTTAACTGTTTTTATTCAATAGATGAATAGGTCTATATTCAATAACACAAGTTAATTATTTGCCAGACGACAAGGAAATTGTAAGGTAATAGTAATGGAAAAATAAATTATACATACAGTTTATTGGTTACATACATAAAGGTTACATACATATAGGTTAAATACTATATATTTATACAATTCAATGGTTAAAAATTACAAAATATTCAATGAGAGTTTTGTACTTGCATTTTGCTCACTAGATTTTCAATATTAGGCTTCACAGAAGTTAAAAACAGTCTCAAAGCTGGTTCTATTTGCAAACGGTTTCTGTGTTTTGTTTTTATAGCATTAAAAATGTAGGGAGGATCGGAGCTAAATCAATGCACTTAATACCAAACTGATAATGCAGCCGTGGGCCACCTGATAATGCACCATGACCATAAGTGGTCTGCGGACCACAGGTTAGGAACTGCTGTTTTAGACAATGACTATAAAACTGTGTTACTGAATACAAATAGGACATCTCTGGTACAAAATTACCTGTGCCTGTGCAAAAGTTTCTTTGATCCTCCATCTAATCTTGTCCTCTACAGCAGACAGCAAAGAAGCCCGCAGGTCAGCTTCTGTGACGGTACCACCAGGGGTAAAATGAGTTCTCTCAGCTGTGCATCAAATTTTAAAATGAGATCTGTTTTTGTTGCTCTTATATTCATGACAATGGCAAGTTGTGCAATAAACAATACAGCAGACCTGAATTTTATATAGCAAAAACAAAACAAAAGATTTCAATTTCACACAGCAAAAATTAACGATACAACAGACTTGTACAGCAAAAATAAACAAAACAACACATTTTGATTTTTTACAGCAAAAACAAACAATACAACAAACAGACATCAATTTTGTACAACAAAAATAAACAAGTCAGTCCTATTGTATGGCTCTGAGACATGGAGAGCAACAAAAACAACAATCAAAAAGCTACAGACTTTTATAAACGGGTGCTTGTGTAGAACAGAAGGACTGAAATGGTATGACAAAGTCACAAATGTGGAATTGATGACAAGAACCAGACAAGTGCCAGTGGAACAAGAGTTGAGAAGAAGACGCTGGCGATGGATAAGACACACATTGAGAAGACCTGTTGATAGCATTACTGGAATCCACAGGGAAAGAGAGGCAGAAGTAGATAAAAAAACACATGGATAAGAGAACTGGATACAGAGAAAATGATGTGGAAAACATGGAAAGAACTTGAGCAGATGGCACAGGACAAGAAGACTTGGCATGTGTTTGTTGAAGGCCTATGCTCCACAGAGAGCTAAAGGGTATTGACTGATTGATTGAAAAATAAACAATAAGACAGACTTCAGTTTTGTACATCAAAAATAAACAATAAGACAGACTTCAGTTTTGTACAGCAAAAATCTGTTTAGTGACTGAAAATGTGTTGAAGCTATCTGTACAGAAAAGGATCAAACTCACACTGGAAGCTAACTAACTGCTGGCTTTTTCCTTTTTTTAATGAATGAAACAGATTCAAGATTAATGAATAACAACAACTGAAATAATTCAAGTGACAATGGAGCTCCACCCCCCCCCCCCCCCCCCCCCCTGAAACAGACTGACGTTTAATGAGTAAGAGAATTTAAGTGATGTAAAAGACTAACACATTGCTAGCTTTTACCACACTTACTTAGTCGTTCCCATTCTACCGTGAGGTGTAGAGGTTTGGAAGAGAGAGCGCCAGACTATCCTATCGGCTGTCTTCCTCCTCGCCTGGTTCTATTCTAGTCCTCGGTCCTTCCAAGATTGTCTGATGTTGTCCTCCCAGCGGACTTTGGGTCATCCTGGAGGTCTGGATCCCTGGCTCTTAGTTTCCCCATGCTTGTCGTGGTAGCTGATCTTCTCCCATTCTGCAGACATGGCCAAACCATCTTAGTTGGGACTGTTCTACTTGGGTCTGCAGGGGGTGGGATTTTAGGCCTTGACGTATCGTCTGGTTGCGCACCATGTCTCTTCTTGTTACTTCAACCACCTTCTTCACAGCAACAAAACAAATAAAAATTTAAAATAATAAAACACGACTTAACTTTGAGAAGACACATGGTCTATGTTTTAACTTTGAGAAGACACATGGTCTATGTTTTAACTTTGAGAAGACACATGGTCTATGTTTATGAAGCCATCATTTACCTTCCTGCTCTTTACGAAGCATGGAGCCATCAATGCAGCTGGTCCCCTTCAGGAAGTCTGTACCAAGCTGTCACATGATCTTGCAGCGATCGTCTCTGTGGCAATCTGTTTCACATGATGAGGTTGCTAGCATCTATCCCAACCTCATATTAGTTGCCTTGTATGACATGCTTGAGCATACCTGTCAACCTGTACGAATTTTTCATACAATGTACGGATTTTTGATACTTTTAGCAGTGTACGGCCGTACAGACTCGTTGTACGGATTTTTCTCCCCCTCCCCCAAAAAAAAAAAAAAAAAAAAAAAAATTTTTTTTTTTTAAAATCTAAAAATATTTTCCAACCCAAGTATCTTTAAATTTTAAATCAGAAAATATTTTCTAGCCCAGGTTTTTTTTTTTGTAACCAATTTTTCTTATTTTTAATTCCGGAAATCTCGGCGTTCGTTTTTAAACTGAGGTCTCTCCCAGCAACCAATCAAATCCTTTGGCACTCCTCCGAATACCGGTCCCAAATGACTCAATACGGTTTGTGTTAGAAAATATCCCTTACAGGGCCTCATTTTGACATATGATAAAAAATATACGAGTATAAATGAATGGGAAACTACTCTTGAAACACAGAAATTGCCAACAAGGAACTTTTGGCGGCCGGTGAAGTGAAGTCAATACGTATTAATAATGTTAGAAGGTTATATGTTGAAATTTTCGCACAAAAGTTGTAAATACTGCCCGAAAACATGTTGTTTGTGACTATAGCGCCACTTAAACTCTGCTAAATAAGAATGAAACTTTCCACGACTAGTGCCGCCTTGGTGACGTTGTTTCCTCTTCGCTTGCATCCATACACCTTCAATAGTTTGGGTGTGAATTTCACTTTGTACAGGGTCAACGAAATTATTAGCATGAACAACAACCGTATGATCATAGATGCCATGGTTTAGTCGACCAACGTTGTTGAGTATTAAAATGTAATTTTAGATTTTTGTTCCCCATTTAATGTCGCCCCTGAACCAGCATTACCAAATGAGGCCCTGTAAGGGATATTTTCTAACACAAACCGTATTGAGTCATTTGGGACCGGTATTCAGAGGATTTCCAATCCTTTTATACCCAAGAATTCTGCAAACACTTTGAATTCGGCCTCAAACGCTTTCCGTTTTCGGCGTGACATCACGTATTTTTAAAGTTACCTGTTATCAACGACGCCATTTTGTTTAAAAAAGCTAAGTACTTATAACTTGGTTAAATATTGCTGTTGTTTTGCTTTGTTGCAATTTAATCGCGGTCTTAATCTTTCCAGTTAGGCCTACATCTTGCCCCTCAATATATTTCCGATAAATTGTCATAATATTCTGTGTAGGCCCTACATAACTAGAAAAAAAAAGTTTCTTTGCGTTGAGTAGGCCTACTTTATTCCAGCGCTCGAGATTACCTGCTTTATTTTTTAATAAAGTGGCAATCTGTTATCACTTTAAGCTACCAACTCGTAAATAATAATTTTGTAAATTTTTGGTGGTACAATTTTTCTTCCTAGATTTGACATTCTGTTCATAATTTTGTTTATTTTTTTTTTATTTTTTTGCTGTTAGCCGTTTGCTTTGTTCGTTGTATTTTTTAATCATTCTCTTCGTCTACAAAGATTATTAGTTGAAATATTTCATCAACTGAATGATGGCTGAGCCTAATTCAAAGAAACAAAAGCTTGCAGGTCATGGTAAGTTTCAGGTCGAATGGGTTAAACTCTTCCCTGGCATTGTAGATGCATCCAAGTTAGGATCAACCCATGCTTTTTGTAGATTATGCAGCAAAGATATTAAAGTAGTAGCTTCAGGATTATATGATCTGAAAGTACATTTTAAATCGAAATTGCATGAACAAATGTTTGCAATGAAGAAGGGAGCATCTATTAAGACCTTTTTTGCTCAGCCAAAGCAGGAAGAGGGTGGCATTATAAGGGCTGAAGTTTTATTTGCCAATCTCATTGCCCAGCATAACTTAACTGCATCTGCTGCTGATCACTTTTGTGACTTGGCGCCTGTAATGTTTCCTGACAGTGATATTGCCAGAAAGTTCCAGTCGAAGAGGACCAAGACAACACTTATCATTTAAAAACTGCCTGGCTCCATCTGCAACAGAACCAGAGATAAAGCTGTGCAGGGAAACACCCTTCTCATTAATGGCTGATGAATCAAATGACAAGAAAACAGAGAAGCGGTTAGCTATTATGGGGAGAGTTTTTGAAGAAGGATTGGGACCAAGAACGAGATTGTTGGACATGCCTGTATGCAGTGGTGGAACCAGTGAGGCGATATTCAGTGATGTTGATAATCTGTTCACAAAATTTCATATGATTAACATTGATACATGCTGTGCAGACTTTAAGCCCACAAATGCAATTCTGCAAAGTGCTAAAAGTGCATGTGTTGATTATAATACAAAACACTGTACATCGAAAGAACAGTGTACATCATGATCACTAAGTTTTTTATATGTAAAGAACAGTTTGAGACTATTAGCATGTTTTATATCACAATAATTCAAATGCTAATAGATTTGTATATGTCATTTCTCATTTTAAAACTGTATTGCGTATAATTTATTAATATATTTTTTGCGTAAGGATTTTTGGGTGTTTGTAAGGATTTTTTTGGTCCGGCGTACAGATTTTTGTCTCAGGAGGTTGACAGGTATGCTTGAGGGTGCAGTAGGCATATTCTTTCTTTGTCTCTTCAGAGACCTCTGGGAACAACACAGAAATATCTATAACTTTAAAAAAAAATTAAAATCTGCCACATACCAATGTTGTTTACGGCAGGATAAGGAGGGTGGCTGTTAACCTGCGACGAAGGGTAACCCCCACCAACTCCTGGGTAGGCTGATGATCCCTGAGGCAGAGCGCTTGGGTAAGCTGGATTAGAAATGCCAGGCTGGGGGTACTGAAGTGGATACCCACTATTCTGAGATGGCTGAGGATGGTTGAGACACGGTGTATTACCTTGATTAGCATAGTGTCCAGGTGCTTGATATGAAGGAAAACCAGAGCCTGGGTACCCTGAGACTGCACTCCCATTTGAAGGTGGGTATGACCAAGCTGGCGCTGATGATCCTGAAATATATAAGTCATGCTGAATAAGTCCATCATCATTTTCCATCATCCCTCTGTATGGAGCCCCCTACTGTTGCTGGTCCCCTTACATGAAGCCTGCACCAAGAATTCATATACTTTTGTGGTGTTGGTTTCTGTAGCAAATTCTTTTACATGATGAGGATAGAAGGGGTAGAGTCTATAGCTCGAAGGGTTTGATCTTATATGGGACCCAAAGATGCAGCAATAGAGAATGCAGTCAGCGACCCATAGCTTGACTGCTTGCGTCAGGGTCAGCGAACCAGAGCTGACCAAGACCCTACTCCACCTCCACGTGGTGGTCCTGGAAACAGTCTGCATCACTGCAGTCTGGCTGAGAGAGTAGGGATCGAAGAGGGAAGGCAAACCCGGTCCCAAAAAAATACCGTGCTGAAGTTGGATGTGTCGGCCGAAAGGTGCAGATATCGCAGCTCCGGCGTAAACAGACACAACGCAACCAACGTCCTTTTCAGGACGAACGAGGAAGAAGAAGAAGATCTTACACTAATATACATTTTCTTAAAATCACATATAAAAAAGTTAAACATTTTGCCAGAAGACGCCTTAATAATATTTCATGCAAAGTATCTGTTCCCGTTACTTCAGTGCACAGATTTTCTTGATGTAGACAACAAAACAATGCAGATGCCCGTTTGTTCTAAACTCTGCTTCAGCAAAGCAACATGTCAAGATTTGTTTTTAACAGCCACTTGCCAAAGCAGTGTCATTAGACATGGAACCCAGTTTTTTTTCCTTTGAATCTAGTTTAAACTTTTCAAAATTTAAAACAAGACATAAAAATATGAATTCCACAAGTTTGCTTTCTCAGTCCATGATGTACCAGAGATTTTCATGAATATACAGGTCACTGAATAATGAAACAAAGCCCATAAAGAACATGGGTAAAAATTATGGAATATACTGACTATCACAAGGGCAAGTATCTTGATTAGTGATAGAATCATTACTGCACTTTGTGATGAGTAAGAAACATGCCTAGTAAATATGTAGTTAATTAGGTAACAATTTTTATAAAAAAGGTAGTCCCACAGCACATACTGCCATAGGGAAGTGAAGTGTTAGAGACTTCACTATACTAAGTCCAGCTTTATGCGGCAGAATGACCAGTTCTCTTGCTCACAACCTTTTCTGCCCCTAACTCAAGGCCAGAGTCAAGTACCAATTTACAGCTGGGTAGAGTGGAGCATGATGCTACCAGGTTTCGATCCTGGAAACCCGGTAACTTAGCCACGACAGGCAAGTGTTCTAACCACTCCGCTAATTAGAGATTCTAATCTTCTTCAGGTGCCTGGTCTGGAACAGACATTGCCGATCATGACCCTCCAATCTTCTCTGTTTTTTGATAGTCTAATGAGGTTGTTGTTGCCCAGTTGTTTAAGCTTTCCACATACATCTTTCTCTGCCTTCCTCTTCCTCTCCTACCTGGTATTTTCCCATATAAGACTAATTCCTCCACTCCTCCTTTTCTGTTAATATGTCCCATAAATTTCATTTATCTTTTCCTGATGGTTTTGATGAGCGATCTATTAACATCTGCAGATGTCAATACCTCGGTGATAAGGGTGGATTAGGGCTAAATGATAATGGTGCGCCACAATGCCAGGTACGTTAGCTCCGTATAAGATTGACGACCACTTGCCACCCCTATCGACACCTGGTATTAAAGTGCAAGATGTAGGTGTCTTCTCTGATTTTAGGATGTTGCTGTGTATGTGGTAGTAGAACAGTTCACAGGGTATAACACAGGCAACATGATGTGTAGAGTCATAGAAATGGTAACTTCGTTGTATAATTTTTTTCCCATTTATTGCACGCCACAAAACAGTCAGGATATTTATATCATCAACATAGTTCAACGAGTTCAGCATTCAAAATCATAGAGTTCTAGTTCGTGAAGCTGTATAAATAATATATATATAAATTCTGCAACAGTGTCAGCCGCAGATCATCAATGTTCATAGACAATAATAAATATTCCCTTTCTGATGCTAGCAGATCAGATGTATACAATCAGTCCGTTTACTGTCTGCACGTGAATAGCATACATGGATTACAGGTCAGCTCGACCTTTATAACCTTCCTAAGTCTAACCATCTGACTTGGACGTGATCTCTGATATAACGAATCCTGGAACACAGACAATAGTCTTGTTGGTCTAGAGCGACCCATATATATATAACTAGTTCAGGTATAAAGATACCGGTGACTTAATCCTAGTCAAAGTACCTCTCCATTTTGAATCACACAGGCGAGCAAAAAAGGCGACAAAATGACGAACCTCTAGATGATAGCATAAAGTTCGATACAAGAGGAATTACCTTATTTCGGAAAATCAACCATGAACATATGCCTCCAGGCAGGCTTGAATAATACTGGGAAATAGTCTAGTTAGCTAACTAACTCACAAAGACAATGTATTTCCCTCAGAAAATCACAAGACGCAGGTCGCGTCTGCTCGCGACTTAGACCATTTCTAAACTCCCCGAGCTGGCCGGAACAACAAAACGAAAACCAGGTCGAGACATGCGCAGAACGACAATCTCTGAGTCGCCGTTCACAATAAGACGATTCTAAGAACATTCGAGATAAAAGTCTTACACAGTCGCGCCTTTTATGGTCATGAAAAGAAGCGTTAAGACAGGTTTTCAGACATCTACCATAGTTGACTGGTACTACCAAATAAGGAGATGTGGTCACGCTTCGTTCAAGAAATTATAGACCGAACGTGTCTCTATACAAGAGAAGGCAAACTCCTAAAAAAATTGTAGTCTCGATAACTCGGATTATGTCCCTTTGACTGTAAAAAACATAATACACACTTCAGTCAAAAAATGATCATACATACGAAAAATGATCATACAAAGGCTTTCAAAAAAGTAATTATTTGTGCGTAACATTACCGCACCCTCCCGGGAAAAAAAATGAAACATTTTTTTTTTAAAATCCTGGAGCCGGAAAAAAATCTAGGCTCCTAACGCACGTATGATGCGCGGATATATACCTAACAAATTAGCTCAACGCATGGAGCAACACTGAGATCATATCTCAGCTCCTTAGAGAAAAAATTTATCTAAGTATACGCTTATATATTCCAGGAAGGTGCCACCAACACACGCCACAATGATGGCAACATCATAATGAAAATCAAATTATTCTCATACCAATATATGAAATTAAATATATTATTATGATATCATATAATGTGTTGTGCAAACAGCGGTGTAACATATTAATATACCGCACTATTTTATTACATTATATAAAGCAACAGTAATTAATAAGTAATACATGTGTTGATCTTCGTTGACATAAAACATTCAATAGAAGAAGATGTGGACAACATCCGCTCCCAATCTAGGACAGGACTTGATATACTCAAAGTTCCACAATGGACACAATCTCGCATCTTCAATGATGTGCTGCGAAAATATCAATAACACAAATCTTAAAGACAACTGGTAAATCTCTCAATACAATTATGCAAATATATTGTTTAAATGTGGCCGAGTGATCTTTTGGCCCGTATATCACTAACTAAGCCTTCTTAGATAATTACATGGTACAATGTTATAAATTCCCCTCAAAAAAGTGAGAAAAAAAAAATCTACTAACATGTCATTACAACATTGGACTGTATATCAGGAAATATATATATATGACAGAAGAATCATGCGGAATTGTGTGGGCATCTGGACAGAATGTCTGCCATCACATTATCCGAACCACGGATAGCTCGAACCGAGAAATGAAATGGTTGAAGAGCTATGGCATAACGAGTGGACCTCGAGCTCTTCAAGTTTTTGCTCTGAATAGCAGTAAGTGCTTTCTGGTCGGTTTCCACAATGAAATGTGCGCCTAGAAGAAATCTTTGTAACTTCAGAATAGACCATACCATAGCCAATAACTCACGGTCTAAAACCGAGTAATTCTTTTCTGCAGCATTTAATTTCCTAGAGATATACATCACCGGATGCAGAGTATCAGAATACTCCTGCATTAGTGCCGCCCCAATCCCAGTTGACGAGGCGTCACTTCGAAGAACAAAAGTCTTCTCAATAGTAGGTAACCTAAGAATAGGTGGAGATGAAAATAGGGCTTTAACCTGGTCCAATGAGGATTGACATTCTTTAGACCAGCGGATCAGATTAGGCGACCCTTTCTTCAATAAAGTAGAAAGCGGTGCCATAATGGAGGACAGATTCGGAATGAATCGTCCGTAGAATTGGATCAAACCTAATAGACTCCTTACTTGTTTCTTCGTCTTAGGGACCGAAATGTTAAGTATTTTTGAAACATTGTGGTCCTCTGTCTTTAAAAGACCACGACCAACACGATGACCTAGGAAAGAAATCTCACTAAATCCTATAAAGGCTTTAGAGGGTTTTGCAGTCAAGTTATACTCGCGAAGAGTGGACAGTAATTCGTATAAACCCAAATAGTGATCTTCCCAGGAATCACTGAATAGACAGATATCATCTAGGTATGCTATGACATCTGTACGATATGCGAGAATTCGCCGCATTATGCGTACGAATGTAGCAGGGGCGTTCATAAGACCAAAAGGCATGAAATTCCATTGGAATAAACCCCTAGGTGTAGAAAAAGCTGTAAAAGGTTTGGCACGTTCAGTTAGCGGGACTTGCCAATAACCTTTACACAAATCTAGTTTGGTAAAGAATCTAGAATTAGAAAGTTTATTGAGTAGTTCTTCTAATGAAGGCATAGGTTCAGCGTCGAACTTCGTAACTTGGTTCAATTTGCGATAATCTACGCAAATGCGAATGTTATTATCCTTCTTTCGAACAATAACCATAGACGAAGAGTATGCTGAAGTGGATGGTTCAATGATTTCCAAACGTATCATTTCATCCAATTCTTTTTCTACTTGAGACTGGAAATGGATAGGTATAGGATAAGGTCTGACTCTGATAGGATTGTGATCAGTAAGCACAATGTCATGTTCAATGACATGTGTGTGTCCCGGGATGTCTGTAAGAACATCCTGAAATGTTTGCAACATCGAAGAAACTTGTCGATGTTCCTCAGCGGAAAGATTTGGAGAAACGGTCACGTTTTTCCAAGATTCCGTAGAATAAAGTGGGACCATAGAAAGAGGAAGATTGACATCAGAAAAAACAGTTTCCTCATCCTGTATAACTGACAGAGATGAGTACTGACCATGAGTTGCTTGAGAATTGTCCGTAGCCTGGAAAATAGGCTGCAAATAGTCTGGTCTTTCATGAAATTCCGTGAGCATATTTATGTGGAAAGTTTTATGCTTTCCATCAATATCGACAACATAGTCGACATCAGAAATTTTGGAGACTATTGCATATGGACCTTTCCATGCAATTAGAAGTCTGTTCTCCCTTGAAGGAAGTAGAACGAGAGCTTTGTCACCTGGACAAAGTTGTCGTAGACATCTATTCTTATTTGCAAACTGCCTTGCCTTTTCTTTAGCAAATTCGGAAGACGAAGTTGCTAGTTTGCATGCCTCGATGATCTTTTGCCTAAGAGCAATGACGTACTCATAAGAAGATTGAGTTTCATCGCTAATATTATCGGCAGTGATTAGATCGTGAAGTAAAGACATAGGGCCGCGCGGTTGCGCGCCAAAGACAAGTTCAAAAGGGGAAAACCCCGTATGTTCATTGGGGACCTCTCTATACGCAAAGAGAGCCGCGGGTAAGACCCTGTCCCAATCCTGAGGATGATCCTCAGTTATTTTACCAAGTAAAGTTTTCAGAGTCCTATTTAAACGTTCGACTAACCCATTAGACATTGGGTGATAGATACTGCTGAGAGA
Source organism: Oreohelix idahoensis (assembly GCA_024509875.1). Taxonomy (NCBI): domain Eukaryota; kingdom Metazoa; phylum Mollusca; class Gastropoda; order Stylommatophora; family Oreohelicidae; genus Oreohelix; species Oreohelix idahoensis. The sequence goes on from JAMPIV010020557.1 coordinate 185,931, forward strand.
CCTTTTAATGTGTAGCATAGACATTACCTGTGACATAGTGTCTGATATAAGTTGAGTGCCATGGTCTGACAATATTTCTCCGGGAAAACCCAAGCGAGAAAATATCAGCCAAAGAGCGTCTGCGATATCAGCAGTTGAGATGCTCTTGAGAGGTATTGCCTCTGGCCAACGTGTGCACATATCGACACATGTAAGAATAAATTGATGTCCTCTAGCCGACTTAATTCTAAAAGGACCGATAATATCTATTGCCATTTTTTGAAAAGGGCGAATAGGAATGTCAGCAGCCTGGATAGGCGCAGCATGTCGTGGTCCTTTAGATTTGACCTCCTGACATACTTTGCAAGAGCGACAGTACATTCGTATGTCCTTGCTCACAAATGGCCAAAAGAAAGCCGCAAGAACTCTCGACTTTGTACGGGAAAAACCCATATGTCCAGCACATTGCGAGTCATGAGCATGTTGCAATATTTGCAATCTCATGCTCTTGGGCACAAGAATTTGTGAATGAGTGGACGTAGTCGAGTCTTGTACCATACGTACAAGTACGCCGTTCTTCATAGAAATCCAAGATTTTCTATTAGTATTTTGATTAGGATCACCTTTTTTTTGCTAGAATGAAGAATTTTTGTAAAGAAGGATCTTCTTCTTGCAATTTGATAAATGAGTCACGTGTAATAGTCAAGTGACTATCTTGGTCATTTACTTCATCATTATTAGTTAATGAAGTTTGAGGTGGATCCAGAGCATGTGCTCTTGTGACCACCGCATTGGTAGCTTCAATGTTTTGCTCTTCCCAAACAGCAATCTGCTGTGGGGTACATTCCCTAACTCCGTGAATACGACCAATAATAAGGTCCGCAATAGGGTTTGGAAGTAGACACGCGTGGACCTCTCCCGTGAAGAAAGGAGTAGCAATGTGTATTATAGCAGTAGGATACTTTTCCAACGTGCCACCAAATGTGACACATTTGATGACCTTTCCTGTAGCACAGGATGGATCTACAAGAGATTGCCTAACCCCGACAGTAGTACATCCAGAGTCAAACAACACTGAGACTGGATTACTATTTACAAGCCCCCTTATGTAATATAAGAGAACCTCTCCCATCATGAGCAACATTAGCAGGAAGAGCGGGCAAAGGATGACCACAGCTTAAAGTACTAACGGTCTTTGGGTCTAATAAAGTACTGCATTGGATACATTTATTTGCTCTACCAAAATCAAAAGATGAGCATCCGATAGCATTATGGTCTTTATTATCATTAACCTGTTTATCTACTCCCTGAGATTCTTGTTGAACAGAGTTTGTCTGTTGATATTTTTTTCTCTTATGTTGCGATCTACCGCGACCATTATTGCCTCTGCAATTATCATTAAAGTCCCTACTGTAATTTTTATCCTGGTTTGAGTTCCAGTTTCCATAACTGTCATTACCATCTCTATACTGTTGAGAACCTCTATTATCCTGGTATTGAGGTCTCTGAGAAAAATATTTTCCTCTATACCGATTACCTTTGTGAAAATTTCTAAAGTCAACCGGAGTAGAATAACGTGTAGTATTAGGATGTCTCCAGTTCTGGGAAGAAGAATCACCCTGGAATTGATTACTATGATTCTGGGCATAATTACGGTTACTCTTTTTATTGAAATTTTGCTGGCTACCCTGAAATTTACGCATAAAATTTGGGCCATAAGGTGCTGCCGAAGCAACTGGCAGACCTTCTTTTACTTTAGAGTTGCTAATGGTTATGTGAGGATGCGCAGTAACATACTGGCTACAGTATTCTTCCATTTCTTTTATGTTTTTAGGCTTACGCTCATGAAGAAAAGAAAGAAAAGCTTCATTAACAGAAGACATAACCTTGTCTCTAAGTAGTAAGTCCATAAGAGCTTCAAATGTACTCTCTGTTTTAGACAACTCAACCCATTGTAAAAAAGTAAGACGGATGCCTGAGATGAATTCAGAGAATTCAACTCCAGTTTCTGGTAACATGTTTTTAAATTTAAGACGATATCCGTCCTCGTTAAGTTGGTACTTCTTTAACAATGCCGCCCTGACAACCTCATAGTTGTTTTTGTCAGGCACATCTACCATACCCAATAAAGTCAAAGCATCACCTCTAAGTATCTTGGACAGATGATAAACATATAATGTTTTATCTATATTATGCACCTTACATGCACTTTCAAATCTATCTAGATAAAATGTTATATCATCAATTGAAGCATTGAATGCTGGTAAATTAAGCTTGAAATCAACAGCATTAGACTTATTAGCAGATGATACCTTATTAGCATCATTAGCATTACTAGATAACTTCAACTTTTCTAACTCCAAAGCTAAGAGTTTTTCTTCATGCTCCATTTTTGCTTTTCTCTCATCAGCTTCTCTTTGTAACCTTCTTTCTTCAGCCTCAGCCTGTAACTTTCTTTCTTCAGCCTCAGCCTGTTTTTCTAATCTTTTATTTTCAGCCTCTATTTCAAGTCTCTTAATTTCAGCTTCTTTTTCAAGTCTCTTATTTTCAGCTTCTTTTTCAAGTCTCTTATTTTCAGCTTCTTTTTTTTGTTTTTCCATTTCCATTTGTAATCTCTTTTCATCTACCTGCATCTGCAGTTTTAAATTTTCAGCATCTATTCTCTTTTGTTCAGTTAGTTCTTTCATTTTCTTTTCCTCCGACTTCAATGCCTTGGCATATTGAACAGTCGCAAATTCTTCTAATTTATCACCTGTCTTCCCAAGGGCTTTACCCTGCTCAATAAAGTACTCAAATGTAGACATGATGTCTAAAATGTGAGTACAGAACCTGAAATAATTAATTATCTTATTTCAATCTTAATAGCAACAAGACTTAATAAAGTGCTTGTGTAATCAATATGTTTACTCCAATCTCTGTGGGCAACAAGACTTGACACCAACTTGTATTATCAAATGTATAATAATATCACAAGTCACCTCTTAATTATCAGTGCACTACACAAATCAGTGCATAACCATCAGTTATTTATCATAACTGCACTACAATAGTGCATAAGCAAAAAACCACCAGTTAGTTATGATAAGTGCACTATAGATCAATAGTGCATGAGCATATATGTAACAATAGTGAAAGCTAACTATGCAAGAACTATGCAAACAATAACAAGACAATGTAAACAATAACAAAGGTCACCAACAATGTAAACAATAACAAAGATCAAAGTCAAATGTAAACAACAACAAAGATCAAAGTCAATGTAAACAACAACAAAGATCAGAGTCAATGTAAACAATAACAAAGATCAAACAATATGAAAACATTCGCATAAGTCAAATAAATAAACAGCGAAACTAAAAAGAAATGTGATGACAAAATGCGAAGATATGACAAACAAATGACGCTACAGTGTATACACAAAAAATATACTTAAAGAACTGAATAATAGATAGGGGAGACCTACAAATACAAACAATCGAAATCGAAACTAAAAAACACAAAGAAAGAGAGAAAAGAAAAAGAAAAAAAAAAAAAATATACAAGAAACAAAAATAAAGCACAACTCGTCACAACTAAACAGATATAGCAACGATTGTCGCTAGCAAATTTCACAGTAGGAAATTCGCACAGTCCCTAACGAAAACGCTAACAGTAGAACCTCTGTGACGTGGTATCTTCTACTGAAAGACACCGCCCAACCGAGAAAACCCGCTGAATATAAACATATAAATATACAAATACAAATAACATATAACATATAACAAACAGCAAAAAGTGTGAAAGAATTTAGAAGGCTCAGCTAGAACATAAGGGCACAGTTCACAAACAAAACAGGCCACTTAACTTCTATATGTCCCAAACGTCAGCACGGTGCAGAACAGGATGTCGTCAGCATTCTGAGGATAAAGATCCAACGTTGATTAACATCTGCTCCCATAGACAGCCATGACGAGGGAAATGAGCTTCTGACAGGAAACAGCTTCTGAACTTGACCTTCTGAATTCTACAAATTGACTTCTGAGACCAGAACAGTTGTTACGGCACTTGTCCTTCTTCTTAACAGATCAGGAAATCCATTCGCTCGGTACTTGTCCTTCTAGTTGCAGACAAACTTCAATACTGCCGAGCAGCGCCGGGTAGTTTCAAAATATCAACAACTGTCAGTAATGCCGCGTCTTTCAACAAAATTTCATCGAAGGTGATGAATAGAAACTGCAACGTTGTCTTGTAGTCTGCTGATGATGTCTGGGTTTGTTGACCCCCTTGAGAGCTGGTATCAGAGTAAACCAACCTATGGCCACCAAAAATGATAAGGGTGGATTAGGGCTAAATGATAATGGTGCGCCACAATGCCAGGTACGTTAGCTCCGTATAAGATTGACGACCACTTGCCACCCCTATCGACACCTGGTATTAAAGTGCAAGATGTAGGTGTCTTCTCTGATTTTAGGATGTTGCTGTGTATGTGGTAGTAGAACAGTTCACAGGGTATAACACAGGCAACATGATGTGTAGAGTCATAGAAATGGTAACTTCGTTGTATAATTTTTTTCCCATTTATTGCACGCCACAAAACAGTCAGGATATTTATATCATCAACATAGTTCAACGAGTTCAGCATTCAAAATCATAGAGTTCTAGTTCATGAAGCTGTATAAATAATATATATATAAATTCTGCAACAGTGTCAGCCGCAGATCATCACTGTTCATAAACAATAATAAATATTCCCTTTCTGATGCTAGCAGATCAGATGTATACAATCAGTCCGTTTACTGTCTGCACGTGAATAGCATACATGGATTACAGGTCAGCTCGACCTTTATAACCTTCCTAAGTCTAACCATCTGACTTGGACGTGATCTCTGATATAACGAATCCTGGAACACAGACAATAGTCTTGTTGGTCTAGAGCGACCCATATATATATAACTAGTTCAGGTATAAAGATACCGGTGACTTAATCCTAGTCAAAGTACCTCTCCATTTTGAATCACACAGGCGAGCAAAAAAGGCGACAAAATGACGAACCTCTAGATGATAGCATAAAGTTCGATACAAGAGGAATTACCTTATTTCGGAAAATCAACCATGAACATATGCCTCCAGGCAGGCTTGAATAATACTGGGAAATAGTCTAGTTAGCTAACTAACTCACAAAGACAATGTATTTCCCTCAGAAAATCACAAGACGCAGGTCGCGTCTGCTCGCGACTTAGACCATTTCTAAACTCCCCGAGCTGGCCGGAACAACAAAACGAAAACCAGGTCGAGACATGCGCAGAACGACAATCTCTGAGTCGCCGTTCACAATAAGACGATTCTAAGAACATTCGAGATAAAAGTCTTACACAGTCGCGCCTTTTATGGTCATGAAAAGAAGCGTTAAGACAGGTTTTCAGACATCTACCATAGTTGACTGGTACTACCAAATAAGGAGATGTGGTCACGCTTCGTTCAAGAAATTATAGACCGAACGTGTCTCTATACAAGAGAAGGCAAACTCCTAAAAAATTGTAGTCTCGATAACTCGGATTATGTCCCTTTGACTGTAAAAAACATAATACACACTTCAGTCAAAAAATGATCATACATACGAAAAATGATCATACAAAGGCTTTCAAAAAAGTAATTATTTGTGCGTAACACTCGGCATTTGTTTTCTTCTCTGTCCACGATATTCTCAGTATCCTTCTCAAAAACCACATTTCTGCTGCCTCCAATTTTTTCACCATTTGGTTACTCATTGTCCAACATTCGCATCCATATAAAAGAATGGACCACACGTAGTCCCTTAGTAAGCGAATTTTTGTGCTTATGGTGATGTTTCTGTTTTTCATTACGTTGCTCATCCTAGTAAAGGCTTCTCTGGACATGGTGATCCTTTTCTTTATCTCTGTGTCACATCTGCCATCTGATGTTAATGTGTAGCCTAAATATTTAAAGAGACTGACTTGTTTGATTTGTTCTCTTTTGCTGTTCAAAGAGCATACTGGTATTTGTATTTTCTTAGAAACTACCATGCATACAGTTTTGCTGACATTCAAAGATAATCCTTTCAACTCGCTCTCTTCCACTACTTTGTCTAGAATGATTTGTAGATTTTCCTCTGACTCTGCTATTAAAACTGTGTCATCTGCATATCTCAGATTGTTGATATTTCGTCCTCCAACTTTAATTCCCTCGAGGTGTTCAATGTTTCGAAGTATCGTCTCGCTGTATGTGTTAAAAAGATCAGGTGATAACACACATCCCTGTCTAACTTCTCTTTTAATTGCTCTGAATTCACTTAATTCTTCTTCAAGTCTGGTCGTGGATTCCTGCTCCCAATATATGTTCCTTATTATCCTAAGATCTTTCCCGTCTATAAAGTTCATGTAAAATATCAAAAAGGTCTTGGTGTTTCACTTTGTCAAAAGCTTTTGAGTAGTCTATAAAGCATAGATAAAGGTCTCTTTGTACCTCAATACATCTCTCCATGAGCATTGATAGTGTGAAAATTGCATTTCTGGTACCTTTATCAGCAACGAAACCAAATTGAGTTTCAGAAATTTCTGGTCGTATTGTATTTCTTGTCCTTTCCATTATGAAGTGAAGGAGTATTTTGGTGACATGGCTCATTAGGCTGATTGTTCTGTGATTCGCATTCTGTTGTTCCTGGTTTTTTAGGTATAGTGATGAATACTGATCTGCAGATGTTTGGGGGTACCTCTCCTGTGTCGTATATCTTGTTTAGGAGTTTTGTTATTTACTCTATGCCAAGTTCTTCTAGTGCTTCATAGATTTCTATAGGAATATTGTTGATATGAGTAAATATCATATCATGTTTTGTATACGATCACTTCCTGATGTATATTGTTTATACACGGTAGCCCGTGGTTACAGAAAGTGACGTCTTGACTTCTGCTCAAAATTGATAGCAGACGGCAACTTTGAATTGGGACAAGTTGAGTGTTCTTTAAAACACTTGGGCTTGTGTCTTCGGCCTGTGTAGATGGCATGTGTCCGTGTGGACGATATCTTCAGCTTGTGTTATTAATCCACCTGCATGCTATTTTACCATCAATTGTATTACATCTTCAACTGCAAGTGTATTATCAGTTTAGGCAAAAGCAGAGTGTGAAGTTTCTAAATGCGTGAGTACCAGACTTTATTAAAATGCATGATGTCTCCGAGGACGAGACGGTAGTCTAGACACGACTAGAAGAGAATTCCTATATTTATGCACTTGAAGAGATGAACAACATTGTGTTGTAATAAACGTTTGTACATTGTCAATGGTTATTGACGTGTTAGTGCCTGAGTGCCTGTGTGCGGGCCAGGGAGTTGGGATATGTCTGGCCAAATACTGAACCCACAGTATTGCTACATGTAAAGCTATTAAGTATAACCCTGGAAGGCGACTCAAGGCCTAAATAGAGACAGAGTGTCAAAGCATGGAGTCTGTTGCACTCTTGATCCAATCCATAGCAAGTCAAGCTATTAAGGAATTGTACCCGTATCAATTGTCAGGCCCTGGTGCTTTACCATGTTTCATTTTCTTAATAGTATATTCAAGACTAATAATCTTCTAAAAGATTTACATTGTTAATACCAACCAGCTACTACTACAGCATCTGCACCTACCTGTATTTACTGGGTATGATGGCTGGCTTTGGTAAGGCATCCCTTGAGACCTTTGTCCCGATGTTCGTGAAAATACTGGACACTCTTCCCCAAAGGTGAAGGCTAGAATGTGTACTAAGCTCAAGAGGTCAGAGGATGGCTGTGTGAAAAAAAAAAAAGACAGTCAATGAAACAATTTCAGATGTTATATGGCCACGGCATTTTAAACTAAAGCATAACCTAATTCTAAACGATCATTAAGTACCATGCCTAGTGGAGTAGGAGATCATGTCTCTCCACAACCTCCTGTCTCCAGTACAATTTATCATTTCTGCTGTTGACTTTTTTCCATGCCACGATGTTAAACTGTCCAGTATTTGCTCTCTTTGTCTTCCTCTATCTCTTTTTTCTTCAATCTTACCTGTTGTTACGATATATTCCAGCTTTCCTCTGGTCATAACATGCTGAAAAAAGTGGATTGCTTCTTTCTAACTTGTGAAATAAGTTTCCTTTTCTAAATGATAACACATCCTAATATGAAGTACACTGAAATCGCATTAAAGATGATATTTCATAAAAGCATGACAACAATAAGCAAAACAATAATCATAATTCTCAGTGATTTTAAGGCTACTAGTTCAGCTACTATATTCTAAAAAGAGTTTAAACACATAAAGTCATGGATGTGAGACAAGAGAAATAGGTGTAAGGACATATGAACAACTAGTGAGAAAAAAACAAGAAATCATAAACACAGCAGAAATAAGGTCAGAAAAAAAATCAACGTAAAAACACATGGCACATCTTGATCAGAACAAAATGGGAGCCGCGCTAGCGTAGTGGTTACAACACCGCTCTGGCGACCGGGTGATTCAGGATCAAACCCGGGCGACGGCATTTGAGGATTTTTCGTCGACCGGGAATTGGACTGGATTAACTCGAGACCTGGCGAGGACATTTGAAGGAGTGTCGTCGACCAAGGATTGGCGGCTCCTGAGCCGACCCAGCTCTGATGGGTACCTCCGAAATCGGCGAGTATCTGCCTGAATGGCGAGGGACACCTGTCTCTGTACAAGAAAAGGGATACTCACGTAAAATCAATGTCAGGTTAGACATTAATAATAGCCTGAGATTTCGCCTCGAGTGTTAGCGGGCGTACGGAAAAAAAAAAAAAAAAAAAAAAAATCAGAACAAAATCAATGCAAGCATTTTTGATGTGACCAGGTCTGAATAAAGTCATTACAAGAACATAGATTGGGTCTTGGTTAAAACAAAACGACTATTAAAAAAAACCATTACAAGATCACAATTATGGTTCTTGTCAGAACAACATGACAAGATCACATCATGGTTCTTGTCAGAACAACATGACAAGATCACATCATGGTTCTTGTCAGAACAACATGACCACAAGAACACATTATGATAGACTTGGTCAGAACAAAACCACAAGAACACAGTATGACAGACTTGGTCAGAACAAAACCACAAGAACACATTATGATAGACTTGGTCAGAACAAAACCACAAGAACACATTATGATAGACTTGGTCAGAACAAAACCACTGCAAGAGCACATGTCAATGCTTAATCGGAACAAAATCACTGTAACAAAAAGCCCATGCTGTGTCTTGGTCATTACAAAACCATTAAAAAACACATAATGTTTCTTGGTCAGAACAAAACCATTACAAGAGCATATGATGTGTCCCGCTCATAACAAAACCATTACAAGAGCATATTTCAAGTTTTAATCAGAACAAAATCATTGTAACAAGCACATAATGTGTCCCGCTCATAACAAAACCATTACAAGAGCATATTTCATGTCTTAATCAGAACAAAATCATTGTAACAAGCACATAATGTGTCCCGCTCATAACAAAACCATTACAAGAGCATATTTCATGTCCTAATCAGAACAAAATCATTGTAACAAGCACATAATGTGTCCCGCTCATAACAAAACCATTACAAGAGCATATTTCATGTCTTAATCAGAACAAAATCATTGTAACAAGCACATAATGTGTCTCGCTCATAACAAAACCATTACAAGAGCATATTTCATGTCTTAATCAGAACAAAATCATTGTAACAAGCACATAATGTGTTCCGCTCATAACAAAACCATTACAAGAGCATATTTCATGTCTTAATCAGAACAAAATCATTGTAACAAGCACATAATGTGTCCCGCTCATAACAAAACCATTACAAGAGCACATGCTGTGCCTTGGTCAGAATTAAAACCATTATAAGAATACTTGATGTGTTTTGGTACTGGATTCCTGCAAGGAAGAAAACTACAGAGATAACCCATGCTCTTTAAAGGAGCAAAAGAATATGATGGTGTCAACTCAGTAAGCCACATGTCTGGTGCTGTACACAAAATGATAATAAAATGAATACTCTGCTCTTTTGTTATCAGAATGATGAACTGGCAGTCCTTAGTGTCTAATCTGTTGATTAACTCCTTCTGAATAGCTGGAGACACATACTAGAAGCACTTCAGTTTTGCATACAGTGAGGCCAAACATTCTTCCATAAATGAATCAAATCTTACCAAGAATTTAATTTGTGCAAAAAAAAAAAAATTGTCCAACTATAAGGACAGACCAGTAGGAAGATGGTATTGGAGCAGGGTGTTCCCCAAGGGGGAGTCGTGTCACCCAAGTTGTTCCTTCTGAATTTCAATTACTCTGTAGTAACTTGAGATGACCCAGAAAAGTGAAGTTCTGCACAGCAAATTTCTGATCTCACACAGCTACAGAGTAGATTTTGTCGCTGTTGAATCCTCATCATCATCATCATTTCCCTTTTTGCCCCTAATGGAGCATAGAGCCACCACTTCAGGTGGTCCCCCATGCAGGAAGTCTGCACCATGCATTTATTTGCTCCTGCGACAGTGGTTTCTGTAGCAATGTATTTTATACTAGTGTAAAAGTCCGTCATAAGACGGGAATTAAACTCAAAAGCATCAATACCTAACGGCAATTTTACTTATTCAAAAGTATTAAAAAAACCACTGTGCACGAACTACGTAGCAGCAGCAAGGATCCCAATGCCCAATGTGTGTATACGGGATCACACATTCTATAAATATATTTTTGTGCACACCGTCATTTGCGCATTCTTCTTTGGTAAATGTTACTATTTTCTGGAGAGTACATATAAGGGAAACAATACAATTAATGTCTAACTTTCAACCAAAGTTGCAACCCTTAGCTTCTTCTTCTTCTTTCGTTCGCTTGAAATATATTGTCTATATCTGCAATGTTGTTTCTTGTATAAACTTCACTGTCTTTTGTAGTTCATACAGAGGTCCGTATAGTTTTGCTTCCAGTGTTGTTTCTCTGGGCCAGTGGGTTTGCCTCAATATATCATATTCGGGGCAATCTTGAAGTACGTGCTCCGCAGTCTGGGGTGCCTGTCCACATGTACACATGGCTGAATTGCCAATCTTGAATTTTGTATACATGTGGCTGCGGAGGCGGTTGTGTCCTGTTCTGAGGCGCAGAATGACAATTTGTTCTGATCTGTTCATAACTTGGTAGTCATCCTGTGTTGGTGTTGGTGGCTTTCTGATAGATTTGATCATCTTTTTCTTCTGATGGTACGTAACTGGTACATCTGGTTGCTCGCCAGCAGCACCTTCTTTAGCCAGTCCGTCCACTCTCTAGTTTCCTGGTATTCCACAATGAGACGGTATCCACTGCATGGCGACCCTGCGCTGGTTGCACAGTTCAGAAAGTAGGACTTGTATACCTGGCAGTTTTCTGAACTGAAGTGCTTGGAGTGCTGATCTTGCATCTGTCAGGAATACTACAGGCTGTGGACCGAGATTGGTGTTCAATAGTTTCTCAGTTGCCACCTTGATTGCCTGGACTTCTGCATCATAGTTGTTACAGAATTTCCCCGTTGGTACTCTAACCGTATCCCTAGTGTTGTTTGGGTATTCTATGTACACTCCTGCTCCTCCATTCTTTACTGCATTCTGTGCTGACCCATCCGTGTATACTCGGACCCAGAGGTCCTGTGGGTATTCATCATCCAGGAAACTGAGAGTGACTGTCCTACGTTGCACGCTGTTCTGTTCATCCCTGTCGAATATTCCTTTCACTTTTGTCTGGATGTGTACTGGTAGTCCAGGCTCCTCTCTCCAAGGGGTTTGTTCTGGCACAGACTTTAGGGGGCTGTTAACTTCAGGCAGGTCTGAGGTTTGTCTACGAAATCGCTTGGCCTGGTGGATAAAGCTGCTTCTTTTCAGTCGCCCCATTGCTAGGTTTTGGAATCTGTCCTTCATTGGATGGCTCGGCATACAGAGGAACTTTTCTGCCTGTGTTAGCACTTTCGTGTCTCTGCGTTCTCTCAGTGCTTGTATCCTCCCCATTTTCTCCATCTCCACTATAGGCGTTGATTTCATTGCCCCCGTGATGACCCTAAGTGCCTGGTTTTGCACCTTATCTAGCTCTTGTAATGTGGTGTTTGATGCTGGACACCACGCAGCTGACCCATATTCCAGGTGTGGTCGTATGCCCTGCTGGTAAACTTTACTAAGTATTTTCCCGCTGGCTCCCCATGTGGTTCCACTTAGTTTTCTCAGGATGGCTAACTTCCTCCTGGCCTTTGTTGCTGCCTTGTTGATGTGCTGCTTCCATGTCAGCCTATCATCGAATGTAACTCCGAGATAGGTGGGTTGTTTATCTTCTCTCAGGAGTTCTTCATTTATCTTGATGACACCAGCTTTTTGTTTGGGAGAGAGGGTGAAGAGCGTAGTGCTGCACTTGTCTGTGTTGATGCTGACACACCATCTATTTGCCCATGAGGTTAAGGCATCTATAGCTCTTTGTAGCAGTTTGGTGGCCACTGTTGCATGCTCATCTGTGCACCATATTACCAGGTCATCTGCGTACATTGCCACTTTCATTCCATGTGGTAGTTCAGCAACCAGGTCGTTGATGTAGACTAGGAAAAGTGTGGGGGACAGAACCCCTCCCTGAGGGACGCCATGACGCAGTAGAATTTTCTTACTCTTGAGGCCATCTAGTTGTACTCGGGCTCTTCTGTTATGCAAGTATGCTTTCACCCATTTGTACATCTTACCATTCACTCTACAATTTCTCAGTTTCTTCAGAAGCCCTTCTTTCCAAACCTTGTCAAATGCTTTCCTTAGATCTATCCATGCTGCTAGTACCAGTTTCTTATCTTGGAACGCATCCTCAATCTCTTGGGAAAGGTAAGTTGCCTGATCTTCGGTAGAATAACACTGCCTAAAGCCCGCCTGCTGTGGTACAAGAAGGTTTTCACTTTCAAGGTACCACTGCAGCCTGAGGTTGATGATACGTTCCATTGTTTTGCAGAGGCAGCTTGTAAGGCTGATTGGTCTGTAGTTGGAGGCAGTGGAACTGTCTTTTCCTGGTTTTAGGAGTGGTATCATGATTGCTTCCCTCCAGGTCTGTGGAACTCTGCCTGAGTTCCAACATATATTGAAGATCTGCAGCAGCTTTGTTTTTGCTGCGGTTCCCAAGTTCTTAATCATTTCATTGGACACTCCATCAACTCCTGGCGACTTTCTCATTTTCAATTTGGATATTGCAAGCTCCAGTTCTCTGAATGTGATTGGTGCCTCCATAACTTCAGGTATGGTTCCATCTCGTCCTGCATATTGTTGTTTCTCACGAGTCTCCTGTTGCTTCTCTGGGCTAACTTCGATGTTGTTGTCTTTAGCAAAGGAGTCTGCAAAGTGATCAGCTGCCTGTTTTCCCATGAGGATGTTTCCATCTTTGTACAGAGCAATCCTTGAGTTTCTCCCTGTACCTTCATTGTTAAGTTGTTTTACCAGCTTCCACAGTTTCCTTGTATCTCTTTCGAAGTTCAAGGACTCTGTTTTCTCCTTCCACTTCTTCGCCTGGCCTGCAACTTGGCCCTTTGAAATTTGGCCTTAGCTTGCTGGTAGTTATTGTGGTGTTCTTGGCATGGACTGGTCTCTGCCTGCTTTCGAGATGTTTCCACGTCGTTGTGCAGCTGCTCTAGTTCACTATTCCAATATGGTTTGTAGTGCTTACGAGCCCCTCTAGGTATTGTTTCATGAGCAGCCTGTAATATGCATCTGCTGAATTCATCAACTAGCTTATTGATGTCTTTGTCTACAGTCAGATCTCTAGCCAGTATACTGGTACGGTGCTGGTACATTGTCCAGTCTGCCTTCTTGTAGTTCCACCTAGAGAGAGTGCTGCTCTCCTTGACAAGTTCATTTTCCACAATTAGGAAGACTGGCCGGTGGTCGCTGCCTCCAAGTTGTTTCCCTACAACGCGTGTGGTGTTCCACTCCAGGCCGGGTGAGTGGAATGCCAGGTCTGGTGTAGAGGTGGTGTGCCATGATCTCGAGTAGAAGGTTGGTGGGTCGATTGGCTGGTTAATCAGGATAAGCCCATTGTCATCCTGCCAGTTTTCAAGCTCCTCACCTCTCCTGTCCATGTGATCATAGCCCCAGCTCTGTGAGTGGCTGTTGAAGTCTCCGCATACAATCAGTCTTTCTTTTGCTGGGATTGTATCTAGTGCCAGTGGGCGGTCGCTCGGACAGTAGTAGTTGAGCAGGTGGAATTCTGAACTTTCTGTCCTGAGATGAAGCATCTGGTATTCCGCCCCCTCCATATATGTTTCAATCTGACATGCACTGATGTTATTCCTCACAAGTGTCAGTATTCCACCTTTTCGCCTGTCTATTCGGTCGGATCGGTAGCACTGGTAGCCTCTGATTTTGAAGGCTATGTCCTTGTTGAGGTGGGTTTCTTGCAAGCAACATACATTTACTTGCTTTTCATTCAAGATATTTTCGAGCTCTAATTTTTTGCTGTAGCCGTCTTTTTTACTATTGACGCCTTCAGCATTCCAGTGCATTATTTTAAATGGTCTTTTCTTTGCTTGGCCAGTAGCTCTATTCTCATGCCTCCTGGCTCCACGAGGCAATTGAGAAGGACCCCCAGTAGTAGGGGTTGGGCCCTTCCGAGGCAGAGGGCCCGGCACTGCGCCTGTCTGGGTGTCTGTCACAGGGCGAGTGCCATAACGTTTTGCAGATATAGGCATACTTCCATAGCGCGTATGCGTGGCATCCTGATTGCTGTGGTGCGCCTCTTGGCTGGTTGCCTCCGTCTTCAGCACCTTGACTTGCTAGGGCAGACTGTGGTCTTGCTCGAGTCTAGGAGGGCCTGGCCAGTCTTGGTTTTCAGCCGCTGATGACTGTACTTGAGCCCCATCTCCACGTCAAGGAGCTGGCCTCGATGGGGGCAACCCTTAGCGTTATGAACTGACAGAAAAAGCTGGGATTTTATATATAGGATGATGGAGAAGCATAAGTCTTATTTATTCTTTGTAACATCAACGACACCCCCCCCCCCCCCCCCCCCCCCCCCCCCGGGAAATTTTCAACCAAAGTTAGTCATCAATAAGCCCACCCTTAACAATCCAGGTCCTAACAAATATGTTATTTCTGTCAATTTAGGTGCTCTAACCTTGCTGTGAACTGAATGCGGTAAATAAATAGACAACATAGGAAATACTACAATGGTTTCTCAGTTGGCAGCAGAGTAAACAGAACAAAAAACTAATAATTTTCTTTGTTCTGTTTACTCTGCTGCCAACTGAGAAACCATTGTAGTATTTCCTATGTTGTCTATTTATTTACCGCATTCAGTTCACAGCAAGGTTAGAGCACCTAAACTGACAGAAATAACATATTTGTTAGGACCTGGATTGTTAAGGGTGGGCTTATTGATGACTAACTTTGGTTGAAAAATTTCCCGGGAGGGAGGGGGGGGGGGGGGGGGGGGGGGGGGGGGGGGGTGTGTCGTTGATGTTACAAAGAATAAATAAGACTTATGCTTCTCCATCATCCACTTCAACAGCCACTCAGTTCACAGCAAGGTTAGAGCACCTAAATTGACAGAAATAACATATTTGTTAGGACCTGGATTGTTAAGTGCAACCTGCAAGTCTGGAAGGAAGAGCTGGAGAAGAGAGGGATGGTCATAAGCAGCTCTAAAACAAAATCCATGGTGATATCACGAGAAGAAAGAAGACATCAGATTAAGCTGGGAGAACAGGTCCTGGAGCAGGTCGACCACTTTAAATACTTTGGAGCTATTATAGACCGAAAGGGAGGCATCAAAGAAGAGTTGGCCACTCGAAAAGCAGCAGCTGGGAGACTTTTTCAGGCCATAAATCGAGGATTCCTCAGCAAGAGAGAGGTTGGTAAGAAAACGAAGATGGCTGTATACCGCTCTACCTATGTCCCAGTCTTGACATATGGATGTGAGTCATGGGCAATGACTACAACCCACAAAAGCCAGATCCAAACCTCAGAAATGAGGTATCTGAGGAAGGTGGTTGAAGTAACAAGAAGAGACATGGAACGCAACCAGACGATACGTCAAGGCCTTAAATCCCACCCCCTGCAGACCCAAGTAGAACAGTCCCAACTAAGATGGTTTGGCCATGTCTGCAGAATGGGAGAAGATCGGCTACCACGACAAGCATGGGAAACAAAGAGCCAGGGATCCAGACCCCCAGAGTCCGCTGGGAGGACAACATTAGACAATCTTTGAAGGGCCGAGGACTAGAATGGAACCAGGCCAGGAGGAAGACAGCCGATAGGATGGTCTGGCGCTCTCTCTTCCAAACCTCTACACCTCACGGTAGAAGGGGAACGACTAAGTAGTAGTAGTAGTAGTTCTTTATTTTTGGCTACAGATTACTTTACCATCTAGATCAAATGTCCCAGTTACTGACCTCCTATATTATGCCACTGTTAGTTTACAACACTAGAGCCTCAAAGGATAGCTTCTGCTTCTTCAGGTACCATGCCTAGTGGCATAGGAGATCATGTGTCTCCACAACTTCCTGTCTCCGGTACAATTTATCAATTCTGTTGTTGACTTCCTTCCATGCTATGATATCAAACTGTCCAGTATATGATAGCTAGCATAAGTTAAAATGAAAGAGTACAGAAAACTGACTTTTCTAAACCAGGAAAACTGAAAAATCTGGAGCCCACTTTATTCTGTGTGGCCATACTTACATGTCTCCATTCTCGAATAAAGGGCATGTCCACTTTTCCATTGGCATCGACGTAGCGACCAGGCCTGATCTGCATGGTGTTGGTTGGTTGGACAAACACCATGGGTGGGTTGTAAGGATGAGTGTCTAGTATCCATACAGATATTGGGATGTTGTAAGTACTACCTGTAGAATAGAAAGTTACACTCAGTGAACATTAAACAATAGGCAGTATCAACAAGGTCATGGACAAGTCATTCTCTATGTTTAAATTATTATATCCTCCCTTATATTTATTGAATATACGCGAAACAAATGTCAAACAATGTCCAGGGGGTCCGCCTCGAATTCTAAAAGTGCCAGGTTCAATTCCCAGTAGAGGAAATATCATTTATGGAAATTTTTTTCAGAACCAGTGATCCTAATGATGTCATACTCCCTCCTGGTCTCCTGGGTAGTGAGATCAAATGCCTAGCCTTCTTGGATAAGGGCAACAAAATAGGAGGTCCCATGTGCAAGTTGCACACGTTAAAAATCCCACGGCAGTTGGAAATCGTAAAGAGTAAGCCAAAAGGCTGCTGCCCTGGCAAAATTTAAAAAATTAGAAACCTACCCAGTACAAAAATAATTTTAGAATGTGTGATCCATATACAGGGTGTCCATAAAAGATTGTACATTTTTCAAAAAATGTATTCTCGGCTCCATGATGTGGTCTTCTTCTTCTTCTTCTCGTTCGCTGTTGTTTAGAAATGTCTACACAAGAAGTCCGGTTTTCCATGATGTGGTACGAGAATGCTTTCCATCACAAAAGTAAGATAATCTCTGCAAGTTTTTAAGCATACTTACAAAGACTCAAAAAGAATGTACCTATTTCTTTTTTTTCACCTACTTGACCAGTGTGTTGAGAGACATAACAATTACCGGTTGCAACTCAACCCACGAAAGTTTCATTTGCATGCGCAATTTTTTGAGTCTTTGTAAGTTATGCTTATATACTTGCAGAGATTATCTTACTTTTTTGATAGAAAGCATCCTCGTACCACGTCATGTTGCCATTAATAAATTTTTTGAAAAGGGTACAATCTTTTATGGACACCCTGTATATACACATTGGAATTCTTGCCAGTGCTGAGTTTGTGCACTGTGCTGAGATCCTCCTTATGTTAACCCCCTCTAAGGGAAGAGATCGGAGCACTGATGAAGTTGTCTATGTGCAATGAAGATGGTCCTTACAACCAAACCAAACAAGGAGAGATAACTGCCACTTGACTAATTAATTTAAATTGTTTACTTCCAAGGACAAAAAATAAAATTTTTAACGGACAATAAACTGATGTTACAACAGAAAGCTAAAATTGCTGTTCACTACGGGGGGTCATGTGTTAAAGAGGCTGGATCTCAGGTTGTGCTGTAATGTTAATGGGACATAGTATTCTTACTTACTTAGTCGTTCCTCTTCTACCGTCACGTGTAGAGGTGTTGCATTTCGTGTAATCATGTTTTAAGGCAAACAGGTGATTGGCCTGTTGTGCCTTTGCATGATGGAGGGGTTGCCTCCTTACGGCCTACAAGCAGGCCACCCTCCTCCTTTTTCAACCGAGCTTGGGACCGACCTAGGCGAAGTTGACATTGTATTCTTTGTAATAAAATAAAATAACAGTTGTGACAGACTAATACTTGAATGAGTTTAAGATACGAGGGCCGACAAATTAAGGTTCAACCTACGCTAAGGAACTACATAAGTTAGAATGCACACTTAAATGAGGGAAGAACACAACGAGTTCCTAGTCCCTGTTTATTGCATAAATACAACATAGTCAAAATATGGCGGGAGTGGACATAATGAAAACTGTCTAAAGACAATGTAAAAAACCGTACATAAGGCTATGGAAATATTGCGCCAACATGGCGAGGTCAACATATGACCGTGAAAACCATCAATGGAGAAACCTCCATAATTATGTGCTAACACCAACTAGGTTCTGCCATCACTGGAGGATTGGAGGTCATTGGAGGAACACTTTTCCCACATAAAGAAATTCACAAATTAACATGGGAATCACCAAATGGTCTGGACAGAAACCAGATAGACCACATCATGATTAATGGCAGATGGAGACATGCATTACAAGATGTGAAGGTAAGAAGAAGTGTAGATGTGGGAAGTGATCACCATTTAGTAGTAGCAAAACTGAAAGTGAAACTCAGAACAGCTGGACCAACTGTAACTACACAGAAAAGGTTTGACATCAGCAAATTGAAGGACTCCCTTACCAGAAAAGCTTTTGTGGCTGATATAAAGAAGCGATATCAGTTTGCCAAAAGTCAGGACAAGACATTGACTGATGATATAGACCAGAAATTTAACACCATTTCAACAATATATAAGGAAAGCAGCAAATCATGCTTGGGATTCCAGGAAAGGAAGAAGCAAGACTGGATAACACCAGAAACATTAAACACCATAACGAGGAGAAAGGAAATGAAAAGAAAGAAAACAGAAGCGAAGTCCCCCAGGTTAAAGCAACTATATAGCGAACAGTACAGTCAGCTGGACAAGGAAGTTAAACGTCAAACCCGAGCGAACAAAAGGAATTTCCGATACGATCTTGAAAGACAGGCAGAAGAGGCAGCACTGAGAAATGAACAAAGCACAGTATACAAAATAACTAAAATCATCAGTGGAAAACGAGGTGCAAACAATATTACATTAGTAAGAAGATAAGCAAGGAAATCTCATCACGACAGCAGGGGGACGGGAAACAAGATGGACAGAGCATTTCAGAGAAACTCTGAACAAGGAACCACCAGAGACACAATTGAATGTTCCTGAGGCTGAAAACGATCTAGATGTTAATACAGACATTCCACGAAAAGAAGAAATCATCACAGCAATCAAAGGGTTAAAGAATGGAAAAGCTCCTGGCCATGATAACTTAAATGCAGAGCTATTTAAGACAGACCCTTAGCTAGCAGCAGAACTATTAGAACCAATATTTGCACAAGTCTGGAAAACAGGGACAACACCAACGGAGTGGAACAAAGGAATAATTGTCAAATTGCCCAAGAAAAGAGATCTTGCAGACTGCAATAATTGGAGAGGAATCACTCTTCTCTCAGTTCCCAGCAAAATACTAGGCAGAATAATTATACAGAGAATTTCAAAAGCAGTAGACCACAAACTGAGGAAAGAACAAGCAGGATTTAGAAAGAACAGAAGATGTGTAGATCATATATGTACCCTCAGGAACATCACAGAGCAGTGCTCAGAATGGCAAAGACAGCTGTACATTAATTTCGTTGATTTTGAAAAGGCTTTTGACAGTATACAAAGGGACTGTTTATGGAAAATACTGAGGGCTTATGGAATTCCAAGCTGCATAGTGTCAATCATAAAAAGCCTCTATGCCAAATTTACGTGTAGTGTTGGGCAGAGCAACAGAACCTTTGAGGTGAAGACAGGAGTACGACAGGGATGCCCCTTATCAACCACTCTATTTTTAACAGTCACAGACTGGCTGATGTGCCAG
Organism: Oreohelix idahoensis; assembly: GCA_024509875.1. NCBI lineage: Eukaryota > Metazoa > Mollusca > Gastropoda > Stylommatophora > Oreohelicidae > Oreohelix > Oreohelix idahoensis. The sequence continues at coordinate 206,103 of JAMPIV010020557.1, forward strand.
ACAACAGAGGGCAATCCAAGAGGAATAAGATGGACTACATTTTCTACATTAGAAGATCTGGAATATGCAGATGACATTGCACTACTAGCACATTCACATCAACACATCCAGGAAAAAACGGATAGACTTAATAGGTATAGCCAGCAGGTGGACTTGAACATCAATTAAAGAAGTCAGAGGTCATGACACTCAATGTGAGCATCCCTGAGCCCATATCATATCAGTAAGGAATCAGCAACTGGAACAGACAGACACCTTCACATACCTAGGACGCATAGTAACACCAGAAGGCGGAGCAAGCAAAGACATCAACAACAGAATGAACAAAGCAAGAACAGCCTTTTTTAGTCTAAACAACATCTGGACGTCCTCTCAGTACAGCACAATGACAAAATTAAGATTACATCAGAGCTGTGTGCTTTCTGTGCTTCTCTATGGTGCGAAATGCTGGAGAGTTACTGTCGTGAAAAATTCTAATCCACATATATAAATGAGAAAATAAATGTAAAGCCTAACGAAGTAATTTAATAGAAGGAAAGAAGAATGGTAAAAGACCAGTGCTTTTCCCAATGGCGTACACCTGCATTGTAGAACGCCATAGTGACTGAACCCGAGATCCCCTTTTTCTACTTCGTCTGCATAATTGTAACGCTTCCACGTTTGATAGTAAAAGCCTACTGCATAAACTACACGCGTTTCTAAAAATAAAACTGGTACTGTTTTTCTTGGACGACCTTGATAGACACACTGCTTAATGTCATTATATACACTGCGTTAACCTAAAAGACAGACGGGCTTAGAAGAGAGAGAGAGAGAGTGGTCTAGTACTTAATAAATTATAGCCAAAATACTATAGTGAGGTTGTCTGACAGCACAAGATCATATTTGCTCATAATGGCTGTTTGAACAACACTGCTTTAGGGGAATGAGGCCAACAAGTTAGATACGATTTGATTGGCTGTAGAAATATGTAAGGCGAAACCTGATTAGTCGGACTGCAAATACTAGTTGGTTGTTAATGGTTACGGTAGGATGGGTAATATTTTTTCAAAGGCTCTTGTAAACATGGTCTCATTGGTTAGAGCATTCGATATAGTCAAATAGAAGCGTCAGTTCAGGGCCAGTTTTAAAAATATAGTTTGTGAGAAGCAAGTGCGTGGCGAGCAAGCTAATATTTTTCTAAATAAAAGCCTGGGATAAGGCAGATCAAAATTGTGCCAGAATTCATCGCCAGTCAACGTACTTGTGTATATTTCCTTGAACTGTGGTAAGCTAGACATATTTCATATATATGTATGTATATATTATATGAAAATTGAATATGAATTGATAAATTGTGTCTGTATGTGTGTGGGTTCAGTAGCAAACAGAAGGCAAAGCCTAGATATTGCTCCACCATGTAAAAAGCTTGTCAGAGAGGAGTATAACTGCATTGGCATATATGGGATTGCCATTTAGTAACATGACACCTATCTTATTGTATAGAAGGAAGTACAGCTGGAATTGCAGAGGCATTGTAACCATTAGGGAGAGGAATACTGGTATATTGTCACATGAGAAGCTAGGAGTTGGCATACAGCGCTGAACTCTGTGTTTGTAATGTCCTGTACTTCAGTGTGGAAATAGATATTATATATTAGTTCTGAAGAAGGAGGTACAACCTTCTTGTTTCAGGGACCGTGGTACTGAAGTATTAGAGCAGCACCTGGTCTGAGTTTTGCTGGATCCAGAGGGCTGGCAGCAGACTCCTTGTCCAAGATATCGACCAGTGGTGTATTTCAAGATAACTGAGAAGCAAGCGAGCAGAGGAGACAGTTTTTCTGCCGCAGACACCTAAGTTAAGACTGTGTCAGCAAGAGCAGCTCACCCTTGTATAACCCCCTTTAAAAATTGACTGTAATACTAAAGCAAGAGGGACAGTTATTGTTTTACAAAGAAAAGGAACTGTGAACCCTTCAAGATTATTTCCACCATTAACAAACACATGAAGTCGTGATGACAAACAACAACATAGCTTCAAAAGCCAGTATTACCTCTTAATACCAGAGCATAGCACTACACACATATTGTAATAATATTCTATGTCAGGACAAAGATCCTTTGTATAATTTGTGTACATAGACATTGTATTTTCATTTGATTGTGATTCCTGATTCACTCTGTAGTTGGATCAGGATATCTATTCTTGAAAGAAATTAATACATAATTTAAACGTTAACACTTGACTTACTTAAGCTAGTCTTCTAGAGTGTTATATGTATGTGCTTGTCCTAGTGTTGTAAAGTGTTGTGAATCTTAAATAAAGTATTTATCTGTATGTTGTTGTTGTGAACTTACACTTCGTCATTATTATAACCCTAGACATTCAACGTAGTCATCACAATATTCCAGAATAAGTCTGACTGAGGTCTAAATGTGGTAGCAAAGTAAGGTCATCTGTAACACACCACACATATTATATACAGATACCTTCACAGCTGATCTCAGTCAGTACACTAAGTCCCCTATAAATATTTATATAATCCCAACTTACCACAGTTACAGAGAAGGAAATGTCAAAATTGTTATCTTTTCACACAACATGCCAAAGAAAAATTCACCGAATCTTTTGGCCGAATACCATCACCAACTAAGATCTGCTTACTCGGAGCAAGCAAGAGGACATGCACACCATCATAGCTGGCAGACGCTGGAGCTGGGTTGGCCATGTCCTCAGAAGAGACCCCGATGCCATCACAAGAACAGCTATGCTATGGACCCCTGAAGGAAAACGAAAGAGAGGTCGACCAAAAACAACTTGGCGGAGGACTGTGGAGGCTGAGATGCAAAGAATGAACCATAGTTGGGGCACTGTACGAAGGATGGCCACCGACCGAGCAAAGTGGAATCAATTTGTTGTTGCCCTACAAGACAACACCAGGCGTGATGGCCACTGACTGCTTTGACGGTCGGCGGCTAAGGATCAAAGAAGAAGAAGAAGACCAACTAGGTTATTACTAACCTGAAAAAATGTCGCCAAAACTCAACAGGAACATATAAAAACACCTGCTCCTAACAACAAGGCCAGAAAATAAGACAGACGACAGGTCTGTCATTCAGGCTATGTGGGCTGCCATTCAGGCAGGCTGAAACAATCTGCTCAATATGGCAGACACAATTCGACTCTTTGCACTTCCCATCATCCTCGTGATCACATGATCATGCGACTCAAGTTCATGAGAACTGACTCGAGGTCTGTGTTGTAAATAACAGTCTACCGGATATGCCCGCATTTCTGCCTGAAATGGTAGTCGTAGAACATACCATGACAACAGTTAATTCTCTTTATTTTCACATTTGCTTCATATAAATTAGCTAGATAGTAGTGAAGAAATAAAAAAATTTTAATTAGAGAGTGACTTTACAATCACACCGTTCATCAATGTAAAGACAGGATTAATCTCTCTAACCACTGAATTCAAAACAACATAGCTGCCTAGCCCCTTAACCAAGGAATTCAATTCAGTATTACCTTTCACCTGTTATGGAATTAATTTTGCAGAAACACATCACTTACAACACACACAATGACATGATCATTCTTGCCAAATGACTGGTATGATATGATGATGGTGACAACATCAGAGAGAAAAGACACCATATAAAGACAACAACCTTTATAGCAAATTGGGATGGTCCCTTCAAGCTTGATAAGCTGCTGTTGTGTTCCATCATTGAAGACTGTGAACAAGAAAAAGAAAAGAAACAAAGAAAAAGTCTGTTTAATAAGTTATCTTGTGTTACTGGTGATTATGTTATTTATATACTGCAAGGTCTGAGATAACAATTCACAAGGTTTCTTGACTCTTTACAGCCAAGAGGCCAGTTTCCAGGGCTGATTTTCCCAGGTGCTCATGACAGGAAGCCAATTTTCAAGTCTGGTATGCCTGAACTAAGTTTTTGTTTTGTATTGTCCCAACTTTATATTTTTGCTGATCCTGATTCAGTTTCTTTACAACTGTTTATAACGTTACCATTTCTTTCAAAAGCTGGGAAAGAACTGACCCTTTAACTTTGAAACTAACTGAAAGCTCTAACCTACAGAAAATCTCCTGCGTCAAACATGGGAAAACAATTACATCCTTTAAGAGTTTTATTCTGACCACAAAGGAAAAAGTACTTTCTTTTCCATCCTACTATCCTAATTGGTGATAAGACTGCAAATAAAAATAGTACTTTAAAGGCAGCAGGTCACAACAAAACTGACAGAAAAAAATAATCCATGAAAAATATTCTTTAGTTTGGATTAGCTAAAAGGGATATTAAAAAGAAATGTAGTAAGGAAAACACAAATCTGGCTTTTATTACGATTAACAAAATTTTTGTTTCTCCATCACTTTCTTATTCTGTACAGAAATCACATTTTTTTTTCTCAAAAACGTTCTGTTCTTATATTTATTGTACTTTTCTAGTCAAATCTTGCTGTGAAGTGCCAGTTAGTTGAAGGTTTTGTTCTTGAGCTAAGTGTGTCGAATTGGCTGTGGTGAGTCTGTGTTTGTTGTAGAAGTTCTGTAATATTGTCTATCTATCTGTCTCTTGGTCTTCGCCGTGTCCGAAAGCCAGATCTTCTACTGTTGTAAGTGTATTGTGGCAATTGGCCAGGCCCCATTCTCATGAGATGGGCAAACTACTTTATTTGTTCTCTATATATATTTGAAGCAGGATATAGTACCTACAATTTTTTTATGTCATCCTTTCTCATTCTGTTTCTCCTGATAACATTAATCAAATCAATACCCTTTAACCCCCCGTGGAGCACAGGCCTTCAACAAACACATGCCAAGTCCTCCTGTCTCATGCCATCAGCTCAAGTTCTTTCCATGTGTGAAAATGATGAGGAAAATATGGAAAGAAAAGAACTAGATAACATAAATAGCTTACTTTAAAATAATTTTTCTGTAGTCCAGTATGAATATTTGATGTTCTTTGTAGTCATATCCTCTGTCATGGGACTCTGAGTCATTGATGTTCTTTGTAGTCATATCCGTCATGAGACTCTGAGTCATTGATGTTCTTTGTAGTCATATCCTCTGTCATGGGACTCTGAGTCATTGATGTTCTTTGTAGTCATATCCTCTGTCATGGGACTCTGAGTCATTGGTGTTCTTTGCAGTCATATCCTCTGTCATGGGACTCTGAGTCATTGGTGTTCTTTGTAGTCATATCCTGTCATGGGACTCTAAGTCATTGGTGTTCTTTGCAGTCATATCCTCTGTCATGGGACTCTGAGTCATTGGTGTTTTTTGTAGTCATATCCTGTCATGGGACTCTGAGTCATTGATGTTCTTTGTAGTCATATCCTCTGTCATGGGACTCTGAGTCATTTCTATCTTCTTTTTGTTTTACTTTTTTTAATTTCTATATTGAAGTCTCTTAGGCACTTACTTAAATTCTTGTTCGGTAGCCAGTATGAATAATGAATATTCGCTGTTGTCTTTATTCTCTGTCATGGTTTTAAGTAATTTCTCTGTTATTTAAAAAAAAACAAATGTTTTCTTGTACTGAAGCCTGAAAATAATATTGCTGTTTTCATAACACTTGTCACAGCATATTTCTGCTACCGTTTTGACTCAATTTACTTGAAGTACGGCTTAATTTACCGGTAAGGTGATGTCACGTGACCAGCTTGAATCTTGGCGGAAAAAGAAGCCATTCGGGACATACGCCATAATCGCCATTCTGTGTGGACGTGTCTTGCCTACAGTAAGTCCATCACGTGTAGTGGAAGTACTGTGCATGTTTATTATCACCGTTATATCTATCTATCTATATATATATATATATATATATATATATATATATATATATATATATTTATTGCACACTGAAAACACTCTTGGGCACATGATAAATGTTAACTCTTATATTGTATAGGTGAACAATATATTTACATTCTCCAGATCTAAAGGTCTTTTATATTTGGACATGCGCTCTAATATAACTGACTAGGTTGAACAGGACGCACCTCGCCAAAACAAGGCAAAATTTTATTTTAAAAAAACAAAAAAAACTTTACCAAATGGGTCAAGTGATGGCCGCAAATCTCTGTACTGTGTGATTGTGTTGATAATGTCTTTTCTAGCTTCATTTGGATGCTTGTACTGTGGAAACATCAATTGTAATTGTTTACTAAGCAAACACTACATAAATTAATTCTGTTTTCATCATTTTCTTCTGCCCATCTTACATAGAGACACCACTGCAGCAAGTACCTTTGCAAGAAGCATGCACAAAGCATTCACATGCTCTTTCAGTAGAAGTTTCTGAAGCAACTGGTTTTACATAATGAGGTTGAAAGGCCTATGTACAACCAGTCACATGCTCTTTCCGTAGAAGTTTCTGAAGCAACTGGTTTTACATAATGAGGTTGAAAGGCCTATGTACAACCAGTCACATGCTTTTTCAGTAGAAGTTTCTGAAGCAACTGGTTTTACATAATGAGGTTGAAAGGCCTATGTACAACCAGTCACATGCTTTTTCAGTAGAAGTTTCTGAAGCAACTGGTTTTACATAATGAGGTTGAAAGGCCTATGTACAACCAGTCACATGCTTTTTCAGTAGAAGTTTCTGAAGCAACTGGTTTTACATAATGAGGTTGAAAGGCCTATGTACAACCAGTCACATGCTCTTTCAGTAGAAGTTTCTGAAGCAACTGGTTTTACATAATGAGGTTGAAAGGCCTATGTACAACCAGTCACATGCTCTTTCAGTAGAAGTTTCTGAAGCAACTGGTTTTACATAATGAGGTTGAAAGGCCTATGTACAACCAGTCACATGCTCTTTCAGTAGAAGTTTCTGAAGCAACTGGTTTTACATAATGAGGTTGAAAGGCCTATGTACAACCAGTCACATGCTCTTGGAGCGGTGGTTTCTGTGACTATTTGTCTTACAAGATGAGGTTGCAAGCCCCACGCACAATATCATATTAGCCTTCTTGAGGGCATATTAATTCTGATATGACAGAAGGAAAATCTTATAGTTTTAAAGTAATCAAGTATATCTTTTTACACAGCAAAAAAATATATATTCCTATTTATATAATTAAGTCTCAAAATGGATCTAAACTCACTTAACAGATACCGGCCTGAAGACAGCATGAAATGTATTAAGAACTCATTATCTTCAGCCATTCTGATGCGAAGTAGTTCACTACAGTATTTGCTCTCATAATATATTTCTCTCATGAAGTTGGCAATCTGTCTCAGCTTTTCTCAATGCATTACAGTTTCTCCATTAAGAGGGTTGGTGGAGGCCACGCTGTCAATCTGATTCTTTTGTGAAGTTAGCATTACTGGAGGCAATTTTGTGTGTGTGTGTGGGTCTTTATCATCTTTTTCACATATCTTCTTGTCCAATGTTTTATATGTTGGCCTGATGGCATTTGAGTCTGCTGGTTCTGAGTCTAAAAATTATCACCTGGTCTGTTCTTTGCAAGGAGGGGTATGCTTTTGCTAGATCTGACTCTGGGTGTTCTCTATTCCATTCTTCTTTCAGGCTTTTTTTAAATATTATTGTTTTATTCTCTTCCAGTGTCTTAAGTTTAAATTTTGCTTATTCCTTCATTAGCTGTTCTATCTGTCCTCTCAATTCCATATATTTTGCAGTGAGCAAGAATAAAGCACATTTTCACTCTGTGGAACTTATAACTCTGCCATCAATGGTACCTATACCTTGTAGCGGTATGTCAGCTTGTGTACCCTGACAACCCCCAGAGCTATGCCAGTGGGAGTTTTACTCCTGGTAGGTTCAACCAAGCTGGACTGGTCTGCGTGGGTAGGGGTCAGACAAAAGCTGGTACCCTGGTCCTCCAGGTTGGGGGTTTTAGCACAGGGCAGACACCCCTGTTTATGTAAAAAATCGCACGTTACATAAATGGCAACAAACGGAAAAACTTTGATGCGGGACAGACATCCAGTAGTGAACACCGAAAGGAAGCCATTGGCATGAAAACAGATGCCCTGACCGCAAAACACAAAACCAGAATTGGATTTTGGAATGTCAGAACTATGAATGAGGCAGGAAAGCTGAGACAAATCACAGCAGAGATGAGGAACTACAAATTACATATCCTGGGAATAAGTGAGAGCAGATGGACCGGGACAGAAAGAATAAAAACAGCTACAGGGGAAACAGTACTTTACTCTGTGTCACCGCGAGGCTTGCCCTAGCATTATTCGTGCTATTGTTAGAGTGAGGTAAACAGTTAAGACAGCTCACAAGGAAAAATAATGAATGAAAATAATAATAAATTGCTAATTGACAACAGTTCAGAATATCGGCTCACGTTAACTAAAAGTGAGTGATTATTAAGAGTTGTAAATAGAATGTTCGAGAACGGAAAAGCTCGACCAATAAATTTAAGAAAAAAGATTTGGGTCAGCGAATCAGAGAGTGACGAAAGAAAGAAAAAAAACACACCACGCAAAAAATGACCAGAGGTCATTAGTCAGTCCTGAGTTGGTCATGAGTGTGTGATCAGGTGTTGAGAAGATTTCGAGCTGCTGTGCAGGACAAGATGTACCATCTGTGGTTTTACAGATAGGGTTTATATGAATATATACATAGATGTCCAGCCATCACTAGCCAGTGTTATTCTATCGGAAGATAGTATTGGATTCTATAGTTCACAGTTAGTGTGTATTTCTAAAAGGAGATCAGCGTTTATGCTGTCTTGTAAGTATTGGATTGTGATTATATTTTGCACATAGTAGAATTTTGTTTCCAGGAGAGTTTTGCAGAAAAATGATTTGCCAGTTCGCTACAAGAACTTTACGATTATGTATCAAGAAACGGATGGTTATGAATATATAACAACTATGCATAAAGTAACGAAAGGCTGTAAATATATGAAGGAAACTATAAATATTATGGAGGTGCCACATTTAGCAAGGTTTGATCTATCAAGAAATAGATACGACTTTTAAGAAAAAGTGAGTGTCGATTTCTATATGAGAATCGCAAATATGCTCCCTCATGTAAGTATCTGACGGTGAACATTTATATAGTGTATAACAGTGGTGGCCAAGCTAAGGTTGGCCGAGGGCCAGATTATGGTAAAGGGTAACACCAGAGGGCCAGACCTATAAAATCCTTAAAAAATAACGTTCTGAGATTTAGTTTTACATATATAATGAACCACGTACAGAAAGCAATGGCAAACTACTGTACTGCACATCTGCCAAGACATGTATACTCTGGTGTATAAGATCGATTTTGTTTCTAGAAATGGTTATAGGGGCAGGTCTGACCAGTTCATAAAGAAAAGATCAATAAGGATATAAAAGAAATGGTACGCTACTGAGGAGCATAGGTACCACGAGTATATAGTAGCAGATTTGGGAAGACTAAGAATGTCTACAGTTAATAGGATAAAGAGGAATAGGAAAGTTTACAAGACATACAGCTCAGGTATGAAGTACCCCTGATGTTTGACATACTTTGAATGACTCATCATGCCTGTTTCAGTATCATGTAAATGAAAGTTTTGATAGATCAGATAGGAGTTGATTTCCTCCTTAAATGTTGCTAAACGTATGCCATGATTATTTCACACTACCACTATATGAGAAGTCACTTTAACATCAAAGAAGGAACTGAACGAACCTGAATTACATAAGATAAAGACAGTAATATCATCCAGGAATTTACACCTCTGGCGGAGATGGCCAGTAATGATATTAACTGAAACTTGGAAGATAAAAGAAAGAAGATAAAGAAAGAAGATAAAGAGAGAAGTTATAAACTTAAAGCACATCACTAGGTCTGCCATCTGCCACCTAGTGATACCTCTACCAGCATATAACCATCACTGTCACACTACTCTAATTGATGCCGTAACCAGCCCGGTGACATCTGGTAGAGGATGGTCAGCACAACGAAGGTGTAGCCATTATCCTGAAGAAAGGAATGGAAAGGTCTATACTGGAATGGAAACCCATCAACAACAGACTGATAAGAACAAGACTGAGAGGGAGATTCACCAACACCACAATTATACAATGCTATGCACCAACAAACGACAGTGATGAAGAGGCCAATGACGAGTTCTATCAACAGGTACAAAAGGAAATGGAAACTACACCTAGGTACGATCTTATTATAGTAATGGGAGACCTCAATGCGAAAGTTGGAACACACAATACATACAACGAAAGAGTAATGGGGAAATGTGGCAGTGGAACAGTAAATGAGAATGGGGACAAATTAATAAGCTTCTGCAGTATTAACAACCTGGTCATTGGAGGAACACTTTTTTCACACAAAGAAGTGCACAAGTTAAAGTGGGAATCACCAAACGGACAGGACAGAAACCAGATAGATCACATAATGATCAATGGCAGATGGAGACATGCATTTCAAGACGTGAAAGTAAGAAGAGGATCAGATGTGGGAAGTGATCATCAACTAGTAGTAGCAAGACTGAAAATAAAACTCAGAGCTGCTGGACCAGTTGCAGTCAAACAGAAAAGATATAACATCACGAAACTTAACTCTTAAAGGACGACGAGCCAGTTTTCTTGGCCGATATTTCTTTTTTTCTTCCCAGTCTCCAACTATTTTATACTCATAAAAATTTTTTTAAATTTATAAACTAAACATATTCAGAATCCTCATTCATTTTCCTTTTTAAATATATATAACATGACGGTTCTTGTGCGTTAATTCACCGGGAAATTAATATTGTGGAAATTTATTACCCAAACCGAGCACCGTACTCTTTCTTGACTGAAAAAGTGTCATTTCACATTGTGAGCTCTCCCCCCTCCCCCGTTGTTTAGAATTTTTTTAAAAACACGCCTGCGTTAATTTAAACCGTAAGGGTAGTCACGTAGCACATTCTGCCGTAGGGGAGTGAAGTGTTATAGACTACGATGTACTGGGTCCCAGCTTTATGAGGTGGGGTGGCCTGTTCCCTTCCTCGCTGCCGTTGCCTTCTCTAACTCAAGATCAGAGTCAGGTACCCTTTTACAGCTGGTTAGACTGATGCGTGACACCTGTTCCCTTCCTCGCTGTCGTTGCCTTCTCTAACTCAAGATCAGAGTCAGGTACCCTTTTACAGCTGGTTACTGATGCGTGACACCTGTTCCCTTCCTCGCTGCCGTTGCCTTCTCTAACTCAAGATCAGAGTCAGGTACTCTTTTACAGCTGGTTAGACTGATGCGTGACACCTGTTCCCTTCCTCGCTGCCGTTGCCTTCTCTAACTCAAGATCAGAGTCAGGTACCCTTTTACAGCTGGTTAGACTGATGCGTGACACTACCAAGCTTTGAATCTGAAACCCGGTAACTTATTGCGGTAGTGGAGTGTTAGAGACTTCACCAAACTAGGTCCAGCATCGAGAGGTGGGGAGACCAGTTTCCTTCCTCGCTGTCTTTTCCTTCCCTAACTCAAAGTTAAGTACCCATTTATAGCTAGGTAGGCCCCACCTCTCAATGCTGGACCTAGTATGGTGAAGTCTCTAACACTCCACTACCGCAATAAGTTACTGGGTTTCGGGTTCAAAGCTTGGTAGTGTCACGCATCAGTCTAACCAGCTGTAAAAGGGTACCTGACTCTGATAGGGACTTGAAAGCTGATGATGATGATGATGATGACTAGCAATTCCCTAGACTTAAGGGTCTTTTATATTTGGACATGCGCCCTAATATAACCGACTAGGTTGAACGGGACGCACCTCACCAAAACGAGACAAAACTTTAAAAAAATAAAAACATTCCAGTAAGTTGTATTTTTTCAGGTTTACAAAAAATAAGGACACAAAAGGGGACGGGGTGGGTAAGAGATTTGTGATGTCGCGTAAGGGGGGTGGCAAAAATGTGACAACTCCACGGCCTAGACACTGCGATTGAATTTGCCGAACTGGAAAAAAGAACGGTGCTCGGTTTGGGTAATAAATTTCCACAATATTAATTTCCCAGTGAATTAACGCACAAGTACCAACATGACTATATTTGTTAAAAACTTTGAAATAACTGACACTTACTTGCGTAAAACATGGGAAAACCCCTACGTCCTGAAAGAGTAAAGGACACCCTCACCAGAAAAGCTTTCATAGTCGACGTAAAGAGACGATATCAGATTGCCAAATGCCAGGAAAGAACAGAGACTGATGATGTCGACCAGAAATCAACACCATCTCAAATATATACAAGAAAAGCAGCGAGTCATGTTTGGGATTCCAGGAAAGAAAGAGCCAAGACTGTATAACACCAGAAATGCTAAACACCATAGCGAAGAGAAAGGAAATGAAAAGAAAGAAAACAGAAGCTAAGTCTCCCAGGTTAAAGGCAATATATAGTGAACAGTACAGTCAATCAGCAACCAAGAACTACTTATTCGGAGTAATCAGGAGAACATGCACACCATCATAGCTGGCAGACGCTGGAGTTGGGTTGGCCATGTCCTCAGAAGGGACCCTGATACCATCACAAGAACAGCTATGCTATGGACCCCCGAGGGAAAGCGAAAGAGAGGCCGACCAAAAACAACTTGGCGGAGAACTGTGGAAGCTGAGATGCAAAGCTGAGGAGCTGAGAAGCTGAGATGCAAAGAATGAACCACAGTTGGGGCACTGTACGAAGGATGGCCGCCGACCGAGCAAAGTGGAATCAATTTGTTGCTGCCCTACAAGACGCCACCAGGCGTGATGGCCGCTGACTGCTTTGACGGTTGGCGGTTATGGATCAAAGAAGAAGAAGAAGTACAGTCAGCGAACCACTATTTGCACAAGTCTGGGAAACTGAGACAACACCAACAGAGTGGAGTAAAGGAATAATTGTCAAATTGCCCAAGAAGGGCGACAACTAGACTGCAACAACTAGAGAGGAATTACTCTCCTCTCAGTTCCCAGTAAAATACTAGGCAGGATAATCTTCCAGAGAATTTCAAAAGCAGTTGACCATAAACTGAGGAAAGAACAAGCGGGTTTTTAGAAAGAACAGAAGATGTGCAGATCATATATTCACCCTCAAGAACATTATAGAGCAGTGCTCAGAATGGCAGAGACAGCTATACCTTAACTTTGTTGATTTTGAAAAGGCTTTCGACAGCATACACAGGGACAGCCTATGGAAAATACTGAGGGCTTATGGAATTCCCAGCCGCATTGTTTCCTCATAAAAAAGCCTATATTCTAACTTTACATGCAATGTTGGATTGAGTAATCTAACTTTTGAAATGAAAACAGGAGTACGACAGGGATGCTCCTTATAAACAACATTATTTTTGGCAGCCACAGATTGGGTGATGCGCCAGACAACAGAGAGCAGTCCAAGAGGAATTAGATGGACAATGTTTTCTACACTGGAAGACCTGGAATATGCAGATGACATTGCAATACTCACGCATTCACATCAACAGATCCAAGAAAAAACCGATAGACTGAATAAGTATGGCCAGCAGGTTGGTCTGAACATCAATCTGAAGAAGACAGAGGTCATGACACTAAATGTGGGCAATCCTGAGCTAATAACAATAAGGAACCAGAAGTTAGAACAGACAGACACATTTACTTACCTAGGATGCATAGTAATACCAGACGGCGGAACAAGCAAGGACATTAACAACAGAATGAATAAAGCGAGAACAGCCTTTGCTAGTCTCAACAACATTTGGAAGTCTTCCCAGTACAGCACAAACACCAAATTACGACAGTATGAGAGCTGTGTACTTTCTGTGCTTCTCTATGGTGCAGAATGCTGGAGAGTAACAGAGAAGGAAATGTCGAAACTGTTCTCCTTCCACACAATCTGCCTCAGGAAAATTCTCCAAATATTTTGGCTGAATACCATCAGCAACCAAGAACTACTTATTCGGAGTAACCAGGAGGACATGCACATCATCATAGCTGGCAGATGCTGGAGTTGGGTTGGCCACGGCCTCAGAAGGGACCCTGATACCATCACAAGAACAGCTATGCTATGGACCCACGAGGGAAAGCGAAAGAGAGGCTGACCAAAAACAACTTGGCGGAGAACTGTGGAAGCTGAGATGCAAAGAATGAACCAGAGTTCGGGTACTGAATGAAGGATGGCCGCCAACCAAGCAAAGTGGAATCAATTTGTTGCTGCCCTACAAGACGCCCACCAGGCATGATGGCCACTGACTGCTTTGACGGTTGATGGCTATGGATCAAAGAAGAAGAAGAAGAACTTATAACTGGCTTCCAGTAATGCTTCTGAGAGGTTCTCGAATTCACTGTTTTTATAGTTCCTCATGGCAGTTTTGAGCGTCTGATTGGCAGCAGGGTTAGAACGCCGGTATCTCAAAGGTGCCAGTTTTCGTTCACATTATCGGCACGCTCCAGTCTACCCAGCTGTAAATTGGTACCTAAATTTACTCCTGAGTTAGGGAAGGAAAAAGCAGCGAGGAAGTCCCTAACACTTCATTCCCCAACGACAGTAACACTATCTTTGCATTAGCATTATCCCTGTTTTCTATTATGGGTTTTGTAGCTACGTTTTTTTGTCAGTAATGAAGTAACTGTCATGTGTAGTTTGCCGGGGCCTCTGAAGAGACAAATAAAGAATAGACTTACGCTCCATATGTCATGTCGTACGAGGTGACTAATATTGAGGTTGTGTATGTGGCTGGCAGCCTAATCAAGGTTTAAAAAATTACCTCTGATGTAAGCGGTCATGAATGCTTGGTGCAGGCTTCCATGCTCTATCTTCTATTCTAAAATAGCCCATTCCTAGTTATAGTCTAAGTAGTTTTTTACTGCTAGGAATTTGTTGTTCTTTAGATACCTGACACTTTCTTGTTTGGAGCCCTGAAAAACTTATATGCGAGTCTGTCCATTTATCAGTTACTAATAAAGAAAAGCCCTGACTGTAATTATCAAACTAAATACTGGAGATCAAAATATCATCTATTCAATAAATTTAAAACTGGACAAACTGATCAGATAATATAACACGGGCGTCAAGGAATGTCAGCTCCATGTGTGAAGTAAACTGACAGCATGGAATTTACTAGCAACTCTGAGGGGCATTGCATGGTGATAGCAGAAATCTTAGACAGACATCTCATTTTAAGATACAGACAGATGTGGCTGAGAACAAATAAGAAAGAAGGTTGGCTTAAATTAAAAAAAAAAAAAGCTATTTTGTGCTGCATCATTAAAGAACACATATTTACTTTTTTAAAAAAGCAGGTTGAATCACAGTTTACTGAGTGACTGGGCCATCTTGTTGGTGGTTATGTTTCTGTTTTTCATCTGCAACTACAACTCGCAAGAAATAGTGTTACAGTTAGCAGGTTACCATTAGGATTTATAGGTACACTTATTTGTAGAATATGGATAGAGACAAATACTTTCTGATGCTGACCTTAACCCTGACCACCACCCTGTCTACAGCTTTCAAAAATAATTATGAGCAACAAACATTGAAGTCATAGGTTAAATAAAACAAAAATAAATAAAATACCAATCTACTGCTTATTACTGTGTTTCTTATTTAATGACGTATCGATTTGGGCGACTTAATCATCTGCCGTTTCAATAGCCGTCTGGGCAAATTCTGGTGCACGTTCCACCGTTTTGTGATACAACTACCACTAACCTTAACTCTAACCCTGTTTGCGACAAGATGGCCGACTACACCGTAAACTGTAATTCAACCACACAGCAAAAGTCGTCTGAAAACAAACAAAAGTAGTGATGTTACAAAACCTGCATCAGTCATTCTTTTCTCAGATTCTAAGTCAATTTAAAGTCGACTGGTTGAGATTGTGAAAGAATGTCGGGCTAAAGTTAACATAGTACCGAATAACTACCTTTGATAAATAGTTTCTTAAAGCTGATTCGTGCTGTGCCATTCTGTATGCTCGCCAATTCGTTCAACGCAAATGTCGCTCCATATTGTGATAATATATCGTCAAACAAATAAACATCTTAGTTACGGATGGCAGCCATTTTAACAATCTAGAAGGTTTCTCAGATAGGAAGAGTTCCCAGATCGTGCTGTCAGCATATTGATTATTTCTCACGAGTCATCCGAACAAAATGAAATCGTGATTGAAAGTAATTGTATGAAGACTGTTGTGAAATTTCAAAACCATCTGACGACGGGCCGTATATCATAAACTAAAAATTAAATTTGTCAGATCTTGCCGTCGTGATATCGTGTGCTTTTTCAGTTGATCTCTACGGCAGGGATTTCAAGCCTGGGAGCTGCCGCCCCGGGTTGCGATTTTCGTTTCCAGGAAGCGGTGAATGATCAGTGGTCCGTGAGGGTGATAAATTAAAAAAGGGGAAGATAGGAGCCTACAGTATGATTGTGAGACTCAAATATTTTTCAAGCAGAAAATGTATGAGCTGTTTTTTGGGGTCTAAGAAAAATTCCTGTCCTCTTCTGAGGCAGGAAGTAAAGTTTTCCTGGCATTCTCATCGACTTAATTAGTTGAAAAAGGCTGCAGCATTACACAGCATTCTCCTTGTCTTCTGTCCTCGTAAGACGAATCACCTTTTTTTGATTTTTTTTTCATACCTATCCAGCATTATACAGGGTGATTTAAGTCACTTCTTATTGTTAAAGTGTTATTTCTATCTAAAAATTTTACATGAAACAGACGTCAAGATAAAAAAAAATGAATGCTATTTTGTTACGTAAAGTGCTATGCCACGTGACATTACAGCGAATCGAGAGATCCAGCTTGTTCAACGTATGACTTCATAGTGGGGAACAGAGGCGTCCCCAAAGTATTTAGTATCATGGACGGATCTGATCGTTGGCACCCTCGCCCTAATAATATTAAAAAAAACACGCTTGCAAGTATATTTTAAACAGTAAGTATTATCATAATAGTGTCCGATGGCACCCCTCTTCCTGGCTGTCTACCCGGGGCGGGCCGCCCCCTCGCTGGGAGGATGAAGTTGCCGATCGCACCAAATGGCGATGCTCTCTACGACCAGGGCCGGCTCTACCGACGGTGCAATACGTGCATTTGCACGGGGCGGCAAGCTTTGGGGGGGGGGGGGGGGGCAAAAAATCTTTTTACTTATTTTTACAATCCCGCCAAAATATTCCGCCTGGGAGCCGCGCTGTTGTAATGGTTACCACACTGCGCTAGCGATCAGGTGTTCAAGGTTTAAGCCCGGGTATGGGCATTTGTAAGAGTGTCATCGACCGGGATTTTGACTGAATAACCTGAACGGCTCATGAAATAAACCCTCTGTGGATGGTGTCACGGAGTGTTCAAAGGTGTCGTCTAGATTATTTTAAAATTCCTTACTTTTCTATTCCTTCACATTTTGTCTGTTTTCTCTACGAAATATTTGCACCTGCGGTCTGTTCTTTAGCTGTTTTTTAAGTCTTCACTAATAGTTCTGCCATACGATCCTAATGCTATCTTCTCCTACAAAGGCACTAAAAGGTACGTATTTCTTTAGGGACGTCAGATCAATTTATTCGCTTGGTCGAAACCACAGTGGTTCCCAGAGGATTATATTTCCGTGTTCAGTGGTCAACTGAAGACCGCCACGATAAATCTTCCGGCATGAGAGACGGGAATTAATTAACTTGGTGTGGGAATCAGAAATTTCTTTTTTTATCGACCGTTCTATGTTGGCGGCTCGAATGTTTCAGTTGTTTTCGAGTGTGCATTCAAGGAAGTTGATTTTGCTCAGTGTTAGTGTGCTATGTGTTACAGTGATAAATACGTTTTTTAAACGTTTTATGGAAATTAGTACAGCGCTTCAGCCTCCATTCATTACTAAATAATACATTTTATTGTAGGGTTTATTAAAACAGTTTTAATATTCAAATAGATATAATGTCCGATAAAAGAAAAAAAAAACACTATCAGGTGCCGAATATCGGAAACGGAAACTGGAAAAAGATCGCGATATTCAAAAACATAGCGGGGCTTTACATAAACATCTAAAAACTGAAACAGCTGATGTAGGACAGAAGAAAATAAGCAAATGTACTGAAACAAATGATTCTGAACTCATGTCAAGTACTTCTAATTTGGACCCCAGTAACGTAGATATTACTAACAATGTCGAAAATGAGACTGATTTGACCGTTTCCAATTCCAGAGAATTAGGTGATGAACTTGAGAGGTACACTGATCCGGCAAGATGGAATCCTTCTTTAAGGGATACCGAAAGACTGGAAATCGTAAAAAAAGGCCTGCCAGAGAGACTAAAAAATGAGTTCGTTTTTCCGCGCAGCTCTAATGGTCGGAAATTTTCACTAAATTTTTACACTAGGGAGCTAAGCAATGGAGAACATATTAATCGATCATGGTAGTGTATTCAAAAGAAAAAGATTTTGTTTCTGCTGTAAGTTGTTTTTATAATAAAGTTCAGTTCAGGGTTATTTTATTCAAGGTTGAGCACTAATATACAATATCATTCCACACTGAAGTACATGACAGTACAAACAAACATAAAATTCAGCGCTTTAGGCCCCCATCAAGGCCAGCTCCTTGACGTGGAGATGGGGCTCAAGTACAGCCATCAGCGGCTGAAAAACCAAGACTGGCCAGGCCCTCCTAGACTCGAGCAAGACCACAGTCTGCCCTAGCAAGTCAAGGTGCTGAAGACGGAGGCAACCAGCCAAGAGGCGCACCACAGCAATCAGGATGCCACGCATTAGCGCTATGGGAAGTATGCCTATATCTGCAAAATGTTATGGCACTCGCCCTGTGACGGACACCCAGGCAGGCGCAGTGCCGGGCCCTCTGCCTCGGAAGGGCCCAACCCCTACTACTGGGGGTCCTTCTCAATTGCCCCGGGGAGCCAGGAGGCATGAGAATAGAGCTACTGGCCAAGCAAAGAAAAGACCATTTAAAATAATGCACTGGAATGCTGAAGGCGTCAATAGTAAAAAAGACGGCTACAGCAAAAAATTAGAGCTCGAAAATATCTTGAATGAAGAGCAAGTAAATGTATGTTGCTTGCAAGAAACCCACCTCAACAAAGACATAGCCTTCAAAATCAGAGGCTACCAGTGCTACCGATCTGACCGAATAGACAGGCGAAAAGGTGGAATACTGACACTCGTGAGGAATAACATCAGTGCATGTCAGCTTGAAACATATATGGAGGGGGCGGAATACCAGATGCTTCATCTCAGGACAGAAAGTTCAGAATTCCACCTGCTCAACTACTACTGTCCGAGCGACCGCCCACTGGCACTAGATACAATCCCAGCAAAAGAAAGACTGATTGTATGCGGAGACTTCAACAGCCACTCACAGAGCTGGGGCTATGATCACATGGACAGGAGAGGTGAGGAGCTTGAAAACTGGCAGGATGACAATGGGCTTATCCTGATTAACCAGCCAATCGACCCACCAACCTTCTACTCGAGATCATGGCACACCACCTCTACACCAGACCTGGCATTCCACTCACCCAGCTTGGAGTGGAACACCACACGCGTTGTAGGGAAACAACTTGGAGGCAGCGACCACCGGCCAGTCTTCCTAATTGTGGAAAATGAACTTGTCAAGGAGAGCAGCACTCTCTCTAGGTGGAACTACAAGAAGGCAGACTGGACAATGTACCAGCACCGTACTAGTATACTGGCTAGAGATCTGACTGTAGACAAAGACATCAATAAGCTAGTTGATGAATTCAGCAGATGCATATTACAGGCTGCTCGTGAAACAATACCTAGAGGGGCTCGTAAGCACTACAAACCATATTGGAATAGTGAACTAGAGCAGCTGCACAACGACGTGGAAACATCTCGAAAGCAGGCAGAGACCAGTCCATGCCAAGAACACCACAATAACTACCAGCAAGCTAAGGCCAAATTTCAAAGGGCCAAGTTGCAGGCCAGGCGAAGAAGCTGGAAGGAGAAAACAGAGTCCTTGAACTTTGAAAGAGATACGAGGAAACTGTGGAAGCTGGTAAAGCAACTTAACGATGAAGGTACAGAGAGAAACTCAAGGATTGCTCTGTACAAAGATGGAAACATCCGCATGGGAAAACAGGCAGCTGATCACTTTGCAGACTCCTTTGCTAAAGACAACAACATCGAAGTTAGCCCAGAGAAGCAACAGGAGACTCGTGAGAAACAACACGCAGGACGAGATGGAACCATACCTGAAGTTATGGAGGCACCAATCACATTCAGAGAACTGGAGCTTGCAATATCCAAATTGAAAATGAGAAAGTCGCCAGGAGTTGATGGAGTGTCCAATGAAATGATTAAGAACTTGGGAACCGCAGCAAAAACAAAGCTGCTGCAGATCTTCAATATCTGTTGGAACTCAGGCAGAGTTCCACAGACCTGGAGGGAAGCAATCATGATACCACTCCTAAAACCAGGAAAAGACAGTTCCACTGCCTCCAGCTACAGACCAATCAGCCTTACAAGCTGCCTCTGCAAAACAATGGAACGTATCATCAACCTCAGGCTACAGTGGTACCTTGAAAGTGAAAACCTTCTTGTACCACAGCAGGCGGGCTTTAGGCAGTGTTATTCCACCGAAGATCAGGCAACTTACCTTTCCCAAGAGATTGAGGATGCGTTCCAAGATAAGAAACTGGTACTAGCAGCATGGATAGATCTAAGAAAAGCATTTGACAAGGTTTGGAAAGAAGGGCTTCTGAAGAAACTGAGAAATTGTAGAGTGAATGGTAAGATGTACAAATGGGTGAAAGCATACTTGCATAACAGAAGAGCCCGAGTACAACTAGATGGCCTCAAGAGTAAGAAAATTCTACTGCGTCATGGCGTCCCTCAGGGAGGGGTTCTGTCCCCCACACTTTTCCTAGTCTACATCAATGACCTGGTTGCTGAACTACCACATGGAATGAAAGTGGCAATGTACGCTGATGACCTGGTAATATGGTGCACAGATGAGCATGCAACAGTGGCCACCAAACTGCTACAAAGAGCTATAGATGCCTTAACCTCATGGGCAAATAGATGGTGTGTCAGCATCAACACAGACAAGTGCAGCACTACGCTCTTCACCCTCTCTCCCAAACAAAAAGCTGGTGTCATCAAGATAAACAAAGAGCTCCTGAGAGAAGATAAACAACCCACCTATCTCGGAGTTACATTCGATGATAGGCTGACATGGAAGCAGCACATCAACAAGGCAGCAACAAAGGCCAGGAGGAAGCTAGCCATCCTGAGAAAACTAAGTGGAACCACATGGGGAGCCAGCGGGAAAATACTTAGTAAAGTTTACCAGCAGGGCATACGACCACACCTGGAATATGGGTCAGCTGCGTGGTGTCCAGCATCAAACACCACATTACAAGAGCTAGATAAGGTGCAAAACCAGGCGCTTAGGGTCATCACGGGGGCAATGAAATCAACGCCTGTAGTGGAGATGGAGAAAATGGGGAGGATACAAGCACTGAGAGAACGCAGAGACACGAAAGTGCTAACACAGGCAGAAAAGTTCCTCTGTATGCCGAGCCATCCAATGAAGGACAGATTCCAAAACCTAGCAATGGGGCGACTGAAAAGAAGCAGCTTTATCCACCAGGCCAAACGATTTCGTAGACAAACCTCAGACCTGCCTGAAGTTAACAGCCCTCTAAAGTCTGTGCCAGAACAAACCCCTTGGAGAGAGGAGCATGGACTACCAGTACACATCCACACAAAAGTGAAAGGAATATTCGACAGGGATGAACAGAACAGCGTGCAACGTAGGACAGTCACTCTCAGTTTCCTGGATAATACCCACAGGACCTCTGGGTCCGAGTATACACGGATGGGTCAGCACAGAATGCAGTAAAGAATGGAGGAGCAGGAGTGTACATAGAATACCCAAACAACACTAGGGATACGGTCAGAGTACCAACGGGGAAATTCTGTAACAACTATGATGCAGAAGTCCAGGCAATCAAGGTGGCAACTGAGAAACTACTGAACACCAATCTCGGTCCACAGCCTGTAGTATTCCTGACAGATGCAAGATCAGCACTCCAAGCACTTCAGTCCAGAAAATTGCCAGTTATACAGGCCCTACTTTCTGAACTGTGCAACCAGCGCAGGGTCGCCATGCAGTGGATACCGTCTCATTGTGGAATACCAGGAAACGAGAGAGCAGACGGACTGGCTAAAGAAGGTGCTGCAGACGAACAACCGGATGTACCAGTAACGTACCATCAGAAGAAAAAGATGATCAAATCTATCAGAAAGCCACCAACATCAACGCAGGATGACTACCAAGCTATGAACAGATCAGAACAAATAGTCATTCTGCGCCTCAGAACAGGACACAACCGCCTCCGCAGCCACATGTATACAAAATTCAAGATTGGCAATTCAGCCATGTGTACATGTGGACAGGCACCCCAGACAGCGGAGCACGTACTGCAAGATTGCCCCGAATATGATATATTGAGGCAAACCCACTGGCCCAGAGAAACAACACTGGAAGCAAAACTATATGGACCCCTGTATGAACTACAAAAGACAGTGAAGTTTATACAAGAAACAACATTGCAGATATAGACAATATATTTCAAGCGAACGAAAGAAGAAGAAGAAGAAGCGCTTTAGGCCAACTGCTAGCTTTTCATGTGACAATATACACCAGTATTCCTCTCCCTAATGGTTACAACGCCTCTGCAATTCCAGCTGTAATCCCTTCCATACAATAGGATAGGTGTTATGTTACTATATGGCAATCCAATATATATATGCAGTTATACTCCTCTCTGACAATCTTTTACATGGTGGAGCAATATCTAGGCTTTGCCTCATGTTTGCCACTGACCCACACACATACAGACATAATTTATCATTTCACATTCAATTTTCATATAAAATACAGATTTAAAATGTCTAGCTTACCACAATTCGTAAGGAAATACACACTAAAGATGACTGGCACAGTTTGATCTGCGGTATGTCCTGGCTGTTATCATATATTTAATTTTGGATAACACTGCCTGCTCTCATCTCTCACAATGTGTAACGATATGGCGTCCCCTCTAAGATTTCTTCTGCCCATATCCAGTGTATTGGCCAATCGTTTTGAATATATTCAAAAGAGTACACAGTCATTCAAATATTTTCATTCACTTTTACTCCGTTTCTATGCATTTATTTGTTATTCATAGGTCACCCAATCAAATTTCTTTTAACTTCAAATTTAAGCCAATGGCCTCCCTCGTACTATCTTAGACTTTCTGTCACTACTATGTTTCAACAAAATTCAGTGAATTCCATCCCAAGCAGATATGACCAAACCTGACAGTATCTCTGTTTTCTATATGTTTTATTACCAATATCTAATTATCTAATGGACTTTTTATATAATTTATTACATATTCCCAGTCCACTAGCCTTCCTGTACACGAATATATGATTTTCAAGGGGCTAAGTGGCGTAGTTAAGAATACGATCTTTTTTCGATGTTAAGTGTTTAATTTCAACTACTACCTGTTCAATTCTTTACGACTGTACTATCAGTATAAAGTCAGGAGCCCTACGTAAATATCAGGTTTCCTAATAAGAATTAAACCTGTTTTCAAAACCTAACATCGTATCGTTAGTTTTTTTCATCACTGTTTATTTGAAAAAAATCAGGCCATGCACACTGCGAGTTGGTTTATTTTTAGACACACTGCGAGTGGCTTGCGTTACTGTGTTTCATGGTCCGTCTATCTCTCTCTGCTTTTTTTCTTCTAAGCCCGTCTGTCTTTCCAAGGCTAACCTTGTGCGCGATTTTGCACTAATGTTAGTTTTTAAAATCAAGGTCGTCTAGAAGATTTTACTACACATTCTATTTTTAGAACTACGGTTCTCGCCGTATCGGTAAGCCTAAGCATTTTATTTAGGAACGAACGAATTAGGACAAGTAGAAATCTTGTGTTAGCCATTACGGCGTTATACAACGAAGGCGTTATCTATACTGGGAAAGCACTGGTCTTTCTCCATTCTTCTTCCTATCGTATTATTTCGTTCGGCTTTACATTTATGTTCTAATTTATATATGGGTATTAGAATTTTTCACCACAATTCTCCCCACTTAAAACAGACATCATATGTCAGTCCCTAATTCTAGGTACACATAGATAAATTTCTATCTATGCCTGGTGATTACTCTGATTCTCATCGCACGGATGGCGGCTTAGAAAATCAGCACCTAGGTTAGTTTTTCCAGGAATATATTCTATACTGAACTGATATGGCTGTAATAGCAAAGACCAGCGCAATAACCTAGCATTTTCATGCCTTGCTTGCGCTAGAAAAGCCCGGAGTTTGTGATCCGTTTGTAACTTGAATGCCTTCCCATACAGATAAATATTGAATTTCTTGATCGCCCATATCACTGCGAGACATTCTTTTTCACTAGTTGAATAATTTTTTTCAGCTGTATTCAACTTACGACTAGCATATGCCACTGGGGTTAATTCCCCATCCAGTGAATCTGACTTCTGTAACAGGGTGGCACCCAACCCTAGATTACTAGCATCCGTTCTCACAATGAATTCTTGACTTAAGTCAGGTAATTTCAAAATAGGTTTGCTTGTGAGCTTTTCCTTCAATTCTTGGTAGGCTAATTCACACTGGGCTGTCCAGGTAATTCGATCTGGATTTCCTTTGCGTGTCAAATCAGTTAACGGTGCACATTTGGAGTTAAAGTTTTTGATATACTTTTGGTAGAAACCACATAATGAGACAAAAGATCTCACGTCTTTCTTTGTTTGTGGCCTCGGTGCTTTTCTCAGTTTCTCCAAGTTCTTGGGGTCAGGGGTCATGTTTCCCTGATGGACTGTGTGTCCCAAGAACTCTAATTCTTTACATCCAACGCAACATTTGGTTGGTCGGGCTGTCAAATTCGCTTCTCTAAGTCGATCAAACAACATGTTCAGAGAGTTAATGTGTTCCTCAAATGTTTCTGTCGCTATGATGATATCATCCATGAAGTTTGTGATGCATGGATTATTCAGGGGATCCAACAATTTTCTCATCATTCTAGAGAAGACACTAGGCGCATTTTTCAATCCAAATGGCAATCTGTTAAATTCATAGTGTCCCTCTGAGGTACTAAAAGCTAGATAAGGTCTAACCTCAGGCTTTACTGGAATCTGATAGTAGCCTTTGCTCAGATCCACCTTTTGAGAAATATTTAGCTTTATTCAGCCTGGCAAACAGCTGATTTGTATCCGGCAATGGATCCACCTGACCTTCTGTGATAGCATTCAGCCTCCTGTAATCTATACAGAGTCTATGTTCTCCAGAGGGTTTTCTCAAGAGAACCACACTGGAACTATACTGTGATTCACTGTGTGAAATAATTCCTTCCTTCAACAAATAGTCTATCTCTTCCTTCAAAGCTTTCTCCTTAGCGAAAGGAATCGAATAGGCTTTCATACAGACTGGTGTTGGGTCTATAAGTTTAATATCATATTCTAATAAGTTTGTATGCCCCGGACGGTCCGTTAACACCTCTGTATGATCATCTAGAACCTGTTGCACTCTCTCCTTCTGATTTTTCGTTAAACGTGTACTGATTTTCACCTGTGCAGCGGTCTCACAGGGGTGTAAGGGATATTCAAATGATGAAAGTGGTTCTTTTTTCATCTCCATTGCAATAGACAAGGTCAGCAAATGTGTCTCTTCCGGATTTTCTCTTTCCAAATATTTCTTCAGGAGATTCACATGATAGATTTTTTTCTTTTCCCTTCTTATCTATCTTATAATATGTTCTAGACACCTTCTCTAGAACTGTATATGGACCTTGCCATCCAATTTGCAACTTATTCTGGCTGCCGGGTAGAAGAAGCAGTACCTTCTCTCCCACAGCCAAATCTCTGTCTTTTGCTTTCTTGTTATAATAGGCAGCATGCTTTTTCATGGCTTGTCTCAAATTTTCATTGGCAAGTTTCCAGCCAGTTTTTAAACGAGTGGTCAGCTCATTCACATATTGGTATGATGATGTAATATTTTCCTCTGCCTTTTCATCAGTCCACGTTCTTAACAGGGCTTCTAGTGGACCTTTTATTGGCCTCCCAAATAATAATGTTGCCGGGGCCATACCGGTTGAACTATGGGGTATCTCCCGATAAGCAAAGAGGGCGGCGTGAAGGTACTGGTCCCATGTATCTGGTTTTTCATGTGCCAACTTTCTCAGGATCGACATTAATGTCCCGTTAAATCTTTCCACTTGGCCGTTTCCTTGGGGATGGTACGGGCTACAATGGAAGTGTTTGGCTTGAAAGATCCTGAAAACTTCTTCTGTTAGTTTCCCCTTGAATTGAGAGCCATTATCAGTCAAGATTTGGTTGGGAAAGCCTAACCTTGTGAAAATTGTGAGTAATGCCTCTGCCACATGTTTAGAATCAATTGATGACAGGGCTACCGCCTCTCCCCACATAGAACAGGTGTCCACCAGAGTCAGAATGTAGCTGTTCCTCCTCTTGGTTCGAGTGAGAGGTCCCACAATGTCCACTGCAACTCTCTCAAAAGGTGTTCCCACTATGGGCATTTCCCCTAGAGTTGCTGGTGCAGTCCAATGCTTTGGTGCTACTCGTTGGCACTCTGGACAGGATTTTACATATCTTTTTATATCTTCAGTTATCCCTGGCCAGAAATAATGACAAGCTATACGCTGTCCTGTTGCGCTGATCCCCATATGACCACTGAAGGGAATCGCATGCCCTAGTTCCAACACTTTAGTCCTATATGAAGTGGGAAGGACCAGCTGTTCGTGACCATTGGATTCAGATCCAGCCTTCCTATAAATCAATTTGTTCTTCATAAAAACATCTCCCTTGCCTGGAGGTGTATGACATTTGGGCAATTTCTTGAAACACGGCTTAAGTGTTTTGTCCTCCGCCTGTGCCTTCCTCATCTCATCTGGATGAGTATTTATTGGATTATCCTCCTCCTTTTTAGACTGTGATCTGGTCTGCACTGTTGCCAATATCACAGGTCTCTTGGGATTCCCCAAGAAGACATATCTACACCCCAATATCAGAGGGTAGATTGGTTCATTTATCACTGCTGCTTTGATTACTCCCTCCACATATCGCGTTTTCACATTTATCTTAGCGATAGGGAGTGTCATGTTCGCTACTTCCTTGGTTGCAGCTTGAATCTCCACTGTTTCTGTGGTGTATTGATCTGCTTGCACCAGGTGAGAACTCACAACTGAATCATAATCTAGACCTGTATCATATAAGCACCTTATGGTGACTCCATTACAGATTACATCTTCACACACTGGGGGTGGTACGGTTCCTGTAGTTCCGCAGGTTTGACCTTTGTTCCCTTCTTCCCAGATTTCATAGCAGCAAAATTAGGAGTTTTCCTTCTACAATTTTCGGTGGTATGATTGTTCATCCGACAAACTTTACACCACTTCTTTCCTTGGTTGAAAGATTTTCTTTCATCAAATTTCCTTTCATCGAATTGTGGGGTTTTATTTTTATTATCATACCGTGGCCTATCAAAGTGGTGCTTACCTTTGTTCTGATCTCTATGATCAAACTTATAAAATTTTTGTGGTGCCTTAAAATTGTCTACCTGTTTCTTTTTATTACTATTTACCTCTGCTTGAGCTGCCTGGTATCTTTCAGCGACATTTAGTAACTCACCCAGCCTCTCTGCACCTTGTTCCATGAGAAACTTTCTCAGGTCTGGAGCCATGGACTCTCTTAGCTGCTCTATAAGGATCATTTCCTTAAGATCTTGGGTTTTCCCCAGAGCAGTCCATTTCTCCAAGTATGTCTCTAACCGTGCAGAGAACTGGTGATATGTCTCACCTGACAGTAGTTTAGCATTCCTGAACTTTTTTCTATAAAATTCTCCATTCTTTTCATATCTTAACAAAAGAGCCTGCTTTAACATGTCATAATTGTCTTGGTCATCTCTGCTCATCTTGGCAAAAACTTCATAAGCTGTACCACGAAGCCCTTGTGATAACTTTAGGCTCCACCTTTCTCTCTCTAAACCATACGTAGTAGCCAAAAGCTCATACCTACTTAAATATCCTTCGATATCATCTTCTTTCTCAACAAAAGGATCTACATGAAAACCCATAGCTGAGGTTGAGGCTGCCTGACTGGCAGTAGCATCGGAGGTAAAAGGACTGGCACCATTTTCAGGAGCATGGCCTTGAATTTCTAACTCTCTTAGTCGTAATTCATGCTCCCTCTGCAATCTCCTATCTTCTGCTTCTGCAGCCAATCTTTTTTCTTCTCTTTCTGCTTCTGCAACCAACTGTAACTTTTTAGCCTCAGCCTCCATTGCCCTAGCCTCTTTGTCAGCCTCAATCTGTAGCCTCTTAATTTCCTTGTCAGCCTCTAACTTTCTTTCAGCTTCTTTCTCTACTCTTTTTTCTTCCCTGGCAATAAATTTATTACATTCTGAGGTCACATAGTCAATCAAGACTTGACCATCCATGTGCATTTCCCTGGCAGTCTGTACAGCCGCAGATCGAAACTTTGCCAGGTCAGCCATTTTCTAACAGGCAAATTTATCGAATGTCTAACTAAACAATTCTATCTATGACTAATTATACTAAGGACAACCACAAGCACTAAGAGCTCAACCCTATTTATTTTCCACCCAAGAATACCTTTTTAATTTTTATAATTCCCTGAAGTGAGCTACCCAATATAATTGGTGCTTTGAAAAATTCAAATCCCGGGAGCGAGACCCCCAATATATGTGGTGAGTTGGGATTATATAAATATAGTTATAGGGTACTTAGTGTACTGAATGAGATCAGCTGTGAAGGTCTCTGTATCTAATAAGTTTGGTGTGTTACAGAGAACCTTGCTTGCTACCACATTTCGACCTCAATCAGACTTATTCTTGAATTCTATGATGACTTCGTTTAATGTCTAGGGTTATGATAGTGATGAAGTGTAAGTTCACAACAACCAACAGACAGATAAACATCTAAGTTAAGATCCACAACAATTTACAACACTATGACAATCACAAACACATAACACTCTAAAGATTTATCTTAAGTAAGTCAAGTGTTAACTTTTATACAATGTATTAGCTTTTTCAATATATAGATATCCTGATCC
Organism: Oreohelix idahoensis; assembly: GCA_024509875.1. NCBI lineage: Eukaryota > Metazoa > Mollusca > Gastropoda > Stylommatophora > Oreohelicidae > Oreohelix > Oreohelix idahoensis. Next base: position 235,119 of record JAMPIV010020557.1, read on the forward strand.
TACTACAATGTGAATCAGGAATCACAATCAATTGTAAGCACAATGTTTATGTACAAGAATTTATACAAAAGATCTTTGTCCAGACATATAATACTATTGTAATATGAGTGTAGTGTTGTGATGTATTATTATGAGGTAATACTGGCTTTTAGTGCTAGGTTGTTGTTTGTCATCACGACTTCATGTGTTTGTTACTGGTGGAAATAATATTGAAGGATTCACAGATTCTGGTTTTTTTTAAATTTCTGTCCCTTTTGTTTTTATAATAAAGTTCAGTTCAGGGTTATATTATTCAAGGTTGGGGTTTTTCGTGCTGACATGCTCTTAACTTAGAATGCAGCTGCAGGAAACCTGTATCCTCTGCTCGCTTGCTTCTCAGTTCCACAATAATGATAGACAATGGCCGCTATCTTGGGCAAGGAGTCTGCTGCCAGCTTTCTGGATCAAGCAGTGCTCAGACCGGACGATGCAATATCACCATCTATACCACGGCCCCTGAAATGAGAAGGTTGTGCCTCCTTCTTCATAACTAATATACAATATCATTCCACACTGAAGTACATGACAGTACAAACAAACATAAAGTTCAGCGCTTTAGGCCAACTGCTAGCTTTTCATGTGACAATATACACCAGTATTCCTCTCCCTAATGGTTACAACGCCTCTGCAATTCCAGCTGTAATCCCTTCCATACAATAGGATAGGTGTTATGTTACTATATGGCAATCCAATATATATATATATATATATATATATATATATATATATATATATATATATATATATATATATGCAGTTATACTCCTCTCTGACAATCTTTTACATGGTGGAGCAATATCTAGGCTTTGCCTCATGTTTGCTACTGACCCACACACATACAGACATAATTTATCATTTCACATTCAATTTTCATATAAAATACAGATTTAAAATGTCTAGCTTACCACAATTCGTAAGGAAATACACACTAAAGATGACTGGCACAGTTTGATCTGCGGTATGTCCTGGCTGTTATCATATATTTAATTTTGGATAACACTGCCTGCTCTCATCTCTCACAATGTGTAACGATATGGCGTCCCCTCTAAGATTTCTTCTGCCCATATCCAGTGTATTGGCCAATCGTTTTGAATATATTCAAAAGAGTACACAGTCATTCAAATATTTTCATTCACTTTTACTCTGTTTCTATGCATTTATTTGTTATTCATAGGTCACCCAATCAAATTTTTTTTAACTTCAAAGTTCAGCCAATGGCCTCCCTCGTACTATCTTAGACTTTCTGTCACTACTATGTTTCAACAAAATTCAGTGAATTCCATCCCAAGCAGATATGACCAAACCTGACAGTATCTCTGTTTTCTGTATGTTTTATTACCAATATCTAATTATCTAATGGACTTTTTATATAATTTATTACATATTCCTAGTCCACTAGCCTTCCTGTACACGAATATATGATTTTCAAGGGGCTAAGTGGCGTAGTTAAGAATACGATCTTTTTTCGATGTTAAGTGTTTAATTTCAACTACTACCTGTTCAATTCTTTACGACTGTACTATCAGTATAAAGTCAGGAGCCCTACGTAAATATCAGGTTTCCTAATAAGAATTAAACCTGTTTTCAAAACCTAACATCGTATCGTTAGTTTTTTTCATCACTGTTTATTTGAAAAAAATCAGGCCATGCACACTGCGAGTTGGTTTATTTTTAGACACACTGCGAGTGGCTTGCGTTACTGTGTTTCATGGTCCGTCTATCTCTCTCTGCTTTTTTTTCTTCTAAGCCCGTCTGTCTTTCCAAGGCTAACCTTGTGCGCGATGTTGCACTAATGTTAGTTTTTAAAATCAAGGTCGTCTAGAAGATTTTACTACACATTCTATTTTTAGAACTACGGTTCTCGCCGTATCGGTAAGCCTAAGCATTTTATTTAGGAACGAACGAATTAGGACAAGTAGAAATCTTGTGTTAGCCATTACGGCGTTATACAACGAAGGCGTTATCTATACTGGGAAAGCACTGGTCTTTCTCCATTCTTCTTCCTATCGTATTATTTCGTTCGGCTTTACATTTATGTTCTAATTTATATATGGGTATTAGAATTTTTCACCACACATATAATTGTCTCTAATAAAGTCAATGGTTTATTTTATGATTATACAGTATTTTCATCAATTTATCAATACATTATTATTAATGGTACTCTCTGGAACCATAAAAAAAGAAATAATTTCTATGGTGGAGAAAGCTAAATATTATAGCATAGTTGCAGACTGTACTCCCGATGTAAGTCACATTGAACAATTAACACTAATTGTAAGATTTGTTATTACGAATCCAGGGGATATCAACATCCATGAGCATTTTCTTGGTTTCATTGCTGTAGAAGCCACTACAGGCTCAGCGTTAACCGAATGCATTCTAAGAAAATTGTCAGACATGGATATTCCAATCGCAAACATGCGTGGCCAGGGATATGACAATGGATCAAATATGAAAGGAAAACATCCAGGAGTTCAACAGCGCATTAGGGACTTGAACCCGAGAGCGTTTTATATCCCTTGCTGTTCTCATTCTCTCAACTTGGTAGTCAATGATGCCATCTAGAGAAGGGGTTTTATTTTTTGAAACGGTTCAGAAATTGTTTGTGTTTTTCTCAGCGTCAACACTGCGTTGGGGAATCTTTAAGAAACATATTACAACTCTAACGCCCAAGCCACTAAGTACAACTCGAATCGAGGCCATTCGTCCTTTAAGATATTATATTGAGGAATTTTATGATGCATTGATAGAAATTGTTGATGACAAGTCAGTAGACAAAATGGCGAGACATGAAGCTGAAACCCTTGCCCTAAAACTCAGAGATTTTAAATTTTTATGTTGTCTGGTTATATGGCACTATGTTTTAAACGAAATTAATGTTGCTAGTAAACTGTTAAATGAGTCAAATGACTCATTTAACATCGGCGGGTACCAGATCCCGGAAATCAGATATGCTGACGACACAGTCCTCTTATCGACCAACCCAGAAGGACTCGAACAATTAATTCTGTCCACCAAAAAACACAGCGAGGCCCAGAATCTATACCTAAACACCAAGAAGACCAAAGTATTGACAACAGACAAAGTAAAGACCAAACCAGAAATTGAAATTGATAACGAAGAACTGGAAAGTGTTAATGAATTCGAATACTTAGGATCAATCATCAACAGCTCTGGCGACTGTGCAGTAGAAATTAAAAGAAGACTTGCAATTGCTTCACATAAACTAATACAGATGAAAAACCTATGGCAAGGCACAAGCAAAGAAACAAAGTTACAACTGATCAGAGCATGTTTATTCCCAGTAGCAACATACGGCTGCGAGACTTGGACACTCAATAAAACTGTTGCAAAAAAGATTACATCATTCGAAATGAAATGCTAAAGAAGGATGTTGAGAATACCCTGGACAGAAAAAAAGACCAACAGAGAAGTACTGCACTCACTAAACGTACAGGAACATTGTCTCCTAAATACCATCGCAATAAGGAAGCTGAAATTTTTCGGTCATATAAAAAGACATAATAGTCTGGAAAAAACAGTGATGGAAGGCATGGTCCCTGGAAAAGGGGGAAGGGGTCGACCTAGACGACGGTGGACCCAGGACATCACAGAGAGTCTGAACTTGTCTTTGGCTGATGCAGGTCGACTTGCCCAGAATCGTGATGCGTTCAGAGCAGCTGTAATGGAGACAACGTTCTGGAAAGAATACGTCACATGATGATGAGTAAACTGTTGCAAAGCATAAAAATGGAATTGACTAGTGCCATAACAACGTTGAAAAATGTTCTCCAAAGCCTTAAGAATCTCAGAAATGATGAATCATTTCAAAATTTTCTTGTTGATGCTACAACATTAGCTGAGAAGGTTGAAGCTGATCCTGATTTGATACCAACGTTTGAATGTACTAGAGTGCGTCGGCAGAAAAAGCAACACAACTATGAAACAAGAGATGAACCTATTTTGGATCCCAAAACTAAATTCAAAATTGAATTTTTCTTTTTTATTATTGATGTTGCAACTAATTCTATTGAAGAAAGGTTCGAGCAGTTGGAACATTACAGTTCACATTTTTCCTTTTTATATAACATCCCTAAATTGAAATCTGAGACGACAAATGAGTTCTTAAACAAATGTAAAAACCTAGAAGGCGTTTTAACACATCAATAAAATAGAGACATTGATGCCATTGAGCTATGTGATGAACTGAAAGTAGTATCCAAATTAGTACCAGAAAATACACCGCCAATTGAAGTTCTTCGTTATATTATTGAAAATAACATTGCTCCTAATGTCGCTATAGCTTAAGAATATTACTAACTTTGCCTGTAACGGTAGCAAGTGGTGAGCGTAGTTTTTCAAAACTGAAGCTTATTAAAACTTATTTACGCTCAACAATGGCCGAAACTAGATTGGAAGGACTTGCCATGATTTCAATTGAACATGAAATTGGTCAAAAATTAGACTACGCAGACCTTATTTCTGCTTTTGCAAGTATGAAAGCAAGAAAAGTGTCTTTTTAAGCAGTACATACTTCAAACAATATAAATTCAAATAATGTGAAAATAGTGCTAAAAACTATAACATGTACATACTATATAGTTAAGTGTTTGTGACTCAACAGTTCATCGTTCCACATGAGAAGAGCATCCCCTATATGTAAGTAATGTAACTACATTTATTTCATATACCGGTATTTGTCTCTGATAAAGTCAATGGTTTATTTTATGACTACACAGTGATTTCATCAATTTATCAATACATTATTATTAATGGTACTATTTAAAATTAGGCTAATGGTCATGAAATTAATGTTGAAGCTTGTTTAACATAATGGTTTTAAAAATTTCAAACGTTAATTTGAGGTTGGGCTGGGGCGGTAAGGTACGGTATTGCACGGGGCGGCAAAATTCCTAGGGCCGGCCCTGTCTACGACGCCACCTCAGATTGGGCGAAAAGAAGCTCTCACTGCAAGCTAAAGAGAGGAGAAGACGTCGAAAGGAACACCAGGAAAATAAGCAGCGGAGGGCTGTCGCCTTAGAGGAGCATTCCCATAGGCATATATGACTGAAGGGGCTATTATGATTATTATTATTATAATTTGAGGCTGCCAAACAATAAGCCAGATATCACTGCCACGGTGTTCATCTATCAAGCTTAAGGCATTCATTAATTGGATACGTTCCTACATTTGTGCATACAATTTTTCAATTCAGATTATTGACTTTGTAATGTTGCTGTTGTATACGATGTTTTCCTGCGCTAAGAGAGGTTTAAATTATGGGATACGTTCAAGTGTAAAAAAAAAGGTAGTCCCATGGCAGATACTGCCGTATGGGAGTGAAATGTTAGAGATTTCACCATACTAGGTTTTTATTTTTTATTTTAAGGATGAACAGTATCCCGTTCAACCTCTGATGGGTTATAATTAGGATATATAATGTTTTCAATTCCATATTAGGTCGAACATCGAGAGGTGGGGTGACTAGTTCCCTTCCTCGCTGCCTTTGTCTTCCCTAACTCAAAGAGCAGAGTCGGGTACCCATTTACAGCTGATGTGACGATATTTTGGTTGTGTCCTTTTATTCCTCTCTCTCTCTCTCTCTCTCTCTCTCTCTATTTATTTATTTCTTCATTTTACGCACATTAACCTGTTCCCAGCCAGCCCTCAATCATCGGTTGACCTCTTTTCATACTGCGATAGCGTTATTTCACGGCTAATTGACCATCCTTTAATTGTAATCGTTTAAGATGTTGAACTAGATTTTACTTCATACGGTCAACGGGAAAATGACTGTGGCCTTTTCCCGTAACTATTTCCGCCCTACCCAGACGTAGAGATTAAACACATGCGGTGGTGAATGCTTATCGCGACAATACTGAGTCAGACTACAAAGGAAGACCAGATTGTTTGTCTGTAAAAAAAAAAGTCTGTGGTCAGTAATATGTCGCCAGTTTATCTGTCTGGTGACTGAAATCTAGGCAGGTGAGAATTGCGTAAGCATTTTCGCCCCGATTTTGGTAATGATAATTATAGATTAAAGCCAGTATGGGGACACAGATTAACGATTGCAAGATTTGAGGGATAAGTTTGCAGATAGGTTCGCCAGTGTGTATAAGAGTGAATGGAAAGAACATAGCGATATATGGTTATGTTTCATTGTATGACACGATATTCTTAGAATATCTTACATTATGAGGGTGAAAGTAATATTTACAGCCCCTACCCACTACATTCTAGCTCAGGGATTGGATCAATTCAGAGCAGGAAATAGACGTTCGTTTCAATTGGAAGTTTTGTCGGAAAACGCCATGTGGAGGCTTGGAGGACAAAGTAAATATAGCCCAGAAAGTTCGGAGGAAGAAACAGACTGCATTGTAATACGTCAAAGTAGCAACTCCCAGGAGCCAGAGAAGAATGGGACGAGAACTCTGAATTAAAGGACAGGACAGAGTATTTCGGCGTCTTAGAAAAAAACTCGACCTTCTAAATACAAAGACGTAAATCTAGGAATCGGAGCACCCGTCATAAGAGGGATTCTAAAATTACCTCAGACCAAGTGTTCGAAGCATCTAATGTAAGTTGCTGTGTCCGTTCATCTGTGCCAGGAGATTGTAATTTCCCAAGCATTGCGGTAAGTTGTAACATATATTTTACAAATTGAATTTGACGTGTGTGTAGTTGCTAGTGGTTGTAAAAGTCCATACGAGGCTGGCAACCTCAACATATGAAAATAGTATATTCATAAACCACTGCAGCAAGCGCTGATGATCGCTTCATGCTAGTTCGTATAGAGAATCAAAAGCAGAGGTAACTCCAGACTCTGAATAAAGCAGTGAGTGAGTGATGATTACATCACATGTGCATAGTGTGTATATTATCATTTTGTGAGATATATGTAACTTAATAATGTTCCTTCAGGCACAAGCCATTGCACCCGCGCTGTCCAAACACATTTTCCCCATTAAATTAACCAAAAGAATAATGGTGATTCCTGTGGGAGATTATGGAAATAGCTTCATATATCTTTTTCATTATCTACACTTTTCTTTTACCTTTTCTTCCACCTATGCACGTTTTAACTTAAACCCCTATATGCTCAGATATCTGTGTCTCTTTCTCATTAGCATGCATATTTTATTGCTGTTCGCTATTCTCTTTGATGTATGATACCAGCAGACTTCTTAGCTACGTTGATGTGTAATTTATTCTTAACACCAGCGATTGAAACTCGTTGGATAAGACAAGACGGCGATCTAAGAGCAGATTACTGGGAACAACAGGGGCAGACAATTCTATTATCTTCCCCTGGACTGTTCGTTAGAAAGGAATTAAAACACGGCGAATCGCCAGATCAAAGACGGGCTCGCTATATTTCGTTTTATGACCACATCTGCAGATGGCAAATAGTGTGATTTTTCGATAGAAGAAATCTCGCACGGTCTGGTCAATCATGTTACGCAGGATCTAAGAGAGACTGTTCGCTCGGTGCTCGGGTCTGCAGCGGTAACAATATGTAGATTTCTTTCATGTCTAGAAGTTGAGCAGAGATTTTTCCCGTAGGTGCCAACATCTGGCAGATAGTCTGGCAGAGTCTGGTTTTAGATAATAATGTAATCTATTTCCCTTTCATCTTTAATGTATATATATATATATATATATATATATATATATATATATATATATATATATATATATATATATATATATATATATATATATATATACCACAGAAATCTAACTCAAAGTTATCCAGTACTGCCACAGCTTTAAAAGACTCCTAGCTTCAATTCTAGAATCACTCGTATTGATTAGAGTTTCTTAGTTTTTGTTGGAGAATAGTCTTAATAGTTCTGTTTGGAGGTAATAATATTCACTAGTATTGTTGAGTGATTTAAGTGTTTAATAGTCAATTATATTTCTCTAAGATTTTTGTGCAGAGTGATTTACTAGATAGGTCCGTCAGTGGAAATTCTCTAAGTACTGTGTTACAGTGGATAGCAGAATAAATAATAATTTCTAGCTAAACTATGCCAGCTATAAAATACAATTTAATTAACTGCTAATAACCAGTCAGAGAATATTCTAACCTACTAGTAAAAGCACCGTTCATCATGAGTATTGGCGAAATATGTATTTATTTCTAATTCATGATAATCGTTTTTTTATGACTAGAATTTATTTCACGGGAGTTTTAAACGATAAGACTAGCTTTAAGATTGTAGTTTGTAATTTAAAGTTAAATAACCGAAGTGAATATATTATATTTTACGCGAGGTAGGACAGGAGCGAGAATACTATATTATGGTTAAGCATTGTATTTTTCTCTTCCTTTATACAGTATTTGGGTCAAACCCAAAATCTACCAGCGGCTTCCATGTAAACCTGAGAGTAATCATACTAAAGAACATTTCTTATATTAGTAACTGGGTTTTTCTCAAGGTAAACCTGTCTGAGGTTGTGTTTACACCCAGAAAGAGACAGAATACCAACCCAAAGAACATTAAGAGTGACTTGGTAACTGGCATATAGATCCAGATTTATTGTTCCAATCTCATTTACATTCAGTCCCGTTGTGGCGACCTAACAAATCTTAACATTTCCGACGTTTTATCATTTATGGTGTGACCAAGAATTATATACTGAGAGAAGTTGCCGACCTGACATTTCCTAAGTACTGGAAACCTCAATATTCGGACACTGTGAGCACGGTGACATATATTACCTGAACTGATTTGAAGTGACATAAACAGTAATCCAGAAAAAATATAGTCGTAAAGAGAACGCTGCCCGAAAAAAATTGGATTTAACCTGTCTCTGTAGAGCTGGGGTTCTCTTTGCCAAAAGAACACTGGATATGCTGTATGTGTGTGTCCTAAAGTTTGCGCCAGAAGGTGAAAATCAAGTTTGTAGGTAAGAACGAATGTCAGTGGCCACTGTTGTATGGATAGAAAGAAAGCAGGAATGAGTGGTTCTTTGGTCGTATAAATTCATGCACCCACTGTGTATTTTTTAATGCAAGTTTTGCTAATGCTGTTTCCTCTTAGAATAGATTAACGTATGAACTCTGTTCTTTACTGTAGAGGGAATTTCTAGACCATAGCGTATAAACCTTTGACTCTTTTGGGGTTTAATAACTTTTTTTGTAACGGGATTTTTGTCTCAACAGAGGGAGGGAGGATTACACCTATGGGTCTAACTCTTTAATTAATTCATTAACTTTATGTTTACTTGTATTTGATTTGATAGTCATATTATTGCTGTTGTATAGTTTCTTTATGATAAATAAAGCTTACATAAACGTTATTTACGTGTGTCGGTCAGCTTGTCCCAAAAGATACCTAATCCATTGATGTAGTTTTCACGTCTGTGCGTCTAACTGTCGTCACGTATGTGTGTGTGTGGGTGAGTGGTGATATATATATGTTAATATATATTCTAGTAGACTGTCTGACTAACTAAGTTCTGTTGTAGAGATAGGCTGATTAAAGAGAAGTTTTCTCGATTTCAGGGACAGACTCTAACTAGTTTCCAACATCTCACTCGTGAAAATCTATTTTCTTTACATTACCTCTCACTGAGCTATCACCTGTTCTAATCTATTCAGAAGGGACAAATCTATGTCTTAATTCCCCTATCCAAAATCTACGACAATTCCTCATCATATTCCTTGAGTTATGCTGTATATGCACAGGGAGAATAACGTTTCTGAGAGATAAAAACTGGTGGACGGACAGCGGGAAAGGCTCCTGATTAATCTTCCGACCACAATATACTTAGCAGAGGCATTTGTTCTTTCTATTCCCTCTAAAATTCGTGATACGAGACCAGTTTGTGGTTCGTATCTACGCTACTAGTCTGTGATTCAAGAGCTCGGGGTCGACATTAACCACCTACATTGGACGAGTTGTGAAGATACCTACCTTGACCTTAAGAGTGGTTACCTCTTGAAGTTTCTAGAGAAGTGCCCTCATCACGAAAAAAGACTTGACGGAACAGCAGTAGCAGAACTCGCCGATTTTCAGCTAAGTGTTTAATAAACAGGCCACAGCAACGAATATTTACTTTCCATCAAGTATCGATGACGATAGCATAATTTTTTTTGTACCCCATCGAAACATAACCTTGTTTATTTTTAAATGTTACATAATAATTGATCATTAAATTTGTTACATGTTGTTTTACAAATTCCTAGTTGATTCAATTATTATAGATAAGGAAGGCACACGTATGAATCCATATCTTTAATATATATATTTACACCTATAGAGCCAATAATAATCATAAGTGTATCTGGGCAACTTTGAAACTTAAAAGTAAACCCGCATTTTTAAATACAAAGACTGGAAACTTAAGGAATCAGATGACCCGCCATAAGAGGAATACTAAAATTTCCCAGACCAAGTGATTCGAAGCATCTAATCAACGTGCTGTGTCCATTCTAACTGTGCCAGGAGATTGTGTTCCCAAAAGTTACTTTGGGGTAAGTGTAAACATTTATTTTACAAATGTGAATTTGACATGTTTTCTTGCTATGTGGTTATATATGAGGCTGGTACCCTCAACATATGAAAATACTATATTCATAAACCACTACAGCAAGCGCTGGTGATTGTTTCTTGTGAGTGGTACAGAAAACTGACAGCAGAGGTGACCCCAGACTCCGAATGGAGCAGTGAGAAGTAATGATTACATCACATGTGCCTAAAGGGTATAGTATCATGTTGTGAGAGATATATATACGTTGTTAATTGTAATTCAGGCAAGCCATTGCGCTCGTACTGTCCAGACACATTTTCCCAGTTTAATACCCAGAAGAATATTGGTGATTTCTAATCATCTTCCCTGAGTTACGCTGTGTATACTCAAGAATTTAATTACCAGAGAGGTTAACATTGGTGGTGGACAGCGATACAATGCGCCTGTTAATCTTCCAACCCAGTGTACTTAGCAGAGGCACTTGTTCTTTTTATTTTGTCTAAAATTCGTGGTACGAAGCTATCAGACTGTTCACGGTACGAAGCTGCAAGACTAAAGTTTCTACGCCATTATTTGTGAGTCAAAAGCAGGGATCCAACCCAAACCGCCTACAATGGACAAGTTGTGTGAAGAAGTGCCCTCATCACAAAATAATTGATAAAACCACGGCCGCAGGACTCACTTAGACCAGCTAAGTTCTTATTAGAGGAACCAGCAATAGGACATTTTTTTTATAAATCCTCAACCTCTGTCTCAATAAAGACACTTTATATATATATATATATATATATATATATATATATATATATATATATATATATATATATATATATATATATATATATATATATATATATATATATATATATATATATATATATATATATATATATATATATGTATATACATCTAAAATTCACCATCATATTCTATCGTTATTTTAACCTGTTAAAAACTAATTGATTATTAAATTTGTTACATGTTATTTTAAAACAAAACAATCATAGTGGATTCAGTTATACTGTAATAGGTATGAAAGCAAACGTATGAGCAAGACTCTTTATATATACTAGCCGCCATTAAAAACGCATCGAAATCGTGACATGTTTTCACTGTTGAAATGTTTATGCAAGTGAGCGATTTTCAAACCCCGAAAGTGTGCAAGTAATGAAGTTCATGTATTCCCACTTTACTGTCGATGTGATTTTTACTTCAAATTTTGCGTGCTTCGTTTTTGATAAATTCTGGCTTTATTAAAAGTCGAATCACATTGAAATTTGGCACATGCATTAGTCAAGTTTCAGCGAGTAAAAAGCCATTATCTGTTTTCATCGAAAGAAAGTCTGTTAATGTTTTTGTCATGTCTCGACTGTCGTCACAAGAGCGATGGCAAGCTGTTGGTATGCTCAGCAGTGGAATGGCGACCAGAGAAGTTGCCAGACATTTCAATTGTGACCAGTCCACTATAGTGAGGCTGAACCAGCGATTTCGGGCGACAGGTACCACCAATGACCGTTCCAGGCTTGGCCAACCTCGTGTAACAACACTAGCTCAAGATCGCCAAATTATATTGTTATATCTGCGCAATCGCTTCCAAACAGCAACTCAGACAGCAGCTCATACACCTGGCACTCGGAGACTTGTCAGCGCAAACACTGTGCGACGGAGACTTCGCGCCGCTGGCTTGCAAAACAGACGTAGTGCCTTTCTTCCAGAATCACCCAGATTTGGGAATCTATCAGCATGATAATTCTAGGCCTCACAGCTAACGTTACCAAGAATTTCTTAGCCCAGCAACCTTTTCTTGTACTGGATTGGGCCTGCAAACTCTCCTGACAGGAATCCGATTGAACACGCATGGGATGAACTGAACAGAAGGGTCCGCCAGTATGACATCAACAATGGGAATGATCTCGAGCGAGCACTCATTGCAGAATGGAACGCCATACCCCAAACATTTTTCGAGACACTCTGCAATAGCATGAGACACCGATGCCAAGCCAGTATTGATGCTGTATGGGGTCATACACGGTATTAATGATGGCTGTGACTGAATGACAGTGAGTGCGACTTTTGTTTTTACACCTAGGGTTGACAACTGCTTAGGAGCCGGTTCTGAATTGTCTCGTGTTTAATAATACAGCAAATTTGGGTTAGTAAATGGATCAGAAATGTAAAATCAGTGGTTTCGTGTATTTTAAATTTAGCACAACGAGTTGTGGTTCATAAACTAATGCGATGCGTTTTTAATGGCGGCTAGTATATATACATCTAGACATATATATTTACATCTATAGAGCAAATACTTATAAAGGAATTTCGCTGGATTACACCAGCTGGGGGCTTGAACGGGCTAAAATTATTGCTTAATTCTTCACGAAAGGCGATGGATCAGATATAAGTTAATATTGTTCTTCCCTATGCAGCATTGTTCTTGACTTATGAAAACATCTTGTGAACACTACCTTGAGATAGAAGCATCATTATCCTTCTATCTTCAACTCTGCCAAGAATAATCTTGTGCGAAGGTAGACACCTGTGAAGCCCATATTAGATACTTTTGAGTGCTGGCCACTGGTGGACAACTACTGCAGAGCTAAGGGGAGGCAGTCAAGTTAACATTGCTAAGACACATTCAGCATTGTTCTTGACTTCTGAAATATCTTGTGAACACTACCTCAAGGTATACGCATCATCATCCTTCTATCTGCATCTCTACCAAGAGCAATCTTGTGCGAAGGTAGACACCTTTGAAGATCCACATTAGATACTCTAGGTTTTGGCCATTGTTGGAACATCACTACAGAGAAAAGGGGAGGCAACCCGTGACAGCTGGGTAGACTGGAATGGGGTAGACTGGAACGTGTCGGTACCGTGATTCGATCCCGGCACCTTTGCAGCGAGAGACCAGCGCTCTAACCACTCTGTCAATCAGTCGCTCTCAAATGTATTATCTGCAAAAGCATTGTGGTAGAGTTGTATTCTTTTTAGCACTTTGACAAAAAGCCGCCAATAATATCACACACCAAATACACCAAAAATTACACTGTTTGCAAGTGAATAAGTAGGTGATGTGCAATTGTAAATTCCGACACAAAATTTACAAATATGATCATATGGAATATTTGGCCCCACGTGTAATGTGTGTGTGTGTGATATACTTTTCATAATTCGAATACATGAATTATTACATATTTTTTTTATTATGCTACGGTTAAAAACAGTAATACCTAGATTAAGTAAATAATCACACAAAATAATATTCAAACTGCATAAATCTTGTGTAATACGGGACCTTTATTTCACAGGGAGCGCTACAATGAAATATACTACTCGTCAAAAGTCAATGGCCACTTAGAAAAAACCTTGGTTGAAACCATAAAACAAATCTGATATAAACGTAATTGGTATCAGTAAAAACGGCATTTATTGACTACCAAATTGACATGTCACGTAAAGAAATGGAAACACACATTCAAACACAATGAAGCTGTGAAGTGTGTCACCCACCTTTTCAAAAGTCACACAATAGATATTGGACAAATAAACATTTCAAAATCGGGTATGACCACCGTTTGCAGCAAGGCATTCAAGACAGCGTAGACACATCGAGTCCACAAGGGTCCGAAGAGTATCCTGAGGAACAGCTTGCCATTCCTGAAGCAGAAATGCAGTCAGCTGTGCAACATCCATTGGCAGGGGGTGATTTGTTGACAATCTTCGACCAAGGACATCCCAGAGGTGCTCAATCGGAGAAAGGTCAGGTGAATGAGCTGGCCACGCCATCCTGATGATCCCATGTTGCTGAATAAACTCATTCGGGACCCAAAGATGCAGCAATAGAGAATGCAGTCAGCGTCCCATAGCTTGACTGCTTGCATCAGGATCAGCGAACCAGAGCTGGTCAAGACCGTACTCCACCTCCATGTGGTGGTCCTGGAAACAGTCTGCAGCAGTGCAGTCTGGCTGAGCGAGTACGGATCGAAGAGGGAAGGCAAACCCGGTCCCAAAAAATGCCGTGCAGAAGTCGGATGTGTCGACCGAAAGGTGCAGATATCACAGCTACGGCGTAAACAGACACAACGCAACCAACGTCCTTTTCAGGGCGAACGAGGAAGAAGAAGAAGAAGAATAAACTCATTCACCACACGAGCTCGATGGGGTCGAACGTTATCATCTTGGAGGATGGCATTACCACCTATGGCCTCCAGAGCAGGCTGAACAATTGGTCTCAAGATTTCGTTCTGGTATCTTGGGCCGGTCAAGTTGCCTTGGATGATGTAGAGTGGGGTCCTGCCGTGTCTGTAGAAGCCTCTCCAGACCATGACAGAACCCCTACCATAACGATCCACCTCTCGAATTGCGTCATCAGTAAATCGCTCTCCTGGTCGTCTCCAAACTCGAATCCTGCCATCATTAAATGACACAGTGAAGCGAGATTCATCAGTGAAGAGAACTTGACTCCATTCTTGCCTTGTCCATCGGATGTGCTCGCGACACCAAGCAACACGGGCTCTGCGATGAGCAGGAGTAAGAGGGATTCTGACTGCAGGACGTCGAGCAGCCATTCCAAATTCATGTAAACGTCTGCGAATGGTGCTTTGACTGACATTAACGTTTACAGTTTGTCTCAGCTGACATCTTAGAGTGGAACAAGTCACTGTTCGATGGCGCAGGGCTGACAACAAGAGGTACCGGTCATTATGTCTATTGGTGCATCTAGGGCGACCTGGCCGGTGGCGATCCTCCACACTTCCTGTGGCCTGAAATCTCTCCAAAATTCTTTGGATAGTAGAGTGTGACACTGCAAGCCGTCTAACAACCTCACGGACAGATAAATCACTTTCAACCCACGCTATAGCCCTCATTCTTTGTAAGGTGTCAAGACTTCTTCTCGGTGGCATGGTTTTTGCAAGTGATGAAACTACCCTAAGTCTGCTGATTGTAAAACAAATTAAGAGTGAACTCTGTTCACGAAAAGTCGCCATTGCACGTGGGATGTCAATCAGCACGATTACTTCACCTGTTTGGTTGTACGGAAGTTTGAAAAAACAGATTAAAAATGTGAATTTATGGTCAGCAAACCAAATTGCACGTCATCACCATGGTTGTCGGTGAGTTGTTTTTATGCTTAACGTGCATAGAGGACTGTCAGAGGAAGATATTGCACCCATTTTTACTAAAAACTTCCTTCATTTAATCATTCTATGCGCTTATATAAAAGTGTATTGAAAATAATAGGGTGGCCCTTGACTTTTGACGAGTAGTATAGGTTGGGAACCACTGAATTCTAAATTACTGTTGACATGTGGGAATCCCCTATCTCTATTTTCGTAATTTAACTATAATTAGACCTTGGTACAATTTAGATAAGCAGCGTTGCCACTCCTAGTTTGATTCGCTCCGGTCTATGTTTTTTTTTTTTTGGTCCCGTCTAGATGTCATTTATCCTTCATTAGTTGAAGAACGCCACCTAGATTAACTTTCAGTTTCGGTTTTTGTCCCAAAATAGCCAAACAAATCGCCTAAAGTAACCCAAGTCGCCCAATCTAGATGTCTTTTAAGGTACAATCTAGGTTTTTTTTTCAAAATTAAGAGTGGCAACACTAAAGATAAAAACAACAGAAAAGAAAAGCCGTGAATATGATAAAGATAACGATGTGCCAACTGGCAGTTTGACAATACGTGTGTGTATAGTGTCAGTAGATACTTCATGTAATATAATAATGTTATCCTTATTTATGAAGGCCGACTGCCAAGGATCTGCCACCTTTGAAAGAACAACCGCACTGAATGCCTCGGCTGAATGTGCTCCGGTGTTTCCGTAGTATCGGACTGGACTTCTCCTTTACAGTTAAAGGTAGAGTGGGGAAAAAAGTAATTTTTTTGCGGGTTTTGCCTTCTTGTGGCAAGGCACGTAGCTTTCAACCTAGACTTAATTCATTTGGTTATATCGGAGTGCAATTTGCCATTTAAAGATAAGTGAACTCTGTTAACCGAAGCGATGTGTTGATAAACACAAAGCCCTGAAAGGGACTAATAGCATTTATCAGCTAACATGAAGTAGCCCTGAAAAGGACTGCTAGCCCGACCAGTGTTGATATATACTAAGTCCTGAAAAGGACTAACATTATCCATCTGCTAGCATAAAGCCCTGAAAAGGACTCGCCAGCTACGCCAACACTGGGCTTCACTCCCTCAGTGTTCAGCGAACACAGGTTGTTGTGAACTCTTAAAAACTAGGACAGAAGGCAAGGAAAAACCTACGTTGCGGCCACAAGGTCTTCGCCAGGGACAAACAGACGAAAAAAAAGGACATAAAGTGAGAATTAAGTAGAAAACATACAAATAAAAGAAAGAAAAAAAACTCCCTGATTTGCATCACATGACTTTCTCCACTCTTCCATTTACCACCGTCTTACTGCAGTCCTTCTCATTTCCTCAGTCCTTTACAATTAAAGCAATACCGGATGAAGGTCTTCTATGACCCTAAGCATGGAGAATTTTATGACGCCCCCTTTCTACAAGATATGAAAATAAAACCGAAAAAAAGAAGGGGAAAAAAGAAAACCAGTATTAAGACAGTAAATATATTATTTGAATTGAAATAACAAACAAAATAATAAATATGTGACTTAAAGTACCTTCTTTCTCGATTTTATCGAAATCAATGATAAGTAGGTCATCAAAAGTTAATAAACAAAGCATGTCCGCATCAGCCATTGTTCGGAAAAGCTCATTCAAATATGTCCGAGATGCAAGAGTCTGGAGGGGGCCAGAGATTGGAAGTGATCACTACCTGCTAACAATCAAACGAACAACTGAAAGAGTTGCTCAGCCTAGGAACTGCTCAACATCACGCAAGAAACCAAGTAAACGAGCAGGAGAAATGAGCATTAGGACCTACAAGCTGAGAGAGCCAGAAATTAAGACCAGATATCAGGGGCTTATTGCTGCAGCGGTGAGCAACACAGAAGAACAACCTGATGACTTGGAAACCCTCTGGATTAAATTCAAGGATATCATAAAGACAGCTGCTGCAGAGGCATGTGGTGAAGTCCGACTTGGGAACCAGAGAAAGAGGACACCTTGGTGGACAGAGGAAGTCAAAGAGAAAATAAGAGAGAAGAAAATGGCATGGAAACAATACTTAGGAGCTAAAAACACAACAGGACAAATGGAAAAATATAGAGAATATGTGACACTCAGAACAGAAGTAAAGAACAAAGTGCTAGCAGCAAAACAGAAGTCCTGGGAAGAATTTGGAGAAAAGCTAGAAAAAGATGCACAAGAAAACCAGAAATTGTTCTATAAGACCCTAAAGAACATGAGGAAGGAAAAACAATGCTCTTTCAAATTTATAAAGGACAAGCAAGGCAAATTGCTTACTGCCCCGAAGGAAGTAATGGAAAGATGGAAAGAATATTTCTCAGAACTCCTTGATGGTGAGCAAGGTCAAACATCAGAAATGATAACCACTAGCACAGAAGAGGAAGCCAATGGTGATGAAGATGACATAAAGATGGAAGAACTGAAGGCAGCACTGGAGAAAATCAAGATGGGCAAAGCAGCAGGGCATGATGGTATAACACCAGAAATGGTTAAGTACATGGGAGCGTCAGGCGACCTGATACTCTTAAGGGTCCTACAGGCAGCATGGTGCAACAAGACCATACCAAAGGATTGGGAGATCGCCATCATAACACCAATTTTCAAAAAAGGTGACAATCGACAGTGTGGAAACCATAGAGGCATATCCCTTCTCAGTGTCCCTGGAAAAATCTACTCTAGAATCCTAGAGCAGAGACTCCGACGCCTAGCTGAGCCACAATTGGATGAGGTCCAGTGCGGATTCCGAGCAAACCGAAGTACTCAAGACCTAATCTTCACACTCAGACAGCTGAGTGAAAAGGCCCTTGAGTATAAGAGTGAGATCCATCTTTGTTTCATAGATCTGGAAAAGGCATTTGATAGGGTCCCTTGGAGCAAACTTTGGGACTGTTTGGCAAGGAAGAATATTCCAGCACCTCTGATTCATGCTATACAGAGTGTCACGTAGGGTTTATATTCATTTAATTTCCTACATCTTCTTCCTATTCTTTCACCCGAATTCTCTCTTTTATTATCTCTGTATTTCTTTTTTTTCCTGTATATTTTTTCATCCATTCGTTTTGCGAATATTATTTTCATATAATTCGCAAACTTTACCTGTTTTCCTTTCTCTAAAACTGAGAATCGCACCTGGGTGGTATTGCGTACATGTCAGTCGCGCTGGTCGGACGATAGGCGTGAATTTACAGCATTCGCTAGACATTCGTCTGAGGGTCTCTGGCCTGGGGCGTGAAAATTCACCCGAGGGACATGGAAAGTAGACAGAGAGTCTGCATTTCAGTAAACGCATGAGGTTTTTCGTCAGGAAAAACCCGGCTTAGCGTGAAAATCCACTCCGCACTGCAGACGGTGGTCTGAGATTTGCAACTCATGCAAGCCCTCGGCCACTGATGGCTGTTACGTCACGCGATAAGCGGACGAAGGTGTTATACGGACAGGGGAGACTATTTCGCTTGGCGAAATAAGATTATGATCCTGTGTCCGATTTTAAAGATATTGGCCAAGTTTGAAACTTTAATTTCATATTCTCGCTCATAGACTCACAGTAGATAGGTTGCTCGTAAACAGAATAGCTGTTAGCGAAGTATCTCAGTTTGTTTCGGCAATTTGTCGAACTTCTAGACTTCCAGAAATATTTTCAGCATTTTTATTCTTAAGTTGTGCGACTACCTGTAATTCTGTGGTTGAGTGAAAGTTTTGGGGTGACCCTAACAGTGAAAGTTTTGGGGTGACCCTAACTTTACCAGCACCTAGTAGTAGTTTCCATACTTGTGAAGAAATAGACAGTCCTTATTTTGAACCACGTGGGTTTCTTAAGTACCACTGGTCTAACCGTGCATATGCAACCCGAGTTATCCAGAAATACTATATCCCAATAACGGGTTTTTCAAAGACTGTAATGATAAATACTGGACCTTGGAGCCAGATCTTAATTTCTTCTAGAAAAAAAAACTCTACGTAATCTTTCTGCCTGGTGGCGCGAAATACTTCAAGTATTAACTAACATTTCCCGACTATATATATATATATATATTTTTGTGGACAAATCTGTGGTGTGACTAAAGTGAATCCTATACTGAGGGAAGGCACCGACCTGACATTCATCATTTCTAGAAACCTACGCTATTGACACTGTGCTCTGCTAACTCCCGCGCCTGGAATAATTGTTAGGTGACTTAATCAGACATTTGAACAAATTTGCACACCCAAGTAGTCGTTCCCGGAGACTCCGAGTTAAATACGTCTTTTGGAACTGGGGACTTCTTGGCAGAAGACTGCATTTTTTGAGTCTGTGTGAAAATCTAAAATCAGTGTGTTCCAAGAGGCAGCGAGCAAAGTCGTGAGTACATGTATGAGAGGCCATGGCGGAATGAATGAGTGTACGCTGGTTTGAGTGATATTTTCACTATTATATCTTTGACACCCTGTTGCTGTCCTAATTTTTTTTTCAATCTGCATAATTTGTTGCTAAGGCTAGAGTTCTTGTGTTTTTGTCTTAGGTTAAATCAGATTTTTTTCAAACTCTGTGCATATAATTACGAGATAAAACAAAGAAAACTCTTAGACTCAAACCCTATGTATCTGTGACTCGGGCGCCATCATCTGTTCTCTTAACGGGGCCGGGCTAAACCTAGAGTTAACACTATAACGGGGCTATCATCCTTGCAACATTTCCTTGAATTTTTATGACTATGTGTATATGTATTCTCCTTGATGTACTTTCTTTGATGTTGTGAGCCGATTTTTTTCCTGATATTAAAATCGCTCTTGAACTTAATAATCGTGTTTGGTCAGCTCGTTCTAGATATATATATATCATTGTTATAGTTTTCCCACGTCTGTGTGTTTACCTGTCGTCACGTGTATGTGCGTGCCTGTGAGTGATAGAAATATACGTAATATTTATATTGGTGTAGTCTGTCTGACGCTGTAACAACTGTTGTAGAAGATAGGTGAGAGAGAGAAGAATTCTTTTCGCTTTCAGAGACAGCCACTATATCAAAATCTATCATCTCACGTGTGTGGAAATTCTATTACCTTTCACTAACTCTCACTGAGTCTATCACCTATTCAAACCTATCCAGAAGGGACCAAACCTAGTCTTATTTCTCCTATCGAAAATCTACGACAAATGGTCGCTCGTTACCGGGAATTGAACCCAAAATCCTAAGGCGATACGACAAATGGGTTCTCGTCCGACGGATTTTTGAACTTTGAATAGGAAGACGAGTACGACAAATGTGGACTCGTCTATCTGGACTTTGAACTTAAGATTCTGTATTCTGATATAGAGTAAGAGTGTGATGTCTTGTGACTGTATCTTTTAAAAATATTACCCCCTAGACTAGCGATCTGTTTACGGGCGTGCTGACCACACAAACTAATAAGTTTTTTTTCCACAGCATCTTTGAATAATATACATTTTGGTTACAGGTTGATTTTGTCGGGATATATGTTAACTGCTGATTGTAATACTAAATGCTGGTAAAGTGGTGAGTGTATAACATTCACTGGGTACTGAGGCAGAACGGCGTTTGAACTAAGTTAAGGAGTGTGTTTCGGACTTTTTGTCCAGATTAATTCCCTCCCTTACCCGATCTGACTTCAGGGGCGAACTTATAGTGGATTTTTAAAAATTAAGGGATTATTTTTTTCTCTTTAATTTTTGCAATATTCTTTTGCTTTTCCACTGTAGCAACTTATTTTTCAGAAGTAATCTTAACTACCATTTAGTTGGCGTAGTCGTGTTTTGCATTAAGTGCTTTATTGCCGAAATAGCAGCGATAGTTAGATTTTACTTTGGAGGAGGTATCCCAGGGTTAAGGATATCATCTTTTGAATTTTTGGTACATTTTTTTCTCGTAAGTGGTAGGAGTCAGTGTATCCTTTTTCCTATTTTCGTTCTCCACTAGTCTCAGTCACTGACATAATATGGCCGAGAGGGCAAAACTTAGACAACTCCTCAGGGACGAAGCGAGAGAGGAGGGACTGGAAGGAGAGGAAGCGAAAGCTTTTGTCAGGGACGAACTTGAGAGATATGATGCGGAGAGGAAAGCAGAAGAAGCTAGGAGGAAAGAAGCAGAAGACCGGCTATTACAGCAGAAGAAGATTGAGGAGGAAATGGAAATTCGCAGGATGCAGCATGACGAAAGAGAGAAAGAGAAGGAGAGACAGCATGAGGAAAAAAGAGAAGGAGAGACAGCATGAGGAAAGAGAGAAGGAGAGACAACATGAGTTGGCTCTTAAAGCTCTAGAACTTCAAAGTCGTGGCGCTGCCTCTACCTCCACCAATGGAGAGTCTTCTCCTCATTCTTCCTTAACTGATCCTTCTAACAGTCAATCTCTTCACCTCACTGCTATGTCTTTTCCGCTAGAATCTTTCCCTTGTCCAAATGAGAAGATTGACACTTGGCTAGAAAAATTTGAGAAAATTGCAACTCTGTACGGTTTAGAGAGGTCGCGTTGGAACATGAAGCTTTCCCAGGCTTTGAAAAGTTCTGCGTATGATGTTTACGCCAAACTGGAAAGCAGCCAACAAGACAACTATGATCTGTTGAAGAAAGCGTTATTGGAGCGCTTTGAAATGAACGCTCGAAAATTTTTGCAACTGTTTCGCAACAGCCGGAAAGAGAATTCTGAAACTTTTCAGCAGTTCTCGTCTCGTTTGAAGGGTTATCTGACAAAGTGCCTAGAGCTCTCGCAGCTCCCCTCTACCTATGAAGGTCTGGAGGAATTTGTTTTAACAGAACAAATAAAGAACACATTGTCTGCTGATACCCGGAGATTTCTAGCTGAGCAGGGTGCAGAAAAGCTCGAAGACATCCTAGAGAAGTCTGAGCGTTACCAAAATGCGCTGGCTGAACTACCGGCCACAAAGCGGAAACCGACAGAGCAGCATTTTCGAAAACATAACCTAGAGAAATCTTCTCAGGCTTCTAACCAAAATAACCACAGAGAAACTGGACCTCAAAACCCCCCTCCTGAAAAATCCAAGTTCTACAAGAACAAGTACCCCAACCACCATAAACAGTCTGATCACCCCGACCGCCCTACATGGCAGCGTAGCCAGAAAGGACAAGGTGGCAAAGGGAGAACCCCTGAGCACGGGACATATGATCAGACCGAGCACACCGAGCCTAAACGCATCGGATGCTTATTGACAGTCTCGCAAGGCGGAATTATTGACAGTGACTCCCAACCTGTTGGGGATACACCCTCAACGCGAGGTTCTGTTATTTTGAACGGTTCTCAAACTTCTTGCTTATTTGACACGGGGCTTTCTTATGATTGCATTGTTGCCAGAAACCTGGTCAAACCCGGTCAAGAGACAGCAGAGACCGTCCAACTTTGTGGAGTTCGTAAGAGTGATGCACCTACAGCGCTTCCCATCGCATTGGTGGAGATACACTCTGACTTTGTCAGAGGTGTGATCAAAGCAGCTGTTATGGATGATCCCATCTACCCAGTCATACTTGGCGGGAGATACGTGTGTATTGGGAAACCGGAAGAGCCGATTGTGGCAGCAGTAACTACAAGAGGGCAAACCAAGAAGGAACGGGAGCCTGCGCCTAATTTGTTACCTATGGAACTTAAAGAAGCGCAACAAAAGGATCCTACTTTGGCACCCTGCTTTAGGAAACTGCACATGGCGAAGGCACCCAAACAGCACGGGGACATTTTTTCTGAGGATGGCGTACTTTATCGGAGAACGGGCAAGCCTGACCAAGGTTACAACCAGCTCCTAGTACCGAAACAGTACAGAAGCCAAATCCTAGAAATGGGGCACTCTCTTCCCTTTAGCGGACATATGGGACAGAACGCCACAAACCAACGTATAACCACTCATTATTGGTGGCCAGGAGTGAATACTGATATTATCAGGTACGTCAAATCCTGTGCCCAGTGCCAACGTGTACCACCCAAGCAACGGACACCTCCAGTCCACATGGGTGAAATGCCAATAATGGGAACACCATTCGAACGGGTTGTGATCGACATTTTAGGGCCTTTCGAAAGGACTAAAAGAAGGAACAGGTTCATCCTGACCTTAGTCGATACATGCACCTTATGGGCAGAAGCTATCCCGTTAACATGCGCAGATGCCAAGCATGTCGCAGAAGCCCTCGTGCAGATTTTCACTCGGTTGGGATTCCCTCAGCAAGTGTTGACGGATAATGGATCTCCATACCGAAACCTGTTGATGGATGAGATCGTTAAGATCTTGAGGACCCAGCACATCCACACTAAGCCATATACTCCGGCCGGAAATGGGCTCGTGGAACGTGCTAATGGAAACCTCACCATGATGCTAAGTAAGCTGGCACAAGTGAAACCTGAAGATTGGGATCTCTGTATTCCTGCAGCATTATTTGGCTACAGAGAATATCCTCATACTTCCACAGGATTTCCGCCAGCTACACTCTTATTCGGCAGACCCATTAAGGGCCCGCTTGAAGCCTTACTTCAGTCTCTGACAGACGAGAAGGCTGATGAGACAGTTGTCTCAGCCAGTAAATATGTGTCGGTTTTAAAGGAACGGTTGAAACTAGGGTGGGACCTAGCAACGACTAACTTTAAGCGAGCACGCACCAAGCATGCTAACCGATACAGGAAAGTCGCGGAAGAGAGAGAACTGGAAGCAGGAGAGAAAGTTTTGGTGTTGCTCCCTACCGAGAACAACCAACTAAAGATCGGATGGCAAGGGCCGTTTACCGTCCTGAAAAAGATTTCTAAGGCTAACTACCAGATCTCTATTGAAGGAAAGGAGAAGGTTTTCCATTTAAATCTCTTAAAGAGATACTTGGAAAAACCAGTGCCAACCTCCGACCATCTCCTGACGATCGCCAAAACTGACGAAGATGACGATAGTGGCAGGGATATTCCACCGCTATCAGAGGAAATCTTTCAAAAATGTCAGAAGCGGCGACGCTCTTTCAAGCGCGCATATGAGACATTCCAGGGGAAGGAAACTTTGAGGAGTGGACTTGAGTAGGAATTGGACAGAGATGGAGGGGGAAGAGGAGAGGGAAGAAGACAGACACCCCGAAGCTACGGTTATAGGAAATTAAACTCCATAACGTAGACATGGAGTGCTTCCATATCTTAAAGGGGGGAGGCTCTGTCACGTAGGGTTTATATTCATTTAATTTCCTACATCTTCTTCCTATTCTTTCACCCGAATTCTCTCTTTTATTATCTCTGTATTTCTTTTTTTTCCTGTATATTTTTTCATCCATTCGTTTTGCGAATATTATTTTCATATAATTCGCAAACTTTACCTGTTTTCCTTTCTCTAAAACTGAGAATCGCACCTGGGTGGTATTGCGTACATGTCAGTCGCGCTGGTCGGACGATAGGCGTGAATTTACAGCATTCGCTAGACATTCGTCTGAGGGTCTCTGGCCTGGGGCGTGAAAATTCACCCGAGGGACATGGAAAGTAGACAGAGAGTCTGCATTTCAGTAAACGCATGAGGTTTTTCGTCAGGAAAAACCCGGCTTAGCGTGAAAATCCACTCCGCACTGCAGACGGTGGTCTGAGATTTGCAACTCATGCAAGCCCTCGGCCACTGATGGCTGTTACGTCACGCGATAAGCGGACGAAGGTGTTATACGGACAGGGGAGACTATTTCGCTTGGCGAAATAAGATTAGGATCCTGTGTCCGATTTTAAAGATATTGGCCAAGTTTGAAACTTTAATTTCATATTCTCGCTCATAGACTCACAGTAAATAGGTTGCTCGTAAACAGAATAGCTGTTAGCGAAGTATCTCAGTTTGTTTCGGCAATTTGTCGAACTTCTAGACTTCCAGAAATATTTTCAGCATTTTTATTCTTAAGTTGTGCGACTACCTGTAATTCTGTGGTTGAGTGAAAGTTTTGGGGTGACCCTAACAGTGAAAGTTTTGGGGTGACCCTAACTTTACCAGCCAATAGTAGTAGTTTCCATACTTGTGAAGAAATAGACAGTCCTTATTTTGAACCACGTGGGTTTCTTAAGTACCACTGGTCTAACCGTGCATATGCAACCCGAGTTATCCAGAAATACTATATCCCAATAACGGGTTTTTCAAAGACTGTAATGATAAATACTGGACCTTGGAGCCAGATCTTAATTTCTTCTAGAAAAAAAAAACTCTACGTAATCTTTCTGCCTGGTGGCGCGAAATACTTCAAGTATTAACTAACATTTCCCGACTATATATATATATATATATATATATTTTTGTGGACAAATCTGTGGTGTGACTAAAGTGAATCCTATACTGAGGGAAGGCACCGACCTGACATTCATCATTTCTAGAAACCTACGCTATTGACACTGTGCTCTGCTAACTCCCGCGCCTGGAATAATTGTTAGGTGACTTAATCAGACATTTGAACAAATTTGCACACCCAAGTAGTCGTTCCCGGAGACTCCGAGTTAAATACGTCTTTTGGAACTGGGGACTTCTTGGCAGAAGACTGCATTTTTTGAGTCTGTGTGAAAATCTAAAATCAGTGTGTTCCAAGAGGCAGCGAGCAAAGTCGTGAGTACATGTATGAGAGGCCATGGCGGAATGAATGAGTGTACGCTGGTTTGAGTGATATTTTCACTATTATATCTTTGACACCCTGTTGCTGTCCTAATTTTTTTTTTCAATCTGCATAATTTGTTGCTAAGGCTAGAGTTCTTGTGTTTTTGTCTTAGGTTAAATCAGATTTTTTTCAAACTCTGTGCATATAATTACGAGATAAAACAAAGAAAACTCTTAGACTCAAACCCTATGTATCTGTGACTCGGGCGCCATCATCTGTTCTCTTAACGGGGCCGGGCTAAACCTAGAGTTAACACTATAACGGGGCTATCATCCTTGCAACATTTCCTTGAATTTTTATGACTATGTGTATATGTATTCTCCTTGATGTACTTTCTTTGATGTTGTGAGCCGATTTTTTTCCTGATATTAAAATCGCTCTTGAACTTAATAATCGTGTTTGGTCAGCTCGTTCTAGATATATATATATCATTGTTATAGTTTTCCCACGTCTGTGTGTTTACCTGTCGTCACGTGTATGTGCGTGCCTGTGAGTGATAGAAATATACGTAATATGTATATTGGTGTAGTCTGTCTGACGCTGTAACAACTGTTGTAGAAGATAGGTGAGAGAGAGAAGAATTCTTTTCGCTTTCAGAGACAGCCACTATATCAAAATCTATCATCTCACGTGTGTGGAAATTCTATTACCTTTCACTAACTCTCACTGAGTCTATCACCTATTCAAACCTATTCCGAAGGGACCAAACCTAGTCTTAATTCTCCTATCGAAAATCTACGACACAGAGCTTCTACAAGTGATATCACGAGAAGAAAGAAGACATCAGATTAAGCTGGGAGAACAGGTCCTGGAGCAGGTCGACCACTTTAAATACCTCGGAGATATTATAGACCGAAAGGGAGGCATCAAAGAAGAGTTGGCCACTCGAAAAGCAGCAGCTGGGAGACTTTTTCAGGCCATAAATCGAGGATTCCTCAGCGAGAGAGGTTGGTAAGAAAACGAAGATGGCTGTATACCGCTCCACTTATGTCCCAGTCTTGACATATGGATGCGAGTCATGGGCAATGACTACAACCCATAAAAGCCAGATCCAAACCTCAGAAATGAGGTATCTGAGGAAGGTGGTTGAAGTAACAAGAAGAGACATGGTACGCAACCAGACGATACGTCAAGGCCTAAAATGCCACCCCCTACAGACCCAAGTAGAACAGTCCCAACTAAGATGGTTTGGCCATGTCTGCAGAATGGGAGAAGATCGGCTACCACGACAAGCATGGGAAACAAAGAGCCAAGGATCCAGAC
This sequence comes from Oreohelix idahoensis, assembly GCA_024509875.1. Classification (NCBI taxonomy): domain Eukaryota; kingdom Metazoa; phylum Mollusca; class Gastropoda; order Stylommatophora; family Oreohelicidae; genus Oreohelix; species Oreohelix idahoensis. The sequence goes on from JAMPIV010020557.1 coordinate 262,593, forward strand.
CCCGAGGACGACCCAGAGTCCGCTGGGAGGACAACATTAGACAATCTTTGAAGGACCGAGGACTAGAATGGAACCAGGCCTGGAGGAAGACAGCCGATAGAATAGTCTGGCGCTCTCTCTTCCAAACCTCTACACCTCACGGTAGAAGGGGAACGACTAAGTAAGTAAGTAAGCATGTCAGTAGTAGGGTATGCGCAACTTAGGTCGAATTCTGGTGGCGCGCTGGTGGCGCGGATGGTGGCGCGTGACTTTTATATAGTAAAAACGCCTGGTGGCGCGTGACTTTTATATAGCAAAAAAATGGTGGCGCGCGATGGTGGCGCAAGATGGTGGACTTAAGATAACAAGGGGAGGTTATTTGGGGCAAGATGGCGGACTTGAGATAACAAGAAGAGGGGGTCAAGATGGCGGACTTGAGATAACAAGGGGGAGATAACAAGAAGAGGAGGGGCAAGATGGCGTGTTTTAGATAACAAGAAGACGATGTTAATATAAGGAAAATGTGTCAAGATGGCGGATTTGAGCTAACAAGGGGGAGATAACAAGAAGAGGAGGGGCAAGATGGCGTGTTTTAGATAACAAGAAGACGATGTTAATATAAGGAAAATGTGGCAAGATGGCGGATTTGAGCTAACAAGGGGGAGATAAGTAGGTTGTTGTATTGCATGACTTTTTATATAAGGAAATACACAGGTGGCGCATCAGGCGTTGGTACATGACTTTTTATATAAGAAAATACTCAGTGTGCAGGTGGAGTAGCAGGCGGGGGGTGACTTTTTATATAAGGAAATACTCATTGCGCAGATGGAGCATCAGGTGGGGTGACTTTTTATATAGGGAAAAGGTGCAGGGGCAAGATGGCGGGGTGACTTTTTATATAGGGAAATACTCATTGCGCAGGTGGAGCAGCAGGCGGGATGACTTTTTATATAAGAAAATACTCAGTGTGCAGGTGGAGTATCAGGCGGGGTGACTTTTTATATAAGGAAATACTCATTGCGCAGATGGAGCATCAGGTGGGGTGACTTTTTATATAGGGAAAAGGTGCAGGGGCAAGATGGCGGGGTGACTTTTTATATAAGGAAATACTCATTACGCAGGTGAAGCAGCAGGCGGGATGACTTTTTATATAAGAAAATACTCAGTGTGCAGGTGGAGCATCAGGCGGAGGGTGGTGACTTTTTATATAAGGAAATACTCATTGTACAGGTGGAGCATCAGGCGGGATGACTTTTTATATAGGAAAATGTGGCAAGATGGCGGACTTGAGATAACAAGAAGAGGGTATATTTAGACTGAAGAGGAGGGACAAGATGGCGGACTTGAGATAACAAGGGGAGGTTATTTTTAGATAACAAGAAGAGGAGGGACAAGATGGCGGACTTGAGATAACAAGGTGGAGATAAGTAGGTTGTTGTATTGGGTGACTTTGTATATAAGAAAATACTCAGTGTGCAGGTGGAGCATTAGGTGGGGTGACTTTTTATATAGGGAAAATGTGCAGGTGGAGCATCAGGCGGGGTGACTTTTTATATAAGAAAAATGTGCAGGTGGAGCATCAGGCGGGGGGTGATGACATTTTATATAAGGGATTGAGGTGGAGCAGCAGGCGTTGGCGCATGACTTTTTATATAAGGAAATACTCAGTGTGCGGGTGGAGTAGCAGGCGGGATGACTTTTTATATAAGGAAATAATAATAATAATAATAATAGTTGCCCATCGCAAGCGAAGATGGCGACAGCTTCAGACTTGAGTTGTGACACATCTGTGCCGTGATCTCATGTGACTAATTAATCCTATTTTGGCCCTACAGGCCCTGCCACATACGGGGCACACATGGTTAGAGTCGATAGTAGTGTTGCTGTGCATTCTGGCCTTTCTTGCAGCTCGCTTGCCTTCTGCCTTATCAGCTAAATTCTGTTCTGCAATGCGAGCACCTTGAGTAATGTTTGTCCGCCAGGCACAGCGATCCTGTGCGATAGTCTCCCAGGAGGAGACATCAATTTTGAAGCTGCTCAATGATGCTTTCAGTGTGTCTTTGAAGCGTTTCTTTTGTCCCCCTGCTGTTCGCTTACCCGTGGAGAGTTCGCTGTACATCAACTGCTTTGGGATGCGTTTTTCGGGCATGCGAACAACATGTCCGGCCCATCTAGTTTGGGCCCTCTGCAGCAATGTGTAGATGCTTGAGATATGTGCTCTGTTGAGGACCTCAGAATTAGATACTCTATCATGCCACTTGATCCTGAGGATCCTGCGAAGACAGCTCATGTGGAAATGATTAAGCTTCTTGGCATGTCTGCTATACACTGTCCATGTTTCACAGGCATACAGGAGGGTAGTGAGTACTATTGCATGATATACTTTTATCTTGGTGGTTGCACTAATTCCTTGTCGATCCCAGACATTTACTCTTAGTCTTCCGAAAGCTGCACTTGCCTTTGCAATTCTGTTGTTGACCTCGGAGTCGATATTCGCATCTTTGGTAAGGGTACTGCCTAGATAAGTGAAGCTGTCCACCACTTGGAGACGTTGGTTCTTTACTGTGATATTTGGTTCACAGTAAGGTTTCCCAGGAGCAGGTTGCAACATTACTTCAGATTTCTTCGTATTGATGGTAAGGCCAAAGTCATCACACGCTACAGAAAGCCTCCTCATATTGTTCTGCATGTCCAGTTCTGTGCAGGTGTTGAGGGCACAGTCGTCCGCAAAGACGAGGTCAGAGATCATTGTTTCATTCACCTTCGTAAAGGACTGTAATCGCTCAAATTGAAAACAGATTCCCATCTGTCCTGTATCTGATGTGTATGCCGTCGCTACTGTCATGCGTAACGTTAGACAGCATGGCAGCAAATATCATACTGAATAGTGTCGGGGTGAGCACACAACCCTGTTTGACACCATTTGTGACGGGAAAGGGTTCAGAAGGTTCTCCATCATTCAATACGCGAGCCATCATACCTTCATGAAACTGGCGGACAATTGAGATGTACTTATCGGGGTCAGCCGAATTTCTCCATAATTTTCCATAGTCCGTCCCTATTGACAGTGTCAAAAGCCTTGGTCAAGTCAATAAATGTTGTGTATAGGTCACTGTGCTGTTCCTGGCATTTCTCCTGAAGTTGGCGAGCAGCAAATATCATATCGACGGTCCCGCGGCCTGCTCGGAAACCACACTGACTCTCTGGAAGTAAGTCCTGCGATTCGAGATGAACAGTCAAGCGATTGAGCAGGACTCGAGCCAGGATTTTGCCCGCAATAGATAATAGTGAGATCCCCCTATGGTTGTCACATGATTGATGATTTCCCTTTCGCTTGTATATGTGAACGATGGTGGCATCTTTTAATTCCTGTGGTATCTGTTCTTCATCCCATACTGAGTGGAAGAGGTCTGTTAGTCTCTGCAGCAGCATGCTGCCTCCAGCTTTATAAATCTCAGCAGGAATAGCATCTGATCCAGGGGCTTTGCCGCTGGACAGTAGACTGGCTGCTTTCTTGACCTCTTCCATGCTGGGTGGAAGGTCAAGTCTGACATTGACTGTAACTTGCGGTATACTTGCAATGGCCTGGTCGTTGACGGTTGATGGACAATTTAAGATGGCGTTGAAGTGTTGTGCCCAGCGTTCCAAAATCTGCGTTTTATCAGTGAGCAATGCCATGCCATCAGCATTTAGGACCGGTGATGATTGATTCGATTGAGGGCCATAAATTGCTTTCAGGGCATCATAAAAGCGCTTTGAGTCATTTATGTCTGCATACCTCTGTATCTCGTCTGCTTTATTGCTGAGCCATGCATCATGGAAATACTCAGTGTGCGGGTGGAGCAGCAGGCGGGATGACTTTTTATATAAGGAAATACTCATTGAGCAGGTGGAGCATCAGGTGTTGGTGCATGACTTTTTATATAAGTAAATACTCATTACGCAGGTGGAGCATCAGGCGGAGGGTGATGACTTTTTATAAAAGGAAATACTCATTGTGCAGGTGGAGCATCAGGTGTTGGTGCATGACTTTGTATATAAGAAAATACTCAGTGTGCAGGTGGAGCATTAGGTGGGGTGACTTTTTATATAGGGAAAATGTGCAGGGGCAAGATGGCGGGGTGACTTTTTATATAAGGAAATACTCATTGCGCAGGTGGAGCATCAGGCGGGGTGACTTTTTATATAAGAAAATACTCAGTGTGCAGGTGGAGCATCAGGCGGCGGGTGATGACATTTTATATAAAGGATTGAGGTGGAGCAGCAGGTGTTGGTACATGACTTTTTATATAAGGAATTGAGGAGGAGGAGAGGAGGAGGCGCATGACTTTTTATATAAGAAAATACTCAGTGTGCAGGTGGAGCATTAGGTGGGGTGACTTTTTAAATAAGGAATTGAGGAGGAGGGCAGGCGGAGGTGGTTGACTTTTTATATAAGGAATTGAGGAGGAGGGTAGGAGGAAGTGGATGACTTTTTATATAGTAATATATTAGTGTTTATTTTTAGATAACAAGAAGAGCCTATATTTAGACTTGAGACATGATTTTTATATAAGGAAAACGGGCAGGTGCGCTGGAGGGGCAAGATGGCGGGATGACTTTTTATATAAGGAATTGAGGAGGAGGGTAGGCGGAGGAAGATGGCGGGGGGACTTTTTATATAAGGGCTTATGAGGAGGGCAGGCGGAGCAAGATGGCGGGATGACTTTTTATATAAGGAATTGAGGAGGCGGGTAGGCGGATGCGGATGACTTTTTATATAGTAATATATTAGTGTTTATTTTTAGATAACAAGAGGACGTTATTTATAGACATATATTAATTCTGCAGGAGTGATGCAGGGGCAAGATGGCGGGATGCCTTTTTATATAAGGGAAATGTGGTGGCGCTTTGTGGTGACCCGTGACTTTTATATAGCACTATATTAGTTCACTAATAGTGTGTTGTGGTCGAGTGGAGGTTTTTTTTTTTTTTTGTGGTGGGTGTGATGAGGCATGGGTGTAATGTACCAGGTGGGGTTAGGTTAGGGGTGATATTTTTGTGTGATGTGGTATGGTTTTGGATGTGGAAGAGAGATATTTTAGATGTTGAGGGGAGATGTGGTGACGTTGTCAGGATGCATCTGTGTACATTTTTGGGGTGTAGCAGGCGAGTGGACCAGCATTGAGAGGTGGGAATGAAGAGACGTCGGTGACGAGGTACGGGTGTAATGTAGCAGGTGGGGTTAGGTTAGGGCGGATTTTTGTGTGTTGTGGAATTGTTTTGTTACGTGTGTTGGTGTGTTTGTTTATACAGTCTACAACCGCGTGACTTTTATATAACGAAAATGTGTTGGAGGAGCTATGGAGGAGCAAGATGGCGGGATGACTTTTATATAAGGAAAATCTGGAGGAGCGATGGAGGAGCTCTGGAGGGACAAGATGGCGGGGTGACTTTTTTATATAGGGAAAATGTGCAGGTGCAAGATGGCGAGATGACTTTTTATATAAGGAATTGAGGTGGAGCATCAGGCGGAGGGTGATGACTTTTTATATAAGAAAATACTCAGTGTGCAGGTGGAGCAACAGGCGTTGGTGATGACTTTTTATATAGGAAAATACTCCGATGACTTTTTATATAGTAATATATTAGTGTTTATTTTTAGATAACAAGAAGACGTTATTTATAGACATATATTAACTCTGCAGGAGTGATGCAGGGGCAAGATGGTGGGATGACTTTTTTATATAAGGAATTGAGGAGGAGGGTAGGAGGAGGCGGGTGTATATATATATATATATATATATATATATATATATATATATATATATATATATATATATATATATATATATATATATATATATATAATTGATAAAGGGTGTTGCTATACAACTGGTAGATAATGTTTGTCGTAGCTTTTATCAGGTAGGTAATAGGTGTTTATATTGCTGTCTGAGCCGAGATGATAGTGATGACAATGTGAAAGTAAGGGGTAAGAAATAGTTTTATCACAAGGTGATCGTGTGAGAGAAAGGACAGTCTCTGGATAGAATAATTTATCACACAACAAGAAGTGATGAAGTGTTTAATCCGTTGGGGAGCGGGTTGAAGACCGGAACTGTAAGTTTTTACCGAGACCAGCCTTTGTTACTCGTGTGATTTAATTACCAAGGGGTGAAATTTTTTTTGACAAGAGGCAGAAATTTGATTACCAAGAGGGCGACATTTTTTTTGACAAGGGGCAAAGAGGGCGACTTTTTTTTTGACAAGGGGCAGTATTTTTTGGTAAGGGGGAGTCTTTTTTTTGACAAGAGGCAGAAATTTGATTACCAAGAGGGCGACATTTTTTTTGACAAGGGGCAAAGAGGGCGACATTTTTTTTGACAAGGGGCAGTATTTTTTGGTAAGGGGGAGTCTTTTTTTTGACAAGAGGCAGAAATTTGATTACCAAGAGGGCGACATTTTTTTTGACAAGGGGCAGTATTTTTTGGTAAGGGGCAGTCTTTTTTTTGACAATAGGGAGAAATTTGGTTACCAAGAGGGCGACATTTTTTTGACAAGGGGCAGTATTTTTTGGTAAGGGGCAGTCTTTTTTGACAATAGGGAGAAATTTGGTTACCAAGAGGGCGAACTTTTTTGACAAGTGGTGAGAAGTTTTTTAAAGAAGTATTTGCCGGGTGATCTATTTACCTATAGGTTGGCCATTTTGGGGAGGCCTGGGAGAAAATTTTGGGATCGTCTTTGGTGTTTGGAAGAAAACCTTTCACTAAAGTTTGAAAATAAGCAAGAAAGAAGTCTCACTACCTTCCATCTACCGTGTCTGTGACACATCGTCGGTATTTCGTCGAAAGATAAAGTGTACAAACTCAAAGGAACATAAACTTGTTTCCGATAGTCTATATTTAACGCTGACGTTACCCACCCTAACGGACTATAGCAGTATGCATCATTCAGCGATTACATTTGATAATGTCTTCCTCGCGAGCGCAGACCATCGATCGAGTTTAACAACGCGTGGTAAAAAGCACGTGCGTGTTGGTTTTTCTTAAAATGGTTGACACGTGCGAAAAAAACTTTGGTAAGTCATATCTAAAAAGTTTGTTTCTACTATTGCTCTCTTGTGTTTTGAGGTTGTCTGCAATGACGTGACCAGAAATAAGTAGCAGTTTTAGTCTTACACAGGTAAATCTCGTTGTAGATAAGTTTTTTTCGTCTACCAATACTAAAGAAAACTCTGCCTGTTATCTATTTTATTACGTTTTTCTAGCTAGCTATATTTAGACCTAACAGTACCCTCTATGGTACGAGGATTTTAAAACGAGTCAAGTGTTACGCGCGCTGTTTCACACTGGCCATCAAGCCTGTTTCTTTCTAGTGAGGTTACAAGCACGTGGTTGTTGCGTTTTCTTAAAATGTTTGAAACTGACTCTAAACTTTCATGAAATAC